>CM014733.1:86863572-86984808 GCA_004329165.1 Spatholobus suberectus | reverse complement strand
AGTTGTTGTTGTTGTTGTTGTTATTATTATTATTGTTGTTGTTGTTGTTGTTGTTATTATTGTTGTTATTGTTATTATTATTATTGTTGTTATTGTTATTGTTATTCTTATAATTGTTATTGTTATTATTGTTATTGTTATTCTTCTTCTTCTTATTATTGTTGTTATTGTTATTATTATTATTATTATTATTGTTAATATGATTGTTATTCTTCTTCTTCTTCTTCTTCTTCTTATTGTTGTTGTTGTTGTTATTGTTGTTGTTATTATTATTATTAAGAGGACCTATAACCAACCTCTATGCAACTAGCTAGATAGTTGGTAAGGATACCATAATAGGACTTAGCTAATAGATAATTAATTTATAAATACTTGATCTTAGAATGTATATGCTAGGTTTCCGTATAGCTTGACATGATTCATGCATTTTAGATAAAGAAAAAAGATAATATATATGCTACATCTCAAAATCTTCGTCGGTTAACTTAATGTTTATTAAGGAGGCTAGGGAAAATATGAAGATCAATTTGTAATCTAGCAAGTGACACTTTGAGCTTGCAGAGACATTACCAAAAGTGTTACTTGGCTTACCTATAATGTGCTAGGAAAAGGGATCTGATTCACATTAATTTCTTTAAATTGTAATTAACAAAAGCTCAGGCAGGGGAGGGAGATTGCCAAAAGTAGCCCTAAATACATTCATTCATACACCAAAAGTAACCCACTGGATAAGAATGAAGGCCCTAGATTTTAGCACTGGATAAGAATGGTGACTACTATAATATAAAAAGCACTAATTCAACTAAAATAAAACATATCACAAAAATTAAATCATGTCAGTGTCATACATCAAACTAATTTTATTATAAAATTTTAATTAGTAGACATACTAATTTCATATTTCTTACATAAACACTATATTTGCCTATGGTAATTGTAATTCCAAAAGCAAAAGCAAGTGTATTCTCCCCTTAATCACCCACCCTCCATTTCCATTTCACTAATTTATCTCTTAATCACTCAGTTAAACTATTGTTAAATCTTAATCATTACTCACTCACCTTGGTTTTTTGTTCCAACTTAAGGACAAACACACAAACATACTCCTTTTCTGTCCAGAATTAAAAATATAAACTATTATTTGTCTTAGCAGATCAAGTGTAGTATTTCAAACAAAGAAAAAACACAGCACGCACTTCCTAAATGCATTTCTAGATTTTTGTATCCATAAAAGTTGAATCTTAATTGCATTTCCTGTGCACTTCTTAGGTTGTAGATTTTGGTCTCACAAAATTGACCAAGTATGGTAATTCTTCAAAAAATCAACTCCAAAGTTGATGAAAACCAAAGTGAGCCAGAAAAACCAGAAAACCAAAGTAACAGAAATTAACATAATATAACATATTAACAAAAAGATGAACAATTAACAAAACTCCAATCCATTCTTCACTAAGGATTTGTGCAAAACCATGCCCTGCATCATAATAAAAGAAGAACCATTTGTTAGTCAAAATCCACATGTAGACTATAAAGAATTCACAACCAACCAAATAGAATGAGTTAAGGCAACACACCTCTTTCAAAAAAATAAAGCAAGATATCAAATACTATCCTATCTGATGTGATCACTGTCTTCATCACCATCGTCGTCTTCACTTTCATCACTGTGTTGAGGTGATGAAGGTGGATGAAAAGAGCATCCAAGAAACCCTAAGTATTGCATTAAAGCTTGTAATTGATTCCTAGTCTAAGTTAACTCTTGTCTCATTGGTAGCTTCTCTTGCTCTTGTCTCTGTTGTGATTCATTTAGTGTATGGATTTGATTCCTTAGAGCATCAACATCCACAGTAAAAGACTTTGATGGTTGACTTGAAGATGTAACTAATGTTTTTCCTACAAATCCAAGTCCAGAGATCCTTCCTTTTTTCTTTATAACTGTTTGTACCCATGCATCCAAGTTAGAAGGCATGTGATCCATAAAGGGTTGACTATCAGCTCCATCCTCTCCTGAAGTGAATGTTGAACTTTGAGAGGATAATTCAAATTTGTTTTCTTTTCAAATTTGTCCTATATCATAAAAAATCCAATTAAGTCATTATCTAGATAACAAAGGCACCAAAGATAAAAAGAAATCATAGAAGTTTTATTTCAAAATTTATTCCAAAATTGAAAAATAAAATTGAAGTAAATGTTTATCAATTTATTTCAGAATTCACCAAAAATAAAGTGCAAGCAATTTATCCAATAAAAATTTCAGAATTCACTAAATTACAACCCAAATGCCACAAACCCCATAAAAGAAAACCAATAAATAATGTGTTGTATGTTGGATTATGGTCCCATTTGCTTCAAAAGAAACTGGGTTTGCACAAATCACAAGTGTAAACTGAATAAACAATGTCGTGAGAAGGAACTTAGAAACCCAACAACTATGGGTTTTGTTCTAGAAGTTGGCAAACAACCATATAGATTAACTTTGGGAATTCCATAAATAGGAACCATTTATTAGAGGCTGGGCTAGAAGGGTTTTATGATAATCAACATCATAGAGAAGGATAATCAATCATGTAAGGATAGACTTCACTGTAAATAACCATATCCCTGGCATTGATTTTGCAACAGCTATATGTACAAGATTGCTTATGCACTTAAACCTCATGATTCAAATCTACTTAATAAATATATTGCAAAGAGTAAGAACTAAGAACAAATACAAAAAAAGTACAATTTGATCAGCAAAGCAGAGAGTAAATGACAACATATTCAAAACTTATATGAACAAATTCTGCATGAGGACCCACCCAACTTTGATCCTTTTTCCTTTGATGAGTACAAAAATAAAAACTCACTCAATGATGGATCTATCCCTTTTTTCCTCTTCCTGTAATTGATAAAAGAAGCTTTAATGTCATTAATTTTGGAACCTAAATTATAAAAAATAACAATAAATTAATTATACCATTCTCTTCCAATACAAAAAATGAGGAATTGATCCACCAGTGTAAAGAAATGCACCATCTACAAACTCATGATTTTTTCTATTTATTTCACACTGTCTTTCAAAACCTGAAGTCTCCCAATATGCCTTCAATTATGCCCACAAACCATCTCCCATCCAAATTGTTTTTTTTTTTTTTTTATCTAAATCCTTTCAAGCTTCTTGCATTAATTGAGCCATTTTAGCTGCACCCCTTTTCTCAAAGTTATGCCGCACGATGTCATTATATTGAGGTGGCCAAGTAAATTTTGACTACATTTTGACAAGAATGAAAAAAATGATTATATTAGAGACCTTTTCAAAAATAATTAAATAATGAAAAAAAAAATCAAGTTTGATATTTGATTACTTTAAATGTATCAAACCATAAATCTCTTTGATATATAGATAATTTCTTCCATGATGTTTTTGCCTGCCCAAAGTTACTATGAATGATTGAAGCAATTGTCCCAACTACCGACTTGTGTTGGTCAAACCTATGTAAAACAACAAAAAATGATGATTAATAAAAAAATCAAATAATAAAAATTCATACCATGTGCTAAGAAAATTAAATAACTCACCCGTCTCCTTCTAGGAGTATTAAGATTTTGTTCCCATTGTTATCTCCACTAACATGACTAGATGAAGAAGATGGAGCTTCATTAGCCATTGGATATTCATGCATATGAAGGACTTGAATAGGAATAGGTTGAGATTGGGTGGATCGAGGTGGAGGTGGGGGTGGAGGTTGAAGTCCAGGTGGAGGTGGAGGTCGAGATTAAGTGGGTCGAGGTTGAGGTTAAGATTGAATGGGTCGGGGTTGGGGTTGAGTGACTTGGTTAATATAAGTTCATGGCTAGTCAATGGTATTATGAATGGTATATGAGCTTGAGCATTTTTTTTTTCCATTCAACTTTTTAGTTGGCTTGATAGATTTTTTAGAATCTGACATCTATTCATTAAGTATCATAATAAGAAATAACAAAAATTATCATTATAATACACATGTAAATGAAGTACCACAATTTAATAAATAATAATAGTAATTGTCAACAATACAAAAAATGTATAACTAAAATGACATCATCCAATGTAAACAAATTAAAAAAAAATTAATAAAATGAAACATTATTTAATGAAATTATCTTTCTCTTAATTTTCATCTTTAGTATCACCAATGAACTCATCATCATTTTTAACATCTTCATCTTCATCACCATCATCATCTTCATCTTTATCATCTTCTTCTCCATCTTCCTTGTCATCATCAATGAAGGCATCCTCTTTTCCATCTTTATCATCAATGAAATCATTTGCTTGTAAATCAACCCCTTCACCATCAATCTCATCATCTCGTAGGTGACCAATTGGGTTATCCTCAATTATTGCATTAATTTGTGATTCATACACTTGATAAGCAACTTCCAAAGTATGTCTATCAACAATAAATTCTCTTGGCTTTGTCTTGATAATTATCAACCAATCAACCTTATCCTTTTGTCACCCAGGATAAGGCAAATAGTAAACTTGAGTTGCAGCTTTGGAAAAAATAAAAGGATCAAATTTTCCATATTTTCTCCCTTTTCTTACTTTTATAATCTTATATTGCTTATGTGTCCTCATCCCACTGTTTAAAGTATCAAACCAATCACAATAAAATAAAACTAAATTTTTTGTTTCTTGACTCGGTCATTCCAATTCTAGAATCTTTGTAAGAACACCTTAATAATCATTAGAGGCTTCATCATGTCCAATTCCACTAACAAATACCCCACTAATATATGTTGTTTTGCCTTCACCTCAAGTTGTTGTGTGAAATTTGTATCCATTCACAAAATAAATTGGCCATGACTTTGCTTGTGTCAAAGGTCCCCTTACCCAGTCATACAAGTTTTGATGTTGTAATCTAAGTTGGTGATTCTGTGTTACTTATTTATATAATAAAAACTGTAAATGAATAATATAATGAAAAAGGTAGTATCCAATTTATTTGTTTAAAGCAATGCTTACATATTTTTGAAACCACTATGGAAAATTAGCTTCTATTTGTTTATCAATGATATCATCATTGAGGTTTCTGTACATGCCTTTCAAAATTTGTACATATATACTACACAAGAGGATATTTATTTAAATTAGATACGACTATTGTTACATGAATTAATTGACTTATACGTAGTGTTTGATACTTACTTAATGAGCTGTTTAACCTCATTACAATTCAAGAGAACATGGAATTGGGCAGCCAACAATTCTCTATCATTAAGCCACCTTTTATTGTATCTACCAACTGTTTGTCCAAAAGGATTAAAGATAGACAAAGTTGTTTGTATATGGTCTTCATGAAATCCCTTGTTAGCTCCAATAGGAAGCACAAAATAATGGGAACTGAAATAAGATATCTCTTACAGCAAGTATGCTTCACACATAGACCTTTCTACACTTTTTTGTTCTTCACAGATTTTTTAATTTTATTTAGAAACAAGTACAAAAAATGTACTACCAATTATCAGGTACATTATATAATGATATTAATATAGAAAGATATAAAAGATTGTTACCTTTCAAATGGTTACATCCAATGATGTTGAACCAATCCACCCATCCTAGCTTCACAAGGCAACTGAATTAGTAGGTGCTTAATACAGTCAAAGAATGCAGGTGAAAATATATGCTCTAACTTACGTAATATTATAGGAATATTTTGTTCCATTTGCAATAAATGATCTTCCCGTAACACTATTGAACATAAGTTTGATGAATTAACTAAGCTTAGTTAAGGGCTTCCATATTGGATTAGGAAGAGCACTCAAAGCTATTGGAAGTAGACATTCCTACAGTCTTGCAAGTTTTGTATCTACACATCTGGCAATATTGAAAGCATAACCATTAGGCATCTTCAACCCCTTCACCTATGGGTTATTATGTGTATGTCAAGGTGTCAATGTGTGAGCTAAAGTGTAGGTGCACGTGTAATTAAGCTAATGTAATTTAAGCCGTTAGAGTCCACAGCACAAAGATGTGGCCCATCAACTATTTGGACCTAATTTAAGCCTCTTTTTTTTTATAATAAATCAAATACCATATTACAATAAAAGCAACTATTCAAAGCAAATAGGAAATTATCACACTGCTAATCCATCTTTAATTACAATAATTTGTCTAATATTATATTATATATTAATTATGCCCACTTTGGTAATATCATAAAACTGGGCTGATAGAACAATTTTATTAGAGAAATTGGTAGGTGATCACTTTAAACTACATTCTATTAAACATTTAATAAAAATATTTAAAATGAAAATAAAATTAAAATATTCTTTCAATTTTTAAGATGATAAATTTTTGAAATAAATTAAAATATAAAAAAGAAATAATTATTTGAACAAATTTATAATTACTAAATTTCATGTTATTGTCAAGTAATAAAATATGTGTTTTTATGTCATTTTACACTTATTAATTAATTTAATAGCTAGTTTTATAAAATATTTGTAGTTTAATTAACTAACTTAATTAAGTTTTAATTTTAAACTAATTTTTCATCTTTTCATCTATTATTTTTGGTATAATTGTTTGAAGATATCAACCTCAAGTTGAACTCTTAAATAAAGACAATTAACTCATTGTATACATAAAGTTGAATTTAACTAGCTAAATATTTTATAAAATATTTTCATGCGAATTTACCTGCAGATTCAAAATGCCCAGGAAATATTTCCTATAGATCTAAAATCCGCAAGAAAGGTTTCTTGTGAAAATCCACAGGTAAATCTGCAGGAAAGTTCACAGCAAACTTACTTTTGATTTTTCCTACGATTTGCTAAAATAACATTAAATATTTCTTGCGAAAAATCGCAAGAAAATCCATAGGAAACATAAAAAATTCCTACAAAGTTTCTTGAGGTTTTCTATTCACAAAAAAAATCCTATAAATTATAAACCCGCAGCAAAATTCGTAGAAATTTTCTGCAGATATTTTTTGGACGAAAATAACCCATTTCTAGTAGTGATATATACTAAAATAGTTATTTTGAATGAGGACGTTTTTAGGAGTTCTTCAATGAGAATGTTTTTAGATATTTTTTAACCACTTGTTTCTTTTAATATATCATTTTCATCCTTGTTTCTAAATATAATTTCAATGTTTTTTAAAATAAATTATCAATTGTTAAAAATAACCTTGTATGACAATATAAATTATTTATTATAAATATTAAATATATTTTATATGTTCAAAAATAATTATTTATTATGAATTTTAATTATAATATAATTTATATATTTAAAAGTATTTAGTTCTTTATTATAAATTTTAGTTATATAAACTAAATATTTATCATGTGTATTGCATAGGCTAAAATACCAATCTCAAAATAATTATAAAACAAATAAATAATAAATTTAAACTCTCACTCATTTTTAAATAAACATATTGATCTAAAGAATTTTTTATAATAAAGGTGACTATTTAATGAAATTTATAATACATAAATGAACTTTCTTAGCTTGCATACCAAGTATTCTATATAGTATATAACAACATGGTGTGACATGATTGATAGACAATTTTATTCTTTAAGCACATGATCAAAGGTTTGATCTCTAGGGGGGGGGGGAGCGGGAGGGGTTGTATTAAAAAACATATGTTAGAAGAAGTTAATCTCCTAAAGAAATTTTAGCACCTAAAAAAATATGTTATTAGCTCCCGGTTGCGAGGTACCCTGATTTTTTTTTTTTAAAAATATTAGGTATTCTACGTTTTATTTAACAAAATGGGTAGGTTAAATCCTTTATCCTATATGGCTATGTTTGGCAAAACTAGCTGAAAACTGAAAAACTAGCTCGTAACTGAAAGCTATTAAGCTAGCTTATTAAATTATAAGTGTTTGATAAAATTATATATTGAAGTAGCTGATAAATATAAAATGAAAAAAATAGACATGTTTGTATGATAATTTTTATATAAATATTACTTTTTTTTTTATAAAAATATATTTTAGGATATTTAGAATTTTAGTTTTTTAATTAATTTTAAACTCTTGTATTTTTTATTTATAGATAAATTATTTTAAGAAATTAATTAACAAAAAATTTAAAAATAGTATTACCTGGAGCAATCAAAAAAGAGGATGAGCAAGAAGGGTTATGGCTAGTTAGTGGATTTTTGCTACAAATGTATAAATTAGTGAAAGAAAAGAAATCAAATAAATAATAAAATCTTACCTTATTTAAAAAGGATAAAAAGGAAATTTAATAAATATTTTAAAGGTAAAAATAGAATAAATATAAAAAGTTAGAAGATAGTGTTTTAAAAAATATTACTTGAAGTAGGGTCTTAAAAAATGCTATAAGTTACTAAAGAAAGCTTGTTTACCAAATACTATTAATAACGGTCAAATAAGCTTTTCAGCTAGTAAAAAAAAGAAGAAGCTAAAAGCTAACTGAAATGCCTTGTCAAACATATAGCCTATATATAAAAATTAGAATAGCTATGTTGAACAAGAGCGTTTTTAGAAGCTATTATTCAACGAGAGCATTTTTAGCACTTTTTTTTTCAACAAGAGCATTTATAGGGATTTTTCTTAACCGCTTATCTGTTTTAATTTATCCTTTTTTATTTTTAGTTCTAAATTTAATTTCAATATTTTAAAAATAAAATTATCAATGATTAAAAATAATCTTTTATCACAATATAAATTATTTATCATAAATTTAAAATATAATTTATACATTCAAAAATATTTATTATTATGAATTTTAATTTAATATAATATATATATCTAAAGTATTTATTTATTATAAATTTTAGTTATATAAAATAAACGTTTATCATATACATTGTATAGGCTAAGATATTAGTCATATAAACATCCCAAAAGTAAACATATGTAGTGAAGTTAAATTTGCTTTTTAAAATCTATGTATATAATATTTGAGGCTTTTTTTTGGCAGGTGTCAAATTATCCTTTAATGCTAGCAAGACACTTTTTTCCTGTTTGTGAAATAGTGTTTTTCCGGTTAAGATATTGACTTTTTTGTCCCACTCAAAAGCTTTCACTGTTTCACATATAACAATATACATGTTAAGTGTAGGCCGATTCTAGGGTGGGAGACCTGATGATATCTCCCATCGTGGGAAAGCTTTTACAACCGTCGGATATATTGATTTAAAATTGAGTGGCCAAGATTGAGAAGGGTAAACAGGTTGATGCAGTATCTGTAATATTGATTTTTAATTTAAAAAAGTGCATGTGGATGTCTAAATCAGGAAAAGCAATGTAAGCTACCCAATCGTTTTGACCGACCCAACCTCTTCCCACCAAACCCAACATCCGACCTTCATATCTCTTTCGTTTGCTTACCTTCTTCTCCTCTACTTTGTCCATTGTCGATAATAGGCGAAACCCATTATTTTGGTGGTTGGTGCTATCCATTTTTCTTCCCATTATTCTTAATTGCCACCGCTACCCATGTCCACTCCCAATGCTGACTCTGTTGCCTCCACACGCTATCATCACACTCCTTCTGCCAAGGGCTTTCCAATCCCGGCCCCATGACCCTCGTCTGCAGCTTCTTCGACTTGGACGCCATTAACAACTACCACTCCTTGCAGCTCCTCGCCAGCGCCATATGAAACACCCTTATCTTTGTATATTAAATTATTCTGTACTTATTTCTCTAAAACTAGATGGGAATCTCCAAATTTTGATCCATACGGTTATGTTTGTATTAATAAATAGTATTGAGTTTAAATATTTTTTAATAAACTTTGGGAAACAGAGTTTGAAAATTTCTAAAATGACCATTTCGTCCCTAAAAAGTCAGATAATAGAATTAATAAAAAAAAATAGTTAGAAGTGTTTAAAAATTGTTTTTAAGTCATCAATGTACTTAGAATAATTAATAATGATTTTAGAAATTTTTTGGAAATTTATTGAGATAATTTTTGTAAAATGACAAAAATACCCTTGGTTAATTGTGGGAACCAACTAGAGACTTTTTAACCTCAATATTTTGAAAATTTTATACTAAGTATCTTTCATTATAAAAATTTTATTTTGAAAGAAAAATAGTGAAAAATATAACAATCCTATTTCAATTTTTCAATTATTTTTTTAATATTTGACAATGTAATTCTGAAAAATCAGCAAAAAATTTCAAAATTCTAATCCCACCATTACACCCAGAATTTCAAGAGCTATTTAATTGTGATTTTTAATAATTTTTTCGAGTCGGAGCCTCGAAAAAATTAGAAAATGACAATTTTGTCCCTATTCTTCAAAATTAACAACTAACATGAGAAAAAGATTTAATTAACATTAAAACATCAATTTGAGCTTGGAATCATGACATATATATTAAAATATAATTTTGAAATTTTTTGGAAAATTTTCTAGAATTTTTGTGTAAAAGAACCAAAATGTCCCTAAGTATTTGTTAAGCCTAACTAGTATTGGTTTAACATCCAGAAAGGGTGAAAATAGTAATTTTAGTTTATTTATGGGTAAAATATTTAATTTTATAATTTTTATAAAAATTTTGGTATATATATAATTCAAAATAAATTAATAAAAAATTAAAATTTATTTTTTGAAATTTATTTTTGATGAAAAATAATACATTTGTTCAGATTTAAATTTAAATTAATTATTTTGATATTAAAAGCTATTTTTTCAAAGTTTAGACGATTTTATTGATACCGGCTAATTAATTACAGTTAAAATTTATATTGGGGAGCTTTAGGACAGCTCACCCAGCACGTTTTCAACCTACAAGGGTGTGATTCACCACCTAAAATTGATATGTGTCCCTAGTTTTGCATATTTATCCTTAATTAAATTAAAAATAAATCAAAAATTTTATTTATGACATAATGACTTATGTCATTTAGGGGACACTTATGCTCCCTTATTCTCCTATAAATACCCATGTATTTTGGACATTCTTCACACATTCTCCATTCTCTCAAGCTAGTCAAATTCTTAGAGAGCTTCTCTCTCTAGAATTTTTTTTTCTTTTACTTTGTTTTTATGCTAAAATTTTACTAGTTTTCTAACAACTAGTGAAGTTCTCTTCTTAGGAGCTTTGCATCAACAATTTCATCCTCTTCATTAGCCACCTTAGAGGTAATGGGAGGAGTGGGGTTGGTTTTAAATTATTGTCACTTAGCATGTTGATAGGAAGGGTTTTTCCCTAAACCCGTTTAGGCTTAAGTTTTATTATTATTATTATTGATATATTGTTTGATGTTAAACTTTAATTTTTGCTAAGTTGTTACTCTACTCAAATTTAAATTATTAAATTATACTTGCTAAACTGTTACTTTGCTCAAATTTAGAAAATTAAAATATATTTATTTAGTTTTTATTTTGCCAAAATTTTAGTAATTAAATTATAATTACTATGTCGTTATTCTGCTAAAATTTTAGTAATTACTAATTATTATTCTGTTAAAATTTTATGTGATTACTAAATTGTTATTCTGTCAAAATTTTGGTATTATGCTATTTCTACAATATAAGGCATAAATATTGATTGTACTAGTGCTTAAATTAAATAAGACCAGTGAAACCTATGTTTGAGAAATTAGGAAATGATAAATTAGTGAGTAATATAAAGCAAGTGACATACTGTGGCATGGCACCCTGCTAGGAAAGCTACAGTTTGGTACGCTGAGGAATAAAAGGCAGGGACCCATTCGGAGGTCTTGGGAGTAGGCATCGAGTGGTGAAAGTTCCAATAGCTAAGGTAGTGCCCTCGAACCGGGATATTCACCTGACTAGGCTCGATAACCCCGACAACTGCTTAACATTTTAAGATTGGTTTGAGAATATATCTTTAAAAATGGATATCTTGACTGTTATTTTCCTCAATGATGATCAGGACTATACCATGTGATGATGTTTATGAGGTATATGTACTCCCAATCACTTCCTAGTTCTGTTAAGAACTATTATCCACTAATGGGAAGTATGGATCCATACCTAGTTAAGGGTAGTCTAATACAACTTATAATGAACCGTGTGTTCCCTTCTATTGTTAACTGTGTTTTATCTGTATTTTACGGTAGAATTCATATTATACATGTGAAAGTGATTTTAGAAAAAATCATCTCACTCCATTATTTTTCTTCCATGTATGTCTGATCGCAATTATTGAAGAGGAAAACGCCTAGTGATGCTGAGGACGAGTCAGAGGACACCCTATGGACGAGGATTTGTAGATTTAGTTTATAGTATTTTCTTTTTGTATAAGGGATACGGTAAATGAACACTGCTTTGTATAGGATCATTTTGATGTATATATTGGGTCAAGTAGTGTTTATCTTTTAATGTATTTTTAGTCTTTCTATATTTTATGTCTGTCATGTATTATCAAATCATAATGTACAGTTTTACGACATGTATGTATATACAAACTTTCTCTTTCATCTTTTATTACTATTTCCAAATTTTGTCTAATTTTAGAACTTTTCTATTGCAAGAATCGATTTTTTTTTACTCGTAATAATTAAATAACAAAATTAATACAAACTATGATTAATAAGAATGAGTGTTACACCATGGCCTTCTTGATGACCTTCTTTGCCTCTACCGACAACTTTGGCGAGGAAGACGATAGGCCCCACAAGGGGTTCAAGCAGAGCAGGCCCATGAATTTGGTCATTGTTCGTTCCTTGGTCTTCATTGTCCTTCTCTGGTTGAGCCCTTTCGGGTTTCTCAACTCTTTGGGCTTCTTTTCCCCTTAGGTGATTAATTTCACTCATAATAGCCCTTCTTGAAGGAAAAAGAACAGTTTTTGTGGATGAATTTGAAAAAGGGTGTGGTGTTGTGGTGTGTTTGTTGTTTCGTTTGATTTACTTTCTTTTTGACATTTGCATTCTTGCCTAGTGGACAATAGATTGTTTTCTCTAGAATGTGTGGTTTCCAACCACTAGATACAGATTACATAGTCAATCTTGTCTTTAGACACTTCATTGGATATTTACATGATGGTTTGAAGTTGTTAATTCAGTGTTGCCCTATTGCAGCTGCTTTTGCACCCTTTATCATAAAGTATGAGAATGACAAGGTAGATTTAGCCGAATTTGTTTGAAGCGTTTTTGATCCTACGCAAAAAATGAAGGACTTAGCAGACATGAGTGGCTGCCACTTTTTATCTCTATATTATTTGAGCAAACATACTTATTTTATTTTGTAAATACAAAGCATAAAGCAATGAGTGGCCAATAGAGTGTGAAGTTTCACTTTTCATAGGTAGGTTCAATGATAATATGAGATAAAGTTACTATATATTTTAGTCCTTCTTGCAAACTATGTCTAAATAAAATGACAAGCTTTCTCTCCCCCACCCAACCCTAAACATTCACTTGAGTTCACAATGAAGAAAATTAAATTTTCATTAGTTTGTTTCGGTTGGATACACTGTTTTCGTTATGTGGGTAACTGTATATGTCAAGATTTTAAAGATTTAGAAAGGTTTCAATTGGTACAGTGGTACTTACAATTGGAATGTTATTACTTTGTGTTTTTCTCTTCAGATGTTGACAATACATTATTACTTGCTATTTGATGGACTTGGTGATTTGTGGCAACATGCAAGGAGCTTATATAGTGAAAGCTTAATTTTAGGTGTTGCATGTTTTATTTTTACATCAAGAAATTTTGTCATTTGTAACAATTTATTCTTTTTTTACTATAGAAACAATTCGCTTGACATTAAGTTGCTGTTGTAAAGGTAGCAATTTTTGTTCTTAATTTATCTCTGTCATGCATCTTAAATAGAACTTATAGATTAAAATTGGTTTATGGAATTTGCATTATATCAAGGGTATAGTCAAACTAAGTAGATTATGGTTAATCAGTTTATAATATCTAGAATGGATGACATTTTATTAACTCCTTGCTAAAGTCTTTTCTAGATCTCACTAACAATAACATTATCCTTCTATATTTTGTAGTTTTTATGGGAAACAACATTGTGGTCCAAGTAATATCTTTGCATCTCTATCAAGTATTAGAACTATATTGGTTGGTGACTGGCCTCCTGAAAGGTTGGTGCATGTTGTTGAAAGGCTTCAATGCCGCGCTCATAGTGAAAATGGAGTTGCAATGTGGGTATCAAGATCCTTTATAATTGGAAATCAGTTCCTTGTATGTGGAGATGGCATTTCAGTAGAGGGCTTGCCAAACTTCAAAGATCTTGAAATTGATATTTTTAGCAAATGAATAGGTATATTTCATGAATAATTCACTGTGGAACCAACAAGCCTTATGGAATGCTACACCATTGTTAAACAAAAACTATACATTAATCGATAATGTTTATATTATGGTGTCATTGTGTCACTTAAAATTCTACACTCTTAACACAAAGTATCTTGATTTCCACATAATCATGTACTCCCAGATGTAACATTTATAAATTTTCCATGTATCAATTGTTAACAGTGAATATGAAACTTTAATCACAAGCAAAAAAAATTGGAAATAATGTGTAGAATGATAAGTATAACGCATTCTAACGTTATAGGTACACATATAAAATTGAAATTAGAACTTTCCCATTCAGACAAAGAACAATCTCCTTATTACACCCTCTAGTTTTTAATAGATGTGAAGTTTAAGACATTAAAACAAAGAAATATGTCAAAAAAGAGTCAATGACAATAATTCATACACCAAACCAACATTCTTTTTTTGCATCTCCTTTGACCCCTCCACCAACCCTCTTGAATCTTAGTAAGGCAAAACGTAAGGAATTTCATTGAATTTGCGTAACCTCTCTTAGGATTTCACCCAAGTGGAAGGCAAAGAACACAAACAGTACACCAAGCTTCAGCACTAAAGCTTCCACAATGAAGATGTCGAGGTCAGGGTCCCAGTGTAGCAGCTCAACTACTTTACAAGCTTTTTCTCCAACTTTTCAATGAATTGGCTACTATGTTCAAGGGATTGCTCTTACCTATATTTCTCCAAGGCCAAGAAATTTTTCACAGTAAGATATAAACCATAAGTCCATAAGCTTTATGCTTAAAATAATACAAACTAGTGCTTTCTCAATACAACATATTCCCCATGGAAAAATGATAAACCCTTAATTGTTATAATTAGCATAAAGAATATGGGTCTTTATTTGCTAAACTTTTTATGGATATTTTTACCTATTTCTTTTTATTTTTGAATAAGGACAAAAAGAGCAACAGTTGAGAAGAAATGGCTAAAATTCAAGAAGAATTTGCTGCTGTCAAAGATGCACGGTCGTGTTTCATTATGCATAACTGTGTTTCAAATATGGAGTAACGCTTATAAGAAGATGCACGACTGTGCTTGGTTGACAAAACTCAGTGTATGAGAGTATGCACAGGCTAAGCATGGCTATGCTTCAGAAGACATGCACGATTGTGCAGGCCCATGGTCCCAACAAGCATTATAAAAAGAAAGCCTACAAAATTAAAAAGACACTTTTCACTCTACCTTTTTCATATTCTACTTTCTTTCTCTCTGGATTTTTACTGAGGAAGGACTCTCTTAAAGCTTCAGAGGATTCTTCTTGTATCCTAGTAGAAAAAGACTAAAGACTAGCCTTTTAGTTAAGGTTTTCTTTGGTTTTTAATGCTTAATACCGTAATGGGTTGTTTCTCTGTTGCCATGGAAAACTATCCCTAGGCTAGGATTGTAGTGTAGCTATGCTTGAGATGACTGGAACCGTATTTTAATTATTAATTTTATTCCCTTTTTCCTTTTAATTGAATTGCCTTAGTGTTCTTCATTATATTATTTGGAATTGATCACTCCTTACATGTCTTTAATCAATTAATTGAATGGAGATCATATCGTAATTAATTGGTAGACTTCTAGGGTAGTTGGGTTTAGGATGTTGCATGACCAAATTGTGAACTAATCTCTCAATCAAATTCGTTCACTTTTTTTGTTCCTAATCCTTCCCTAGATTAAATTGTTGTATGACCAATTAGGGGCTTAATGCATGAAATAGTTTTTACAACTTGTGACGAAAGGTTGTGAAAAAACTCTGTAGAGGGATATTGACAATTGAACTTGAGAATAAAATTATATTTTAACTTAGGGGGAAAGAAATCAAAGGCATAGTTGAACCCATAATCCTAGGTTGTTAACTCTTTGAAATCCAATTTACTTTTAATTAATCTTTTTACAACTCCTTGCATTTTAATTCTTTACATTAAACCCTTGAAATTTGAATAACCTAAACATCATAGGAATTTCTTCAAAAGGTACTTCATATTAGTCCCTTGGGTACGATATCTAGACTCAAATCCATAGTTACTACTGTGATAAGGTACGCTTGCCCTTAAGCATGTTTCAGACGCATCAAATTTCTGGCACCGTTGCCAGGGATTGATTGCACGATATCAAGAAAGGGAAATTCTAGTTGGATTAGGCATTTTTTCTTTAATACTCTTTTTATTTTATTTTATTTGTTTTATCTTATTTGATTTTGTTTTATTTTAATTGATTTCGTTTTATCTTATTTGATTTGATTTGATTTTGTTTTATCTTATTTGATTTTGTTTGTTATTCCTTATTTCATCTTATTTTATTTCACTTACTTTTGTTTTATTATTTATTGTTTTAGTTTATATTTCCTTTTTCTTTTGATTTATGCTAACCCGTTCTCATGAGCCTGTGTTATAGTTTATTTGAGATTGAAAGACATTGTCGTAGGTTAAGGAAGGAACGAAGACTAATGGTTGAAGAAGAAAAAGAACCCCAGATGATGCTACATAACTACTTTGCCCTTTGCATTGGGGTATTTGACAGCATTCGTCGTCCTGCAATCATGGCAAATAATTTTGAATTAAAGCATACACTAATTGTTATGGTGCAGAACTTAGGACAATTTGGGGCTTTGCCATCTAAAGCCCCCCTAGGCCATCTAAAGAAGTTCTTAAGGATAATAAACATAGTGAAATATAACGGTGTTACCTCTGATACCATCAGACTTGGACTATTCCTATTCTCTCTGATGGGTAAGGCATTGGATTGGTTGTCTTCTTTGACAGATGGAACCATCACCACTTGGAATCAGTGTATCCATAAGTTTTTAACAAAGTACGTCCCTTTGGCGAGGTCTAATTAGTTAAAGAAGGACATAGTGAACCTTGCTCAGTTTGAGCAATAGTCGCTATTTGAAGCTTGGGAGTGCTTCCAGGACCTACTCAAGAAGTGTCCACATCATGGGTACCCACTAAGACAACTAATACAAATATTCTAAAGTGGAATATCAACCCAAAACAGAATTTCCATTGATGCTACTTGCAGGGGAACAATTTTGAAAAAGTCCCCAGATGAGGCCTTTGCTATTATTGAAGACACGACTTTCAATAACTATAACTGCTCCTCTACTGATAGGCATATTCTAAAAAGACCAGTTGGGATAAATCAAATGGAAGCAAATGTGACTATGGAGCAGAAGCTGGGTGCCATTAGTAGGCAACTAGAGACATTGATGAAAGCTTAGGCCTAATTTGCACAAGCAGCCTCATCATCTTATGAAAAATGTGGCCAGGTAGGCCATAGAAGCAAGGATTTCCATATGAATAATTTTTTCAACCCACTAGTGGAGGAGGCACATTTTGTAAGCAACTCCAGCAAGGATCATTATGACCCTTATTCCTCTTCTTACAATGCTGGTAGGAGAGACCATCCCAACCTCTCTTGGGGTGGCATATAACGGGGGCCTGACCAGAATCAAGGTGTTTATAGGCCATCCCCCATACAAAATCAACATTAGGGCCCAAAACAGGAAGAGAGAATGCCTAACCTACAGGACATTATGATGCAATACATGGCAAAAAATGATGAAAGAATGAAGGCTTTGGAGACTCAAATAGCCAACCTGGTTAATTTAATCTCTTAGAGGACTCCAAGGTCTTCACTTGCTTAGATGGAGCCCAACCCAAAGGATGAGGTGAAAGCCATCGCTCTTAGGAGTGGTAAAGTATTATAGGAGACACAAAAGAAAGAAAGGCCAACACCTCCACAACAGAAAGAGACTTTTACTGAGAAGAGCCCAGTTAGAGGAGAAGAAAAAGGGAAGGAAGTGATTACCCCTCCTAAGGTAAGTATTTCTTTCCCTCAAAGAATTAAGGATGAAGAAAATGTTAGGCAGTTCAATAGATTTTTAGAAAATTTCAAAAAACTACGGATAAATATTCCATTTGCTGAAGCCATAGCTTAAATGCCTAAGTATGCTAAGTTTCGTAAGGAAATTGCTTCTGACAAAAAGATACTCGGGGATTTTGAGACATTTGATCTCAACGAGGAATGCTTTACTATTATCCTCAAAAAGTTGCCTCTTAAGCTTAAAGACCCAAGGAAATGCAGAATTCCCTGCACTAAAGGAAACTTGCATGTTGAAAACACACCGTGTGATCTAGGCGCCAATATTAATCTGATGCCCTATTCTGTTTTCAAGAAACTAGGGTTGCAAGAACCCCAACCTATTAACATTTTACTCCAGCTTGTAGATAAGTCAATCGTTGATATGCTACCGCAAGTGTATGGTATCGTCCTAGTGATAAATATCGTCCTCTCCACAGGGATTATGTATTTGGCTTTGTAATTATCGCAATTTAATATGAATTAAACAAAGAGAATTGAATTTTGGAATCTAGGTTTGAAAGCAAAAGAATTAGAAATTCAATTAAACAAGCAAATAAAATTTATATTAATTCAATAACAGAAAGCTTCTAGGATTGAGGTTCAGCCTGTGACACTTACTAAATTAATTCCCTTACCCCATGTTCCTACTTGTTCTTCTTGAGGGTGAATTAACCTAAGGTGCCCTTCGTTCCCTTTCAAGATACGGAGGTGTGCTGTTGGAACGAAAGACATAGAAACGTCTAATCTCTCAATGTTTTGAAGATAACAAACTTATTAATGATTAATTATGTGCTTAAAAACTAACCTCGTCACAGCTAAGAAGACCGTCCATACGAGTAAGACCGTACAGTTAAAGACCGTCCAGTAGACGTGTTAAAGATCGTCCTACAGACAGGTTAATAACCGTCCAGTTGACATATTAAAATACCGTCTAGAAGACTCGCCGAAAAAGACCTACCAGTGAACAAACTGATGGCGAATGTCCGATGAATAAAACTCACACAAGCCTCCAAGATCATATGTTCAAACGGCTAAGTTTTTAGTTTGAACGTCAATTTTATTTATGCTAAATCTTTCTCGTAATTGACATATTACTACTTTTGTGAACTAACGTTCAAATTTGCTTGAAGCATTAAATAACATCAGCACCATTTTAGTGCAAAGCGCAGCAGAATAAATAAAGCAAGTCAACTTATCAAGCTGCCAAGACAAATGAGGAATGTTCAGAAGAACAGACCGCCAACGTAGTCCTGCACCTTCCTTTTTAGTGCAAGTCTAAAAAAGTGCCATGCCTGACCTTTCTGAAAAGACTGTTTGCACGCTTCTCATTGCATAGACGAGTCAAAGTCCTCTACAACGGATCTTTTCCCTTGAAGACTATATATACATGCACCAATGAAGAAGCAAACAGATAGTGTGAACATAAGTGAAGTGAATTGAAAAAGGCGAAGTCTGTGTAGACTTTTAGAATACTCTGATAGAAGCGTCTACTGGACGATAGCAAAATCTTGTAAAGATCCTCAAAGAGATCTTGAGCTTAATCTTTCAAATCCTCACTACGTGAGTTAATTCCTTTTCTTTAAAACACTTTTTGTGTTGTGAAAGCCTGGAGAGGCTTAGTGTAAAAGAATACTTGGGTTGAGCAATCTAGGGTGATTGCTTTATAAAGCCTGAAGAGGCCACAAACAATACTTGTAACCTAAGGTTGGTTAGTGGATACCTTCTGGGTGAAGGGACTGGACGTAGCTCAGGTTGAGTGAACCAGTATAAAGCTTTCTGTGTTTTCTTCTCTCTATCCCTACGCTTAAAAACGTTTTGTTTAGACTGATCTACCTTTTTCAGAAAAGTTTTTAAACGCACAATTCAACCCCTCCTTCTTGTGCGCTTTTTCTTATTTCATGTGCTAATCAAATTAGCCCCCTACTTTCGTGGTGGTTGTATTTAATTAAACCCAATAAGCTCTTTATCAATTCAATTAATCCCCAAAGGTTTCACCTACTTTTGTGGTTTAGACCTAGGTTTCTTCCCTATAGTTTCGGTATTTAAGTTCACTTTTCGGTACTTCTCCAAATCCTTAAGGTTATATAGAACATGGCCAATCCGTTTCATAATAAAGAAAATCAATAAAGAAGAAATCAAGAGTGGAACAAGTATCATACAAGGATAAAAGAAATCAAATCATTAAATGTTCATAAGGCTAAGCCCAATCCTAGAACAAAGATGAGTACTCACACATAGCCATAGAAATCAAACAATAAAAAAAGAGTAAACATTCAAACTAGGTAGAGAAAAAAGAGAAGTTTGAAATCCCAAGCTCTAGCTCTAAGTCGTCAAGAATGCAAGGTTCAGACCCCTTTTCCTAAGCCTAAGAAGTCTATTTATGTCTAAAGTTACAAAAGGGTCCAAGCCCAAAGCAATAAGAAATAGAAAAATAAAGAAAAGTTGCGTTAGTAACATGCTATGGGCATGGCATTTACCATGGGCAGCCCATGGCACTCTTTGGTAGCTTCTATGGTGTCTTCTTAGAATTTACCACGGGCATGCGTTTGCCATGGCCATCCCATGGTGCTTTCTAGTGCTTTCCAGTTAAGGGATTCACACTATTCTTCAAGTGTGGATGCTTATGATCCCTTCCTTACTTACTCTTCCTTAATTCCAAAGCTAAATCCATTCATGTTAAACTTTTCTCCTGAAATTCACAAATAAAACACAAAAACACGCCTAAAGAGTTCTAACCAAATAGCCTAAGGAAATTAAAGCTAAAATTATTCTTAATAAACTAAAATGTATACAAACCTACATGGATTAAAATGCAAATTATAGTATAAATGCTACACATCAATCATTTACCCCTGAGAAATAATAGAAGACTTATTAGTGAAGATGGGCAAGTTCTTTTTCCTTATAGATTTTATAATATTGGACATGGAAGAAAATGAGAATGTCTTGATCATTTTAGAGTGACCTTTCTTAAACAAAGAAGGGGCACTAATTGATGTCCAGGAAAGAAAAATGACCTAGAGGCTTGAAGATGAGGAGGTGGTATTTAGAATATTTGACACCCAAAGAATCCTTCCTCCTGGTCTACTTGCAAGTTGTTGCAGGTCATAGATGTGGCAAAGACTTCAAAATATTTAGGGCTTGCTACAAGCCAAATACATTAGCCTCTTTGAAAATTGAACCCTAGTGGATTTCGTTAGGCTTATGACGTTAAACAAGTGATTCTAGAAGGCAACCTGTGTCATTTATTTTTTTTTATTTTTTTTACCATTTTGTTTTTTCTTTGGTTTGTTTTTCCTATTTGTACTTTCTCACTTGATTTGATTGTTGAAGTACTTCCAAGGCCTATTCTAGAGATTTGCAATGGCTACAACAACACTTTAGACTTCCCCAACCATTTTAGAGACCTTTCTTTCGAGAAGTTTCTTCTTTATTTTTCTTTTATTTTGCAGTTTTTGTTCACCTTTATTGTTATTTCTTTTCATTCTTTTTTTTTGTTCTTTGTTTTATCGCATTGGGGACCTTGCTCATCCTAAGTGTGGGGGGATCTTTTTGTAGTCAAACGCTACATGGGCCATCTTATATGTGTGTGTGTGAGAGAGAGAGAGTCTTTTGTTCTCTTGCATTTTTCAAAAAAAATGTTTTTTAATATTCCAAGAATAAAAGGTTTGAACTATTAAGGAACCTTAAAAAAAATATATAATAAGTAGTGAACTGACAACTTAAGGTATTTGAGGGCCACCCCATCATTATGAGAGTTGATAATTAGCATGACTTTCAGATTGAATGTCTTTCTCACCGAATAAATCCTCTAAATTGTGATGTTTGAGCCACTTTAGGGTTATATCAACTAACTCCCTTCTTTCCTTTTGTGTGAGTGTATCTATGGGTTGTTGCATTTTGAAACTTGCTTTGACATACTTTTCTATTCAATCCTGTCCATTGCATGTAAATTTATTTGGGGCATTGTTAGATATATTTTTCAAGACCTCCAGATTTTGTGAAAGTTTTTTCCACTAGTTGTCCTAATTGAGCCTATTTATTGTTTTCTTTCTTTACCTGATGTTTATTTGGCTTGAGTTCAAGGGCAACCTTGTGAAGCAGGAATGGAGTGTCAGATACAGAGGAAGCCTTGGCTAGTACCAATCAAAAACACATGCCCTCATTGCTTTCCCAACTAAATGAAGTTGTATGCTCTTGTGTTTCCTAAAAAAAGATTTAGAAAAGCTAGAAAAAGAAGGAAAAGAGAAGTGGAAGGAAAATGAGAAAAACAAAAAAAAAATAGTAATAAAAGTTTCCTAAGAAGCATGATGGCATAGGAATAGTCAACCCAAAGAAAGATGGCAACAAGAATCACAACAAAGATGAAAAAGAAGGCCAGGACTTGCTTTTACAAGATCCTAAAGGTTGCTTTTGATTGTTAAAAATTTCTAACCCTTTTATATTTACCTTCCTTTCTTTATCTCACTTTACAATTTGAGCTTGACCACGTTATACCTTCATGAAGCCCTTTAAATTTTGCATGTTTTAGATTGGATTCTCTATGATAAATTGATATAAAAGCCTATGGTAACGCATCTTTTTTTGAGATTTGAGTGATTATTGTATATACCCTGATACACTTGAGTGTGGCAAGAAGAGTGATCTTTATTTCAGCGATAAGATTGATGTCTGTGGTTCCCAAGTCTAATTGGGCACTCGGTATAATGCCCCTCAGGTGGAAATTGTCACTACTGTAGGTTCTATGAGGTTAAATAAATAGGTTCCTTGTTTGCTAATATCTTTGATCTCTTGAATCATGTGATGAATTAGGACAATTGCTTGAAGGCAAGTAATGCTCAAGTGTGTGGGGGGGGGGGGGGGGAGGGGTTGATAAACCCTTAATTGTTATAATTAGCATAGAGAATTTGGGTCTTTATTTGCTAAATTTAGCTGGTCTTCATGGATATTTTGACCCCGTTTCTCTTTATTTTTGAGCAGGGACAAAAAAAGCAGCAGTTGGGAAAAAATGGTTAAAACTCAAGAAGAATTTGCTACTCCTAAAGATGCACAGTCATGCTTCATTATGCACGGTCGTGCTTCAAATCTGGAGTTACACTTACAAGAAGAAACATGGTCGTGCTTCACCATTGACGACCATGCTTGGTTAACAAAACTTAATGTACGAGAGTATGCATGGCCTAAGCATGGTCATGCTTTAGAAGACATGTACAACTATGCTTCATTATGCATGACCGTGTTTCCATCAGGCCCATAGACCCAACAAGCATTATAAAAAGGAGGCCTACAAAATTAAGAAGCCACTTTTCACTCTACCTTTTTCATATTCTACTCTCTCTCTGAATTTTTACTGAGGAAGGAATCTCCCAAAGTTTTAGAGGATTCTCCCTGCATCCCAGTAGACAAAGACAAAAGACTAGCTTTTGAGCGAAGGTTTTTCTTTTGTTTCTAATGCTTAATATTATAATGGGTTGTTTCTCTGTTGCCATGGAGAACTAATCCCTAGGCTAAGATTATGGTGTAGCCCTGCTTGAGATGACTAGAACCTCATTTTGATTGTTAATTTTATTCTTTTTTTTTTCCTTTCAATTGAATTGCCTTAGTATTCTTCATTATATTGTTTGGAATTGATCACTCTTTGCATGTCTTTAATCAGTTAATTAACCAATGATTGTATCGCAATTAATTAGTAGACCTCTAGGGTAATTGGGTTTAGGACATTGCATGATCAAATTGCGAACTAAGCTCTTAATCAAATTCATTCACCCATTTTGTTCATAATCCTTCCCTAGATTAAACCACTATATGATCAAGTAGGGGCTTAATGTAAGAAAGAGTTTTACAACCCATGACCAAAGGTTGTGAAAGAACTCGGTAGAGGGATATTGACAATTGAACATCAAAATAAATTATATTTTAACTTGATGGAAGGAAATCAAAGGCATAGGTGAACCCATAATCCTAAGATCGTAACTCATTGAAATTCAATTTACTTTTAATTAATCTTTTTGCAACTTCTTGCATTTTAATTCTTTGAACTCAACCCTTGAAACTTGAATAACCTAGACAACATAGGGATTTCTCTAAAAGGTACTCCATATTAGTCCCTTAGGTACGATATCTATACTTAGGTCCATTGTTACTAATGTGACAGGGGTATGCTTGCCCTTGAACGTGTTTTAGACGCATCAAAAACATGCATTTTTTAACTTATCCAGTCCATCAAATAACCAATCTTTCCATTTCTCAGAAAATAAACATGAGGCTTACTAGTACATGTTTATCTAAATAAAAGAGGATTAATCTCTATTCACTCAACAAAAAACAAAAATTATCGCTTCAATTCACTAGTGTGCATGAGATATGTGAAAGAGCAGACCCCCTGACATTCCTTTTAGCTGCAATATGTGAAGGCAAGGCATAAATCCAAAGTAGTTTGCAAACTTTCATAGCTAACCATATTTGTCGAATGCAGTGAATAATTAATAAAATAAACATTATGAGATATTGATGATTTATATTAGAAAAGCTATAAAAGATGCAAATCATTCCTATCAACCTAGTTTAAGATCATCAAGAAAAGTTGAAGATACCAAAGGAACAATGCCTTTTTCTAGCCTATATCTGAGGCACTAAATTATGTCTATGCTTATGAGGTGAAGATACCAAAGCCAAGTTAAAACAAAAAGATATCTATCATCCAAGCTAATGTATATCGTGATTTTATACTAATAAGCAGGGTAAGTGAATTTTTTTATGTTCAAAGTAGTAATGCCTTAATGAAAAATATAACTTCACAGAAACCTTCCCAAATACAAAATACACCTTCACGGAGGCATTTCAAATACAAATCCATATGTAGCAACATTCTAGTTATTTCAACGCCTATACAACAAAGAAAAGGGGAAACACATTAATTTAGTGATAGATGATAGAATCATAAAAGTAAATTATCAAAAACATTGAAGAAGCAAGGTACAACAACTATAGGAAACAAAGCTTTAAACTAAAAATTATAGTCACAATTAAATCCAACCTTTTCAAGCTTATATCTAATTCTAACTTCTGGATTTGGGGAATTCATCTTTTTCTTGGCCTTCAAACGATAGAAATAGAGCTCATTCAGTTTAGCCTTTCTAGGCATTTTAACTTTTTTGTTCTTCTGGCTCTTCTTTGTAGAGTTAATATCATCCGACTCATCCAAAGAGAACTGTATGACATCATTGTCAGTCTTCAGCTCAAAAAAATAATGTCAAAGAGTTATAATGATGCAAAAGGTAGTTCAAGCAAGTCAAATAAGGGATAGTACTTGTCTTTATACTTCATACTAATTTAAAAAAAAAAAAGGGTTAGTACATATAGTCAAGATCCTCTCTATTTTTGGAGGGTTGGGATGAGGATCTCGTTGTTAAGCTAGTGGATGATGATGTTTTTGATCTGGTTGTTCACCACCCATCGCTGATTGTAAGATAGCGCTGATTTTAACTCTGCTTCCTTTTTCATCGACTAGAGAGAGAATCTTTGCAGGACGAGCCATTGTGCTCGTCCACGTACCCTGGCTTGGAGATGATTATGGATTCGACTTGTCAACATTAAGTTTATGACAAAGAATGATATATGGTGATGAAATTCAAAACCATTTATTTCGGACCTCTTTGAAATTCCTTTTCTTATGCCAGAGAAAAGTTAGAGCACAAAGTATACTGGTAAACAAGGTTGCATTTCGCTCCTAGAAAAGTCGTCGGTTGTTGATGATGGACAAAGTAGAGGAGAAGAAGGTAAGTGAAACAAAGAGGTATGGAGGTTGGATGTTGGGTATGATGGTAGGAGGTTAGGTCGGTCAAAACGGTGGGGTAGATTACATCGCTTTTCTTGATCTAAGCATCCATGTGCACTTTTTTTAAATTAAAAATCAATATTATAGATATTGCATCAATTGGTTTACCCTTCTCAATCTTGGCCACTCAATTTTAAATCAGTATATCCAACGGTTGTAAAAGTTTTCCCACAGTGAGAGACATCATTATGTCCCCCATCCTAGAATTTGCTGTGAGTTAACCGGCTATCCCTATCATCTTTTGCTGAAACAATCAACTGATTCAACAGTTAACGCCTCCTAAAAGACTTTAACACACAAGCTAATTTCATTTTTAAATTTGTTTCATTACTTTGATATTTTATAATAAACATAGATTTCATTTTACGTTTTTAAATTAAAATATTGGATAAAATAAAATATATTTTTAGAATATATATATATATATATATATATATATATATAAGTAAAATAATTAGTTTCTTACAATAAAAGATAGATCATTTTAATGTTTAAATATTTTAATGATGTTGAGAAATTTTATGATTGAATATAAAATAATTATAAATTGACATATTTATTTATTATTCTAAATTGAATGATAAAATTATGTTAGGGTTAAATATGTTTTTGGTTCTCCAAAAATATGTCAAAATTGGTTTTAGTCGTCAGAAAATTTTTTTCTTGAATAAAGTCCCTCAAATATTAAAAATACCCTAATTAAATCTTTGTGTTAAACTTTGTTTAACTTTTTATTAAATGATAGCCATATCAACTTCTAAGTAAAGTATTTTATTACTTGAAATGTCCAGTGTAATTTTTAATAAAAAATTGTGTAATTACTTTTGTTTTAGGGTTAAAAAAAATTGTGGTTTAAGGTTAAATATGTAATAATTTTATTCAAAAATATGTTACTAATCTAACATGGACATAACAATTGACATGGACAATCACATCAGTAAATTAATGGTGACTGTGATACTGATGTGACAATCATTTAATAGAAAAGTTAAATAGAGTTTAGTATAGGAATTTAACTAGGGTATTTTTAATATTTAACCTTTCTGAGGACTAAAACCAATTTTGTCAAATTTTTTGAAGAAAAAAAAAATATTTAACGTAATTATGTTATCAAATGTATTATAATTTACCTTTGCATTTTTATTTAAATAAACGGTTAAACCATCATTTGAATTAAACTAATCACCTTTTAGTATTTAAATTAAAGAAAGAAATATAACATCATTATATTATAACACATTTATATTACATATATAAAAATAATTATTATTTTCATATTTCATGCTTCAATTATAGTGAAATATAAGATTTTTACAAGGTTTGAAGTTTTATCACAAATAGTTTTATACCATAATGACATATATAAAATAGTTTTATAACAATATTGATACTGTTTTAAGTTAACAACAATTAAGTCATCCATTATAGTTTAATTGTTTCAGTAAGAATTAAAGTATTATTAAATAATTCAATTAATTAAAATTAAGAAACTAGCTCATATCCTAAATTTTAAAATCCATTGCACATAAGTGAAAAGACTAAAAAAAAGAGTATAATTAAAAAGATAAAACCCAAACATGGTTTCAGCCAATGTTAAAAAGAGTTTTTAGAACAAAAAAATGGACATTTCTCGCTCACGCTAAAAGATTTTTTCGTTTTAATTATGAAAAGTTATTGCAATTGTGGAACATTTTTTTTCTTAATAAATATGTTTCTATATTAGAGAAAAAATTGAATAACATTAATAATAAATTTTAATATATCACATCTTATTAATCTTCTTTCTATTTAAACTTCATTTTTATTATTACTTTAGTTTTAATTAAAGTCTTAAAAAGTTATTTTAATTAATGTTTTTAGTTATGAAATATCTTTATTTAAGGAATGTTTGTATTGTGGGATTACGAACGATCAAAGGTTGTGTTTCAAGAATAAATATTTAAAAAAGTTCTCCTAACAAGAAGACATGTGTTGGTTGCTGGGAGATTTATTTCCTACTCTTTTACCAATCACCTTTAGTTATTTCTTTTATTTTGTATTTTTATTTTACCTCAAAACATATGCTCAATCCCACTGTTGCACAAATATCAATCCGAGAAACAAATGATCAAATACTGACTTATTGTATTATTTGATGAATGCATTGCTAACTTATTGTATGTGACATTGAAGTCATACCTTTGTAAAAAAAAAAACTATAAATTATTAATAATTCAGATATTGGAATTTTTTTTCTTTTAAAAAATAAGTAATTAATTAATTTGATCAAAAATATTTTAATGATAATCTGTATAATATTTTTTTATATTTTCTTTTGTTTCAAAGAGATTTGAATTTTGTCAACGTTTGAAAAAATTATTTAATTATTAAAAAACTATATTAAAGATAATTTCTATCACATTTTATTTCCATTTTTATATTTATTTTTCTTTACTGTTTTTTGCAAGAACTTTGAAATAATATATATATATATATATATATATATATTCTATTAAAATATGGTTACTTTTCTGCAATATAAAAAAATTAACTATGAAATATTACAAATATTAAATTTCTTTAGACTTTAGGGTTTGGAGTTTATGTCTAGAAAGAACATTGGAAATTTAACTTACATTCCTCGAATGTTTATGTTTTTATCCCAATCATCCTGACATTTTAAACTTATAAGAATTAGGGATGGATCCATAAACCTATTAAAGAGACCAAAAAATAATTAATAATAAATATTAATAAACATTAAATTATAATAATTAAATACATCAAATTATTTAAGTTGTGAACATTATTTTTTTAGCTTTTTTTCACCATCTTCATAATTGAAAATGATGTCTCAATTATAACAATTAGAACATAAAGAGTTAATCCCAAGACATAACAATGTATAGTTTTAAAGGAATGAAGGGGGAGGGGGGCAAGGGCCTTGCTTGCCCCTTGCATTCATCCCTAATAAAAATGTTATTTTCAATAATTATCTCATATGTTATGATTATTAACAAGTCTCAAGGTCAATTACTAGCCAGTGTTTAATTATATATGCTTAAACCAATGTTTAGTTGGGATCAATTATATGTGACATGTTCTAGAGTTCAAAGCAAGAAAAGATTGAAAATCTCAATACAAAATAAAGCAAGAAAAATTTTAAACACCATCACCAATGTTGTCTTCAATGAAGTCTTCCAAAACTTACAATAAGTAAGAGTCTGAGAATTTCTCTATTTTTATGTTTTAGTAGAAACTAATTCAATTGTTACATTGTTATTTATGATTTATTCTTGAGAAAAATATTAAATATTAAATATTTACATTTTAGTATTTGTGCAAACGCTGCATAGGCTTTTTACATTTTTTTTTATTTTCGAGTTAATAAAAAAATAGTACAAATTCTTCACATACTAACCAACTTCACTTGATAATAAAATTATCAAAACATTATAAAAAAATATTTATATAAATTAATGATTAAATAACATTAAAAAGTGTGATAACCTGTGCATAAGCACAGGTATTATACTAGTTTACCAAAAAATTCACGATGACAATGTTTTATTTTGTTTTATTAATGTGATTTTGCGGGGTCAAAAAGGGCCCTACTATCTTATACTCGCTCTGTTTTTTCTCTCTCTCTTCTTCTCACCCCACCCCTTCTTTATTAACGAAAACATATTTTTGTTTTGTATCCTGACAAAATCTTGTTGACATACACAATGAAAACACATTTCCGTTGTGTATCTAGACAAGATCTTGTTAAGATACACAATGGAAATGTGATTCTGTTATGTATCTTAAAAAAATCTTATTGAAATACATAACGAAATTGCATTTTTGTTGTTTATCTTGAGAAGAACTTGTCCAGTTATACAACAAAAACATATTTTCGTTGTGTATCTCGACAAAATCTTGTTGAGATATACAACGAAAATGTATTTTTGTTGTATATTTTGATAAGATTTTATCTTGTATGTCTCAACAAAATATTGTCGAGATACACAACAAAAATGCGATTCCATTGTATATCTTAACAAGATTTTGTTGAGATATACAAGACAATCTTATTAAGATATAGTGATATACAACAAAAATACTTTTTTATTGTGTATTTCAACAAGATTTTGTTAATATACATAGCAAAAATGTATTTTCGTTGTGTATCTGGACAAGATCTTTTCAAGATACACAATGAAACGTGATTTCGTTATGTATCTCGACAAGATCTTGTTGAGATACACAACGGAATAGTATTTCTGTTATGTATCTTGACAATATCTTGTCCAGATACACAACAAAAATATATTTTCGTCAAAGAGTATTTTTGAAAAAAAATCAATAAACAAAAGTTAGGGTAAAAAATTGAGGTGAGAATAACAGGCCGGTCAAAAAGAAGCTACAAAATAAAATAAAAGGGAAAGAGAAGGATGATATGCTTCATATGGCATGGCCTTGTATACGCAAGCCCAGTCCAGCCCTAAACGATAGACACGCTTTGTTTGGGAGCAGGACAGGATGTTGCTTTCAATAAACAAAAACAAATACATATTTCATTTTCCCTTTGTCTTCTGTTTCTATCCACTGGAAAAGGCGAAGCAAATATGACCGCACTCTCTCCGCCGATGCATATACGAACCTGACAAACGTGCTTCTCATATAATTTATCTGGGTTTGGGGATTGGCAACCCTAATTCACCTTTTATGATAATCAACCAGGTGTCTTTACATTATTCTTCATTTGCGTTTCCTCTGATTTTAGGGTTATACTCTGATTGATGATCATACCTCTTCTGAATTTGAATGCAGACAAAGCAATGATTGAAATTTGTGCTATCCCTTCTTTCTAGCTACAGTAAAAAGTCAAAACTGGTTAGTTTGCGCTTAGAGTTCAGGGTATTTCTAAATGTTCTTTACACTTTACAAAATTAAAAATTATAATAGGCAAAGTTATATTAAAAAAAATAAAAATAAATCAAACAAGTAGTTTCCACAACTTGCAATATCAGCAGCATCAGGAGATATTTCGTTCCTTGCTTATACTTGATTCCATCCTACTTGCCAATTAGGTATCAACTTTATAGTTTGCCGTGCTTACAACGATTCTTTCTTTTATTCTATTTGATTTTCATTTTACATCAACTACTTTTAAGTTGATAATTGCCATTTCTCACGTGCCTTCTAACTGCTTGAGTAAATTCCGCTTTATCTTGGGGTCTTTTTTGTTTGTTTGCTTGTGTTGCAATCACGGGCACTCTGATGCAGAGTGACTTTGTGATATGCTTACCGTTATATTAAAATTAGAGTAATCTTAGTGCACATCTTTCTTATGCACAGTATGTTGAGGCATTAACTGTTAACTACTGGGGATATTTGTGTCAGGTAAATAACGTGATGTTGCTCAGGCGTTTCTTAGGCTATTCTGATGGTGAGCTCATGAGGCCCGATGCAAAACCTTGTTCTAGGCTAATGAGGCACACAGCTGCAATCTATAGTGTTGGTGGAGCATTAGGATTTTGGGTCCTTTGCCGAATGCACTATGGTTTGTTCTACCTTTTGCCCTTACTTTTTTCGTGTTCTCTCTGAGCTTTGCGAATGAATTGCTGATAACATTGCTTTCCTGTGGATGATGATTAAAATAAATACAGCATTTTTAGAGCATTTTCTTGACAGTTTTAATGTTTTTCTGAATCACTAAATCAATTAGTTGAGACCAGAGGAAAAAGTTGAAAAAAAAAATTGTATATTTCTGATTAAACTGTACAAAGGAAACATGAATATATAGTGTTCTTCACAAGCCCAAGAGAAATTGGTCTTCCAATGGAGGTCTTCCGTGCTCGGCAATGGTCGGGGTGTCACTTACAAAGACCTAACACTCAAGTTGGTAAAGGCCAGAGCAAAGAGATGAGGGATAGAGAGATAGTGTACCTTGAGGCGGCTAGGTTTAGGGTTTTTATAACCTCCTTATCTTTAGTCACCAATGTGGACAATTCATTTGGTCCATATTGGGCCATGCCCTAGTCAGAACATATGGACACAAGAAGTCAAATATAAGGAAAGAATGGATCTAAATTTAAAGATATGATCCTAAATACAAAATGTACAGTAAACCTCCAAAAAATAGGCTATACATAAATGCAAATCAAATCTGATATAAATAGGAATTAGGTCAACTAAATAAATCTGTATCATATCTCATATGATATCTCTGTAATCTGTGATATCTCAAGATTCTCAACATAACTGTGAGCCAACATGACTATTGCAGCTTTCTAGTCTGGTCTTTAGGATTATGAAGTCTACTTATAATGTTATTTCACTGCAACTGAACCAAGTGAGTAGTCGTTGCTCTTCTCTTCCACCTAATTTCCAGGTGATAAACGCCTTGATATTAACAACTTCTTCAACTAGGCTAACTTGTTCTTTTTCTTTTCAATGTAATAGAGTAGCCAAATTAATAAGGAGGGAAATTGACTATCATTTAACATGCTTCTTATTTAAAACAAAGCCTTTATACGTGTTTCTTATATGATGGGGTTTCACTCTTGAAATGATTTTATGAGGTTTTAAATAGTATTTACCTCTCCCCTTTCTTTCCCTTGAAACCGTATCTTTGCTATATGTCTAAAATTCTATGACATTGTAATTCTTCCTTTTGTACTCTCTCTCGATCTTTGTTGGTCATGCAGGTCCTCGAATTACAATTCCTAGGAGTCTTCGTTGGGCAGCATGTGGAGCTGTAACTGTAAGCTCAAGCACGGCTTTGCTGGTTCGTTTGTTTAGTCCTGAATGCGAGCCCCAGAATATAGCTGCTTATGACAATAAAAAGTAACACACCGATTTCGTTACCCCTATCCTTTTTCCCTACCAATTAATATATAAAGGGGAAAAGGATTAGTTTTTGAGGTGGTGTTATAATAACTTTTTCTCCCCGGAGAAATGGACCAGTGAGATTGAAATCATATCACTCTGATAACATTATAATATACTTGATGAGCAAGGTTACAAATATCTTGCATGTGTAAGTTTTATGGTATGGATGTTATTTGTGGCATCACAAAGGAAAATTAAGCTAATTACTCCCACTATTCTTAGCTATTAGAAAGGGTAAAAATTGTATTTAAATTCTCTAATTTCCCCCTGAAATTTTTCCTTCAACTAATTTTTATTACAAATTAGTCGTTCAACTTATTTAATTCACATACCGATTATCTCAAGGCAACTTTTCGTTTAGAAAATCATTGAATAATTTCAACTGGTTCTTATATGGCAATAGCGATGTTAACTACATCTTAAATGGTAATTATCCTAAAACAACATGATTTGTTTCTAATGAATAAAGGTTTGGTTTGGGGTGAGTTTGTGAAATGTGTTTAGGGCTATTGGTGATAGCTAATGGTGGATTAAGGTTTGGGGTGAGCGTGCGTCTATTTTGCTAAGCAGTCAAAGATTCGTAGTGGGGTGTTTGGGGTCCATTTTTTTGAATGTTCTGTTGAAGTTGTGACTAAGAATTTTGGAAATCTCTTTACTCTACAGTCTCAGTCTTGTTTGCGGCCATGGCAGAACCATCCTAGCACCAAGTCACCAAGGCTTCTCCTTTGCTGGTGACTAGGAGTTGGGCCAACGATGCCGGGGAAGAAGTCAACCCATCTTTAACTTCGAGACAGCAATATATCTCTCAACGTTGGTGGATTAATAATGATAGGGTAAGGTGAGATTGGGACTGAGCCCAAAGATCTTTGACTTTGGGCCAAGAGTTGACCGTGAGAATGAGGGTGAGGGTGAAGTTGACCTTCTAAGCAAATCAACCTATTTCTTAAGGACCTCATAATAATTTTACAAAATATAAAAGATTTTAAGATTAGTGTTCTGGTAATCTTTTAACAGACGTGTTGACAATACACTTTTTAACACTTTCTTTACAAGATATTTTTTCATTGAGTAAAATTTATGTGTCTCATTAAATATGTGAGTTTTATTTCTCATTTGGTGAGTTTCATTTTTAAACTAGTAGAACTTATATGAAATTTAACTGATAGAAGAGGGTGTTAAAAAGAAAGTATCAAAGAGTATGTTGTTAGCACTTCATATCTTTTAATTGGTAAAGTTGACCCTTCATGCAAATCTTTGCTGTTCTTATAAATTAATATTAAGATCACTTTATTAAAACATGAAGGGAAAAACTTTGTTGCCCATTTAGTAGTGTATTGACAATTTCAAATTTGCATAAACAAGATGGAAATTCACTTCAAATACTTCCACATGATAGAATTGATTTAATTTTTTTAGTTTTAATAATACAATGATTTAAGTATTGGATGCCAATCATAAATATGTAATTAAATATTATATGGTTTTTCTTCTTCGTTTTAATTATTTATATTTTGGTGTTAATTGGACTTTGATTCGAGGAGGGAAATCCTCTAAGAATTGTATAGTAACTGGATAACTCAATATGAAAATTTTCGTATTAAAAGGTCAATCTAGGTAAATAATCAAATGGATATGGCAAAAGTAGACCAATCTCAATGATTAATCAAAAAAATATGATGAAAGGGAATAAGTCTTGGTGAATGATCTCAAACAAAGTGAAACAAGATTAGAGAAAAAGAAAAGAAAGCGAAAAGAAAAGAAAAAATCAAAACAAAATGAAACACGGTGGGAATTGAAATAATTAAAGAGCAAAATCGTTAAAAACTTACAGCACCCTAGTGAATCCTTTTATGAATGACGGATTTGTAAAGATTTTATAAGTTTCATTGACTAAATTTTAATTTTTATTACATTGTATAAATTAGAATTTATAAACAAAAGTCCTAATTACAAATAATTTCTAAGAACTATTTATTTCTAATAACTTTTAGTATTTGCATTTGACAAATTTCAATAGTCACCATTAATCACTTCTATGATCTTTATTTATTTATTTATTTTTTATCTTAAAATCTTGACCTTTAATTGTAATCCTATCAAAGATGAAATATATTTTAACATTATAATTTTGACATCAACAACAGTATAGTAAGGCCCTGAATTACACATTTTATGTATTACCACATTACCATACCAAAAGGATAGGACAAAGGTCCACCGAAGGACAGAAAAACAGGCACTTAGTTCGAATACTTCCAGATAAAGCATTGGCGGCTGATTGACCAATTTGATAAAATTTTAAAAACAAATTACAAAAATGGGACTCTTTTGAAACATATTACCAGTATGGGTCTGTTTTGACTGTTGACCGGTCAAAGTTGCAAGTCTGACTAACAAAATTCCGTCCATGTCAGCATTTTTTTTATTTTTTATTTTTTTAAATTATACGTAAGCAGCCTATGTGGAAAATAAATCGCTATTCCAACTAGCAGAATTAATGAGATGATGACACGTGGCGCAGTCTGGTTAGATTCACTATTCCCACTAGCTAGTTTAATAGAATGATGACACGTGGCGCAATCTGGTTAAACTAGCTATTCCCACTAGCTAGTCTAACAGAATGATGATAGGTGGCGCAATGTGGTTAAACTCGCTATTCCCACTAGCTAGATTAACATGATGATGCCACGTCATCATGTTAATCTAGCTAGTGGGAATAGCGAGTTTAACCACATTGCGCCATGTGTCTGTTCCGCTAGTCTGAATAGCGAAAATAGTAGGATGATGTCACGTGGCATCATCCTGTTAATTCAACTAGTTGGAATAGCGAATTTAAGGATATTGTGCCATGTGTCATACATATAAAGCATAAAAGATAAATTTATATATTGTATAACATTTGTGTCAAAAAAAACATATAAATATATTTGTTTTTTTACATGTAAAAAAATTATTATATATATTGTTCAAATAATATAAATATAATATTACACAAAAAATATAAAAACGTTACATAAATATAAATTGATTAGCATCATCCTGTTAATCTAGCTAGTGGGAATAGCTAGTTTAACCATATTGCGCCAGGTGTCATCATTCTGTTAAACTAGCTAGTGGGAATAGCGAATTTAACTAGATTGTGCCATGTGTCATCATCTCATTAATTCTGCTAGTTGGAATTGCGATTTATTTTCCACATAGGCTGCTTACGTGTAATTTAAAAAAAAAAAAATGTTGACGTGGACGAAATTTCGCTAGTCAGACTTGCGACTTTGACTGGTCAACGGTCAAAACAGACCTATGCTGGTAATATGTTTCAAAAGAGTCCCATTTTGGTAATTTGTTTTTAAAATTGTACCAGATTGGTCGATCAGCCAAGCATTGGGTCATTGACCCACTTTAGGTTAAATAAATTGAAGCAAAAAAGGTTAATGAGAAAAAAGAAGAAAAAACTCTTTGTTATGTGTCAAATAATTAGCTAGTTAAACAAAATCAACAAAACTTTTATTCACAGGAAATCGATGGACTCGTATTCTATCATCGCACGTAGATTTGTATACAACTTTGAAGGCACATGGCAATACACATTTTTTTTTGAAGGTGGCAATACACATTATAACATTTTTTTTTTAAATTCTGCCAACGTCGAAGAGGAATTTATGTCCTATAAAATAAAAAAAGAATTTGACAGTAAGTGGAAAATGAAGCCGACAATCATAGAAATTATCATTTAGACCCTAAAATAACATGGTGTCGTTTTTTTCTTTTGAGGAGAATAACATGGTGTCGTTGGTTTCCATATCTTAGGATAAACGTAATTGTTCAACCTCATTAAAAGAATATATTCAACTTATTTTTATATAATAAATTTGAGTCTTTATTCTTAAAGATAAGATAATTTATATATGTATCTTTTTATATAATTACACGTTTTTCTCATTTTATAATACATTTCTTAAATTTTTCATGAGAATAATTTTTAATTAAAAATTTTACTTTCTTAACTTTTTTAATTAAATTAGAGAAAAAGGCTATGCACTGACAGTGTAAAGCTGTTTTACACTGTCATCCAATCACAAACCACCATTTATGGTAAGTTTGTTGATTTTTATAATAATTACCTTAAAAGTTATAGCAACGGTGATTTGTGATTGGTTGACAGTGTAAAACTTTTTACACTGACAATGCATAGCCATTAAACCCTTTTAATTAACATATAAAATTATTCAATATATTATACATAGTGAAATATTTATAAATTATCATTAAAATATTTTTTTATCAATTAAATTGATTTTTGGATTTTTTAAAATAAAAGGTTTCAAATGCTTACATTTTTAAATGTTTTTATAACCAGAAAAATATTCTTTCATTAAGTAAATAATCTTCTTTTAATAAGTATTTTTCATATTTTACTTGTATTTATAAATATTCGCACGACACATGGAATACACATTAATATAGATAGAAAAATAATTGATTGGTGCCTTTGGCACTCACTTGATTCAATCGACTGCACTGTTTGTCACCAGTCTACTTATCCAACAACAAAGACTTAATCCTTATGTGACGAATAAAGGATTTAATTAAGTGGATTCAATTTCATTAGAATGCATGACACAAAAAATGAATTAAACCGAAGATTTAACAATTTAAAACTTGTTGTGTAAACTTAAAACATTGTATTGTCTCCCAAAAAAATCGTTAACAATCGCATGAATGTGATTTCTATTGTTCTTTGTCATTTCCAAAGGCGTTGACCTTAGCTTTCAATAACAAGTGGAGGGTTTCAGTCAATTATATATTCCCAAATGGTTATAATTTAACTAGTTTTGAAGTTGCCTAAGTAATGTGGTGAATAAAAGGGAATAGGTTTGCTCATTGTAAACAACGGTTTCGTGGATTTGAGTAATATTGTGTTTACAAGAAACTTCAAAATTTAGTTGAGCCAAATAATTAGATAGAAAACAAAATCAACTAAACTTTTATTCACAGGAAAGTTATGATCTTATGGATAAGAATTCATCATCGCCCGTAAATTTGTAAAACTTGGAAGGCAAATTGCAATAAAATGTCAAACCAATAGTCCCCCTTACGTTGCGTTTCTCTACGCTCATGCGTCGCCCAAGGCTCGTTCGTGACTTGCACCACACTGTGGTGTCTCACGAGTACGGGAATGGGTTGGCGGTGGAGAGTTCTTGGACTGGAACTATGGATTACAGTGCACAGTTGGTGGTTCCCGCAGTTAAGCGAATCGGTTCGAGGGTGGGCTTGAAGGCATTAGGAAGAGGAACCATGATGTTGTTGTTGAGATCGGGGAGATGCTGTGGCTGCTTGGGGAACTCATCTTGGGACTCCTCATATGAGTGCTAGCATGGCGATGGTGGGTTTGCCTCCTTGTTTGGGGATTAGGAGTGACTCTGATGCTCTTAAGCTTAGAACGCGTTTGAGGGACGATTTTGGGGTTGAAGTTCCCGTTTATTTTCGTGGAGGGGAAGAAGTTGGGTCCGTCACTGGATATGCAAGAATTTATCGTCAGGTTTACAACAAGGTTGATGATTATTAAAGTTCAGGGATGCGATTAACCAACTTGTGCAAGATGGCTTTACTTGTGCTCTTCTTTCCGCTTGAACTTGGGGTAGCTTATGCTATGCTCTTGAAGAGTCTTAATTAACTCCTCTATAACATATACATCAATTTTATATATCAAATAATTTTTGCAAATATTGAGTTTGCAACACTATGCTTATTGCGCCCTTTCCTTTATGCCCGGTGAAAATTTCTTTGTATATACTAGTATTTGACTTGACATTTGTTATTTGTCTCCTCGTTCCTGCAATATTGCACCATTATTGTAGTATTTTAGAGCCCAGCTGCTGAAGCACGAATAAGCACTGACGGTAGATTCACAATGTTTTCCATGTAGAACAAGAATTGGAAATTTGCAAGATTTAAGGAGCAATTCCCTTCTATCTCAGGAGAAGTTGTGTGCATTTATTATTTTGAATTCCTTGTTTTGACTCTTTTTCATCATTTACCCTATTTTGACCTAAATTTTTCAGTCAGTCCTTTGAACACCTGCTCACTTGCAAGATTTTCCTGCACCATATTGTACCTGTAATTTATAATGGATTGGTAAATTAAAGGACATAAAAGACTCACCATTCATCCTTCCAAAATGGAAATCAGATGCAAATGAATTAACAAAGGACAGGATGAAACATACCATACTGGCACAGCATTTTCAACTGAGATATCCTGAAACCCAAGCCCACGTAATCCATCAAACTTCGCTAACACAAAGGAAAGACATCCTTCTCGGGTAGCCTCAATGAAATCCTACAATTAAAAAGGATAACATAATGGTGAATTCTCTAAAGTATTGCTGCAAAACTGTATAGTCTAGATGTGGGAGGTCATGTATAAAGAAGCACTCACCTGATTCTTGACAACAACATTGCCAACTTTAACATTATCTTGACTGAAAAAACCAGATATTGATCCAGATACGTATCTTGTTTTACATGATGTTCCTGATTGACAAGTAAAAAAGTGAATTCAAACATATTAGATGGCATCCACATAGCATACAGTATCATGTAATTTACTGGTTGCATGATTGTTTCTACCACTATAATGATTATGAATAATGAGAAGCCGGCATTACCACTTTTGGTATATGTTTTGGATTTCTTTGACTTGTACCATCGATGGGTATAGCAGGCAAGCTGGAAGAGAGCATTAGTCAATAGGACTCATTGATAGTACATATGTGAGAAGATTGAAGACGCAGGAGTTAAGTTGAACTCACAGAAAAATAGCATTTTTGATGATGGAACCTAGAGGTTGGATCTACCAGTATCAAATATGACATCAAATTTCTGCGGGGGTGTGCCAAATCCAATCTCTCCATAATATTGTGCATCCAAATAATTCTTCAAAGGTACTATGGCCTCATCGGTTGGTTTGGTTTGCCAATATAATGATCATATGCACCCAACACAGGTCTGCCTAATCTTAGTTTTTCTCTTACCATTCTAGCTGCTCTCATACTGTCATGATCTAGATCTCTCTTCTTCAAACCAATTCTCATGAGTCCAAAGGAGAAAGAAGGAAGTGAGCATGTTAAAGCCCACAAACAAAAGGCCAACCACATATACTTGTGCCCCATCGTCAGGGAGAATCGGCCATACAGGGTAATATGACAGTAAGAAGAGTCCTATATTGTCCCAATTTCACATATAAGGTAGCAACCATGAAACAGAATCATAGATATCCGAAATGAACAGTTAACACACCAAGTCCTTATAGCCTATTTTCCACATTAACAGAATCACAGAGAAATTAATATTTAATCAGATAAAACAACAGACAATGTTATAAAAAATATTCTCAGTGGATATTCAATTATTCTTTTTTTGGGGAGGGGGAGTTCACTTGGCAACTATATACCTTTTTCATATTTAGTCAAAGTAAGATCTTCATCACAAACTTCATAAAAACGGTATTAATGAGATTATTAGAACGAAACCCAAATCACTTCTTATAAGTAGAATCTAGAGTGAGCAACACTGCAGGCTAATTTCTTATACTCTGTTGTCTTCTAGAGTAAGTAAAGAGGTGGAATAAATTCGGTGGAATTTCAACCCTAACTTGCAAAAGAAAAGCCTAACAATGAGAGAGAAGAGGGAAGCGGGGGAATAAATAGGATTTGTGAGCGCAAACCAAAGCTGAAGAGGGAAGCGGTGGCAGTGCGAGCGGTTGAGCGAAGAGGGAAGGCGCAGAGCGAAGAGCGAAGAGGTTGAGCTGTGCAAAATAAAAACCTAACAATGAGAGCTCAACACGTCGCTAGGGTACTCTTTTGACTACGCAAAGAAATACTACAGAAATTGAAGGGTGAGAAACGAAATAGGTATAAGAAATGGTTAATTACGGTTGTTTGGTGCGGATACCGCCTTCTTTTTATTTTTCCACTGAAATGCACAAAAATGAATAATAGGAGGCACTGATTTTCACATTTTATAGATTAAAAATTGTCACAAAGTGTAATAGTTAATTATCAAAATACAATAATTGATTATCAAATTGAATCAAATACGATAGTCTATTATTGATATTCAATAGTCTACTATTGAGTAAAAATAGTCAACTATTAAAAAAAGACATTGATTAAAATTTATTTTTTAATTCATTTCTCTATTTCTTTATTTTTTATTTTTCATATATTTTCTTTAAATCAAACATCTCTATTTCTCACCTATTTTTTTTCTCTATTTTTATTTAATCTATTTCTCACCCATTTCTTTTCTTCCTATCAAACACACACTAAAGTTTTGGATAGCTAATTTCTTATAATAAGAAGTAGTCTTGCTGCCGGTGCGATGCACAAAACTTCTTATGTAGGTGTAGATTAATAATAGTTATGTAAATTATAATTTATATCTTTTGTAAATATTTTGAAAATGACTTTTGTAATTGAATATATTTGATGAAAGTTAAACAAATAATTTTTTAGATTTTTTATATTTCTATAAACATTTAATTATTTAATTTCACTATCTTTAATAGAGTAAATTATTTTTTTGTTATTTAGTTAAAAAATTATAATTCCTTAATTGAATTGTTTTTATGATATATATCATATCAACTTTTATTTTCTTTTAAAAATACTAAGCCAAAACAATTTTAATTGATTATGTAAAAATATTATTTTATATCATGTAGAAGATAATAGTATTAGTTTTTTTAAAATTATATTTTATAATTTAAAACTAATTTTTAAAAACTAAAATTTGATTGTAGTTTTAACAATTTTCGAAACTGACAACTAAAAACTATCCCAAATGGGTCCTTACTTTTTCCTAATTATTACGTTCATTTATATCAATATCTTACGACATATTGCCTCCAAAATGTGTTAGAGTCTTTAAGGATTAGATTCAAATTTTATTTACTTGTAAACAAAAAGAATTTGGACCCTTGTACTCCCCTATGGGCACGTTTAGACTTAGGTGTTTACGAGCTAACAGTTTTTATTCCAAAACCTATAGTATCTACGAAAATACAACCCAATGGAATTCTAATATGTTAGCATGCTCCTTAAGCATGTAGTTAGGGATTTGATATCCAGGTTCGTATGTATAGAAAAACATATATTAAGAGAGATCATTTCCTTAAATAGATTTTTGTACCTCGAAGGACTTGTCTTTAGCTTTTAGACGAAGGATACCCTACGCAATAAAATAAATAAAATATCAAAAATTAAAAATGAATAAGGCAGAGGCAACAATATTGCTTTGATACCAAATCTTAGAAACAACAATGACTCTTCCAGACTCTCACTCTCCCACTATAGATGGTGTATTAGATGAAATTAGCATAGGTGCTCAAGGACCAACTATTTATAGGCATTCTACCATCAAGAATGCATTCATTAGCCATTACCACCACAATAATGGCCATTTAAGGTTCAATCATTCAAATCCAAAATGTTTGTAATGTATGAACCATACTAATTTTGAGTTATATAACAAATGAATGTGAAACGTTGTTACATAGGTTTCTAACTTTAAGCATTTGGGATCAATATTATAAAATGGTAAGAAAAATAATAAAGATGTCGCACATATGATACAAGTTGAGTGGTTAAAATTGAGAAAGATATTGAAGGTTATTTGTGACAGCAAAATATCTACCAAGCTTAAAGAGAAATTTTATCACATTGTTATACAACCAATTATACTCTATAGTAGTGAATGTTAGACTTTAAGTGGATAGCAAGAAAAAAAAGTAAGAGTAACAGCAATGACTATGTTAAGATGAATGTATGGTCACGCCAAAAAAAATAGGATACATAATAATTGTATGCAAAGAGATATTTGTGTGACACCTATCAAGAAAAAGATGATAAAAAAATTTGTTAAGGTGATTTTGATATGTGCTAAGAAAGGTGCTAGAAGCATTATAAGAAGAGTAGATCATATGGTTTTTCACCTATAAAAAGGAGTAGAAAAAGACGAAAAAGGACATTAAAAGAAATCATTAAAAAATACATCATAGTAAATAATATTGTTGAAAAATTGATTTTTAATCATGTTCAATGACATATAATTCATGTAATCAACTTCATCATTATTTTTTATCGATTAATTAATTAAAGATAAAATATTTATTTAATTTAACAAGAAAACACAAACAATGTAGCACAGAATAAATATGTAACTACATAAGAGAATGAGCATGTACAAATTTGCTTTTTTCAGTCCAAAACCACTAATATTTGAATACTAGATAGCACACTAGACAACAAAGTTCTTTGTATTTTTTAGGCTGGTGGATTCCCACGAACTGATGACATTGTATTGGCATTAAAAACTTGGGAGTACAAAACTTATTCTATTTTTAATATTAAATGAATCAAACTTGTTATATATGATGAATAAATTGTTTCCACAGATTATCAGCAAAATAAAAAAAAATTATTTCCACAGATGGCGTACCCATAGTTTTAAAAAAAAATTAAAAAAATCAAATGGCGTACTTGTACCTGAATGAGGCTGCCCTAAATTCATATATATATAGCACTAAAATTTATATGAAGAAAAATCATAAGGAAAGGGAAAAATTATGGGAGGGTGTTGATATTGCCTTTCATCAGCCGATACATTTTACATATTAATAGCGCCGTCATATTGTTCATCTAACAAACATCTACAGGCAAGCCAAATAAATAACCTCAAAAAAAAAAAAAAAGAACAACAAAACATGGCTGGCGATGATGAACGGCAGAACATGAACCCATTTTCTAAAATGGATCAATGCGTAAATGTACACCAAGTTTTACTGCAAGTAAATGTATAAAAGGAACAAATCAAATTGAAGTATTACACATTAAAATTGACTCTATCATTTCTCGTCAAATTTTATCACCTGAGTGAAATCTAACCTTTAGCCTCAACAAGTTCAACATCCTTCAACGGACTGTTTTCTACTCCATCCTTCAATAGTCTAATTTCTTCTTCTGTTAGGCTGGTTTTCGCAAGAGGAAGGATCTTCGCATTCGATTGCTTTTCAACCTCTACAGCCCAACTGTAAATAACCATGCCAACAACTGCGAGAATCATTCCCATGATATTCTTTAAAGTTAGCTCTGAATCAAATAGCAGCCACCCCAACGTCAGTACGCATACTGTTTTCATGTGGCCTAAAACCTGGAAGGAAACAGCCGAGAAACGCCCAATGCAGAGGTACTGGCTCACATTGCAAAATACAGCTAGGGTGCATGAAAGAAGAATGAATAACTGCAGAGATTTACAAAGACACTAAAATAAACCACCCAACACTATATGTATAATTAAAGAAAAACAGAGAAACAAACTAGATTGAACAGGGGGAAAGGATGATCACTTACAATGACACCGGGAGACACCTTATAGTTGATTATCAACTTGCCACTAAGGTAGTAATCAACAAATGGACCAAGAATGAGAAGAGAAAGAGCTTGAATAGGAGCAGTCTTACTCAGCAATTCAAAAGATCCAATTGAATATTTCTTTTGTAGAGACCCAATTGACTGTCACAACAAAGGGAAACAATAATCAGGTATAGACAAGAATTAATCCCACAATTGCAAGATTACCAGCAAATAACACAAGAAGTGATCTTTATAGTAGAAAGAAATGTTTTAAAAACTGAAGTCATCGAATTAGTGAGTTCGCTAATCTGACTGTAGCTGAACTGTAGCCAAATCGGCAATAATTATATTTTTTAATCTTATATAATATATTAAGTAACAAGCTAATAAAAAATATAAGAAATAAGTTATTTAAAATTTTAAATTAGCATAAAATTATCATAATATAAGTTCTACATGACAAAAAAAAAAATCAATAACAAGAGGTGGCTAAAACATAATAACCACGACTGGATCTTATACATGGGCCTTAATAGCTTGGCATTAAGCCTTTATTTTGGCTAAAAATATTTTTGGTTGAATTAAAAAAAATTAAAAAGTACAAAAATAAAAAAGACAATTGGCTCAAATCAATTTGCCACTTTTCATCAGTTTTGAACCAGTTCAACCGTTTACCACTAGTTCTCTGATCAGTCAGTTTTCTTGAGTTGAACATAATAGACACTAGATCGATTCTTCATTTATTCAGTTGAACTGGCTAGTCCAGTCCTTTTGTTGATGGATAGTAGAAAGTATGTTTTCAGCTCTCCTATTTAACAATGAAGTCTTATCTGATCTGACATGAACATTCACAGTTAAGTTACAAAACCTTGCAAAGAACATAATAATGCTTTCATTTATGATTCAACATCTACGTAAGTTCCATCTAGCAGCGCCCCCCCTTCCTTTTCAATTACTTCAATTCATAATATAGAAAGGACAAAATAAGGTAAATACTAACCGGTGTCCTTAGGGCACTAGTTAAGAAATCAAAAATAGAAAGTATTTTATTAAAAAGTATAATAATACAATTCACTGTGATTTCCAATGCAATCCCACCTTAAAAACTTTCTACTAGTTGATTCTTTAACCAGTGCCCTAAGAACACTAGTTAGCAGGACATTAAACACAAATATCCCAGGTAAAAGGTATCCTGATGTGACTGGAAGCACTAAAACTGCCTGTAATAAATATGATAATTTGTGGGGCCCACTATCAATTTTCATTGCTGAAGTCACTTTTTCTATTTTCCAGGTGACAAAGCCTTGGGCTACAATGCTCTTTTATCAAATGACATGAGAAAAGGAAATCACAACAAAAATTGAAACAGATTCCATATTGCCCGCCTGGTGGAGCATAAACATTATAAAATACTTACAATTTGCTGTAAGGATGTTGATAAAACTGCTAGAGAGGCACACACGAAACCTTTGATGTTAACTTTTACATCAGTTACAGTGCAAACACCAACACCAATAACCACAACCATGACTGACATTTTCACTTCCCTTGAGTAGTGTTTGCTGTGAAGGATCCATTCCATTACACAAACCACTGGAATCATGCTTAGTTTTGATATCTGTTTACACATACAAATACAACGAGAAAATTAACAACTTGGAATGAAAACATAAGTAGGTCATTTAGAAGTTAGAATATATGGGGCTAAAAGCCGAGTCGTGGGGATAGAGAGTCTGACAACAATTTGAAAGTGCAGCAAATCTCAATAATTTAAAATTGAAGATATAATTGTAACTATAGAAAAGGAGAAAACAAGGGCATATTTGATCGAAACCGTGTGTCTAAATACACTACGGAAATGTGTTTACATAGGCTTATTACATTAACTACACATAAATAGAGAATATTTACTTTCCTCTAAATTGAAGATTACATGCCTATAAACTACAATAAATGCAGAATATTTTATTCTGATTTCAACACTCCCCCTCAAGCTGGAGCATATAAATCATATGCGCTCAGCTTGGTACATATATAGTCAATTCTTGCTCCTCTCAAAAACTTGGCAAAGATATCTGCCAGCTGGTCACTAGAGTTGATGAAGCTCGTAGTAATGTCTCCTGACTCAATCTTCTCCTTGATAAAATGGCAATCAACCTCAATATGTTTGGTTCTTTCATGGAAGACAGGATTGGATGCAATATCCAAAGCTGCTTGATTGTCACAAATTAGCGTCATTTGCATGGACTCTTCAAACTTGAGTTCCTTGAGAAGCTGCTTCAACCACATGAGTTCACAAGTTACTAAAGCCATGGCCTTGTATTCTGCTTCAACACTAGATCTTGCTACAACATTTTGCTTCTTACTTTTCCAGGATATCAAGTTTCCTTCGACCAACACACAATACCTAGAGGTGGATCGCCCATCACTGAGTGAACTGGCCCAATCAGCATCTGAGTACCCAACTATTTGAGTGTGTCCCCTGTCTTCATAGATGAGGCCTTTACCAGGAGCACTCTTAATGTATTTAAGTATCCGAATTACCGCATTCCAATGATCTTGGCAAGGAGAGTTCAAGAACTGGCATACCACCCTCACAGCAAAGGCAATATCTGGATGAGTGACTGTGAGATAGTTCAGCTTTCCAACCAGTCTCTTGTATCTCCCAAGATCTGATAAGGGCTCCCCCTGATTGGGTGGCAGTCTGACATTAGGATCCATAGGAGTCTCTACTGGCTTGGCATTTAATAGGCCAGTTTCTTCCAGGATGTCAAGAGCGTATTTCCTTTGAGAGATCACCAAACCATCCTTGGATTGAGCAACTTCGATGCCTAGGAAATACTAAAGCTTACCAAGGTCTTTAGTCTGGAATTGTTGGGAGAGGTACTGTTTCAAACTGAGAATGCCATGCTGATCACTGTTCGTAATGACGATGTCGTTCACATAAACAATGAGATAGATGCATCCCTGAGGTGAATGGTGATACAAGACATAGTAGTCGGCTTCACTACGAGTTAAATCAAACTACTATACAACGGTACGAAAGCGGTCAAACCAGGCTCGGGGGGATTGCTTAAGTCCATATAGGGACCTACGAAGCCGGCACACCATAGTAGAGGACTCCCTTTGAGCAACAAACCCAAGAGGTTGCTCCATGTAGACTTCTTCATCAAGATTGCCATGCAGAAAGCATTTTTAATATCAAGTTGGAAGAGGGGCCAATGGCGAATGGCAGCCATAGAAAATAAGAGGCGGACAGACGCCATCTTGGCTACTGGAGAGAAAGTATCAGTGTAGTCCTGCCTATATACCTGGGTGTATCCTTTGGCCACCAAACGAGCCTTGAAACGATCAATGGTTCCGTTAGGGCCAACTTTAAGAGTGTATAGCCAATGACACCCAACAGCAGATTTTCCAACGAGAAGAGGAACCAAATCCCAAGTACCATTGCTCTGAAGTGCACACATCTCGTCAATCATTGCTTGCCGCCATTCAAGGTGAGATAAGGCTTCACCTGGAGCGTTAGGGATAGACACAGAAGACAAAGAAGAGAGGCAAGTATAATGCAAAGGAGAAAGACGATGATAACTGAGGTTAACATAGTGAGGAGATGGGTTGCGAGTAGAATGAATACCTTTCCAAAGAGCAATGGGTCAGTCAATGTCAGGGGGCAAGCCCGGATCCGGTAAAGATGACGCTAGGGAAGAGTCTGGCAGAGCCTCTACTATATCTGCAAGAGCTGTTGCAGGTGCGGGTGTAGGAAGGTCAACAGGGGGTTGGCGACGTTGATATGTTTGAAGAGGTTGTACGACTGGAGGCTCTGCTGGAACATTGTGATTCTCCACAAGGACTTCCAAAGAAACAGACGGAAAGGGGACACGAGCAAAGGTACTAGGAGGAGCAAAAAAACACATATCGGAAGGGGAGGGAGTGGACTCAAAATAAGGGATAGACTCAAAAAATGTGACATCGACGAAAAGGAAATACCTTTGAAGGGTAGGAGAGAAGCAGCGATATTGTTTCTATGATCGGTGGTAACCCAAGAAGACACATTTGATGGCCTTGGCGGAGAGTTTGTCAAGGTCTGGAGTCAGGTTGTGGACAAAGCAGGTGGAGCCGAAGACCTGAGGAGAAAGCTCATGAAGGGGTGACTGAGGAAAAAGGACCAGATGGGGAACCTGATTATTCAGGACAGAGGATGGCATGCGATTGATGAGGTAATAGGCTGTGAGTACAGCATCACCCCAGAAGCATGGGAGGACATGACCGTAGAGGAGAAGAGTCTGAGTGATTTCAATGAGATGTCTATTTTTGCGTTTAGCCACTCCGTTTTGTTGAGGAGTGTGGGCACAAGATGTTTGATGGAGAATGCCCTTGGATGCCATAAAGTGCTGAAACTAATGAGATAAATATTCACAAGCATTATCACTACGAATAGAGCGCATAGGAATACCAAATTGGATGATAAAACTTTTCAAAGAGGGAAAAAAGTTCGAATCTGCTTTTCATTAAATATAACCACGTACAACGGGAAAAATCATCAATAAAGGTGACAAAATACCTAAAACCAAAAGGAGGAACAATACGAGAGGGACCCCAAACATTAGAATGGACCAAGGCAAATAGGGACAAAGCCTGTTTATGGACTCTATCATGGAATGTAGTACGAGTGTGTTTTCCTAATTGACAAGACTCACAGCAAAGACTAGACATTTTAGAGAGACTGGGTACCATCTTTTGAAGCTTCAGCAAACTAGGATGTCCCAGCTGAGCATGGATGGTCATCGGAGAGACTGTGGTTAAGCATGCTTGCAGGGGTGTAGAGAGATAATAGAAGCCATGAGACTTACATCCAACGGCAATCATCCGTCCCGAAGTCCGATCCTGCAAGGTAACAGAATCTTTAGTAAAGGTAATGATAAAGTCATGGAATTGGGTAAGACGATGGATAGAAAGCAGGTTAAAAAGGCAATCAGGGACATATAACACAGACTCGACAGTTAGGGAGAGAAATGGATGTGTGATGCCAATGCCTGTTGGACTTTGTTTGAGAACCATTGATAGATGTAATCGTGGGTAAATAGCCAAATGTAGACAGAGAAAAGAAAAGGAAGTGATTACCAGAAATATGGTCAGACGCACTAAAGTCAAGCACCCAAGGACCTAGGGAAGGAGATTGAGAGATGCAAGCAATAGAATTACCAATGTGTGCAATTGAAGCAGTAGGGCCAGGTGACGCCATGGTGAGGTAAAAAAAATTGTCAAAACAGCCAGCACATGAACAGTACCTGACGCACAGGTAGAAAACAGGGGGTGTTCAAAAAATTACTCGAATGAAGGCGAAAGTCGGAGGGTGGGGTCGCCTGGGTGGGGTGATAGCCACGCCGAAATTGTGACCGAAGAGGCGTTGTCACGCATCGGTGAGAGGCGCTATTTGGCGCAAAAGCGAAACACGCGTGAGGGGGCATGGGACCTTGACTGAGGATGCCTTCGCCGGATCAATGGAGATCGGCAGACAGCGATCCGAACAGCAGGGTCTTTGGCCGGAAAGGTCACCGGAGGAGCGCCAGTGGCCGGCAGCGGCGGTCGAAAAGGACGCCGAAGTAGTGGAAAATGGCATTGGAACAAAGGGTGAACCGGATACGTACACAGTTCGCCAAAAATTTTGTCTCTGAGGACAATGGGTCCACCGGGTAGGCACGGTCCTTGAGATGCCTTTGTCAGGCTCTAGATATCATGTAGAAAAGGAGAAAACAGAGGCATATTTGACTGAAATCGTGTGTTTGAATACACTACGGAAATGTGTTTATATAGGCTTATTACATTAACTACACATATATAGAAAATATTCAGTTTCCTCTAAATCGAAGATTACATGCCTATAAACTACAATAAATGCAGAATATTTTATTCTAATTTTCAACAGTAACAACTAGTACATGTGTCTCTAAAATGAAAAGTTGAGCACAAATTGAAATTAGAAGAATATCTTGCTAAAGTATTCCTAAGAGCATACATTAACAAACTCCCTTAGTTAATATACAATGCCTAGATAGAATGTCAAAAGTGCTTTTCAAGATGTAAAGATTAGATCATTAGATTAGAATCAGTTTTTGGACTTACAAACTTGCATTGGTATTTCTTTCATATAACAATAGGTACCTTTTGAGGTACTAACACCTCAAAAGTTGGCATTACTAATCACAGTTGCAGACGATCAAATGGAAAACCATAGACTTCAAAGTTCTCATAATAGGCTAATAGCCCTTCAAACAACCAAGCAGGTATATCAAAATTCAAAATATACCAGCACCTGTCCACAAGCAAGTCAATGCTTCAATATGAAATTCCTGTCACATCCTTTGGGTAGGGTTTTAAAAATGGATCCATACAACAACCAAGCATTATAACACTAGATAGGCTTGGCTATATGAATCGAAAGGCACCATTGCCCATTGGGTTTTGCCAAAAATCAAGTTTTCTTAAGTCTAGTTAGTAAGCTATTTTCTAATGATTTTCTCTAAACTTTATTCTTGTTCTCTCTCTACCCTTTTTAGTCAAATATCCTTCCATTTAATCTACTTTTCTCATTGTAGGCTTGTTGATAGGACCATAGACATTAGGCCTAAGGGGGGATCCAATAAGGACCTATTAGTGGGCCTCAATCATGAAAGGCCAAGAATTTGGAGGGTGTATAGCCGTAGGAAAAAAAGGAAAGGAAGGAGGGGAGAGAGAGTGCTGAGGTGGCAATTTAGTTATGTAGTAGCATATAAGGAGGTTGTGGACGTGGGGAAAAAAGGTATCATGATTGTTATTTTGTTATTTGTAGTAGGCATAGAGAGACATTCTCTTCTCTGAGAAGTTTAGCTCTGGGTGCATTTCTGGTTTCTCCTTTGAATGCAATATTGAATTCATTGTTACTTGTCTATTTTTTACCTTTGTGCTTTATCAATTGGTCTAACCTACCGGATTCAAAGGGCACACATTCATGCCACTGAAGATGAATGATAGAATGGAAGCTTTGGAGGCTAAGGTTACTATATTGGAGGCATCTGTCAACCTGTTGTTGGTGGAGTTCCAAGAAGCTTTGTTGCTAGACATAGCTAAGCTATTGGACTGTTGTTCAACGGAGGAGGAGAACGAAATTGGTGAAAGCGGTGTGCCTCATCTAGTGGAGTATCAATTGGCAGCGAGGAAGGTGGAATTACCCTTGTTCGATGGTAATGATTCGGTTGGATGGATCACACATGCGGAGACCTACTTTGAGGTACAAGGCACACCAAAAGATGTTAAGGTTAAGTTGGTGAAGCTGAGTATGGATGGACCCACTATCCATTAGTTTAATTTGCTAAGGGGGACGGAAGACCATCTCACATGGCTTAAATTGAAGCAAGCCTTGATTGACAGGTACGAGGGTTGACGTTTTGACAATCTGTTAGAAGAACTCTCTGACCTGAAGCAAAAAGGGAGCGTCAATGAGTATATTGCAAAGTTTGAATACATTTCCTTTCAAGGCAGTTGTCTTCCGGAGGAGCAGTATCTGGGTTATTTTATGGAGGGACTTTGCCCAGAGCTATGTTATCAGGTTTGCATTTTTAACTCGCCTAACCGATCGCAAGTGATGAAGCTTGATCAAGATGTGGAGGTGGAATTGTGGGGCATGATGGAAAACAAGCAAGGGGCAGATTTCCGATCTTGGAGCAGTGCCAGAAATGTGGTAAGAGGGTTTAAGGGTGCAACGAGTGTAAGAGAGGCGAAGCAAGGACCCCACTGGAGTTGGAACAAAACAAGTCAAGGACCGGTCCATCATTCAAGCCCAAATAAAGGGGGTAGTGGATTAGGACAATCAATAGGGGCCCAAATGAAAAGAACTTCCTCAAACCTCATTGTTTAGAACTATCGAGGTCTAGAGAGAAATAAAGGACTGAAGCACTTGACCTACTCAGAGGTGATGGATTAAAAATCTCGTGGCTCTGTTTCCGATATGGAGATCGGTATCACCCATTGCATCAGTGTGCCAAGAAGCAGTCGAGACTATTGATTTTGGGAGATGATGAACAAGTAGGCGATGACAGGGAAGCTTTGATCGTTGAACAGGAAGAGACTGAAAAGGGAAAGGTCATAGAATGCAAGACTATCGAACTATGGAGCCTGACAAGGGAGATGCTGACAGTATCGAAAACCATAAGGTTGGAAGGAAGGTTAATGGGGGTGTCAGTTTTGGTGTTGGTAGATAGCGGAGCCTCACATAATTTCATTTCTCCTCAATTTGTTGCTGCGTTGGATTTACCTATTGCTCATACCTCTGAGTTGGGAATTCAACTTGGTGATGGCCACATAGTGACAATAAGAGGTAAATGCAATAATCTTAGTATTCTATTTGGTGAGGTGGAAATCCTCATTGATGCCTACATATTGGCATTGGGCGGTTTTGACTTAATCTTGGGATTGACTTGGTTGACAGAATTGGGAAAAGTGACCATGGATTAGGGAGATATGACTATGAGTTTCCTATTCAAAAGGAAACCAGTTCAATTCAAAGGACTTCCTTGTGACACAGTAAAATCAGTTGGGAAGAACTAATGTAAATGGCACTCATCATCCTTTACTACCTTCTTAAAGGAGTGGTGGAAGAGTGGAGCGAATCGTGGTAATGAGGGATGTTGGTTGAGGCCAGAGAGAATTGCAATTTATCCCCAGTGCAGTTAAGAGAAAAAGAAAGGTTGTTGGAGAGTTTTTTGAAGTGTTTAAAGAGGTGACGGGGCTGCCCCCCAAAAAGGCAACAAAACATGTGATTATGCTGCAACCTAGAGCTGGCCCGGTCATTGATAGACCCTACAGGTATCCTCATGCGCACAAGAATGAAATTGAGAAACAGATCAATGAACTGCTACAACAAGGAGTGATACAAAACAGCTCTAGTTCTTTTTCAAGCCCAGTTATAGTGGTTAAAAAGAAGGACTCCACTTGGCGTATGTGTGTGGATTATAGAGCTTTGAACAAGGTAACAGTTCTTGACAAATATCCGATTCTAGTAGTAGATGAACTACTAGAAGGGTTGCATGGTGCCTCTTTCTTTTCGAAGCTTGATCTAAAGTTGGGGTTTTATCAAATTCGAATACGAGAAGGCGACGTTCACAAGGTTGCCTTCAAGACTCATGAAGGTCAGTGAGTACCTAGTGATGCTATTTGGATTAATGAATGCCCCGGCTACCTTTCAAGCAACTATGAATCAGATCTTTAAACCATATCTAAGAAGGTTTATCTTAGTTTTCTTTGATGATATCTTGATACATTGTAAAGATTGGGAATCCTATCTTCAACATTTACACGTGGTACTTCAGGTGCTGAAAGAAAATCAATTTGTAGTTAATAGAAAAAAGTGTTTAGTTAGGAAGCAGTAGGTGGAATACCTGGGTCATGTTATTTTCGAACAAGGGGTCACTATGGACCATTCCAAGGTGAAAAGTGAGATTGAATGGCCTACACCACATAATGTAAAAGATGTGAGTGGTTTTTTAGGACTAACGGGATACTACAAAAAATTCATTGAAGGATATAGGAAGATAGCGAAGCCTTTGACAAATTTAACAAGGAAAGATGGATTTCAATGGGGACCCGAGGCTGTAGAAGCATTTGAGAAACTAAAAACAGCATTAACTTCGGCCCCTATTTTGGCAGTCCCAAACTTCTCCCAACCATTCCAAATTAAGTGTGATGCTTCCGACAAAGGGTTGGGGGCGGTGTTGATGCAAGATGGGCGACTGATTGCCTATTTTAGTAAGGCCTTTAGTAACAATAACCTGTCCAAATTTGTCTATGAGAAAAAAATTATGGCCCCCTGGCAGTACAACATTGGAGACATTATATCATTGGAAGGGACTTTGTAGTCTTCACTAACCAAAAGAGCTTGAAACATATACTACAGTAACTAGTGGTTAGTTGTGATCAACAATGTTAGTTATCTAAGCTCTTGGGTAATCGTTTTGAAGTGGTTTACAGACTAGGACCTGAAAACAAGGCTGCAGACTTGCTATCTCGAATGTATGAGGAAGGAGAGTTAAAGGTGATGTTGTCTTATCCAGTTTGGGACAGGAGAAGGCGATCCAGCAAGAAGTACAACAAGATGCAATTTTGAAGGGCATCATTGAAGCACTGCAAACAAACAAGAACTATAAACCCGGGTTTAGTATTCAAAATGGCACCCTATTACACAAGGGCAGGTTAGTGATATCTTCATCCTCTCCATTTATCCCGATACTACTGGAAGAGTTTCACTCCTCATCACTTGGGGGCCATTCGGGATTCTTAAGGACATATAGGAGGCTAGCCATTAATGTGTACTGGATTGGTATGAAGAAAACAATGCAGGAATTTGTGAAGGCCTGTAATGTTTGCCAACACAACAAGTACACTGCCACTCTATGAAGCACCGACACCTCTCTTGTTCAAAGTGTCATAGTGTCAGACACGTTTCCGACATCGACACTTCCCGACATTTGTCCGACACATGTCAGACACTTCTAATTAGGTGTCTAATTAAAAAAATTGTTTTTTGTTGGCTTAAACACTTAAGCCGACTCCTCTACACACCTTGGACACTTAGCCAATACCTCCATATGCATGGACACACATTATTATTATTAAAAAAATAGTCATTTTTTAACTTTTGTATAAGTTAGCTTAAAATATAGTATAAAATATTAACAAAAAAAGTCTCTTACCTTTTTTGAAGCTTGTTATCATAGAAAAAACATAGAAGGTTGATTTAAAAAGGCAAATATATCATCAATTTGTATTTTTTGTTATGTTCCTCATATTTCATTTCATTCGAGTCTTTCCTTTTTTGTGTGTATGCAGTGTCCCAGTGTCCTATATTTTAGGCATTAGTTGTGTCGGGGTGTTCGTGTCCATGTCGTGTCTGGTGTCTGTGTTAGAGTTCGTGCTTCATAGCTGTCACTTCACGATATGGACTTTTACAACCCTTGCCCATTCCTGCTCAAATTTGGGAGGATGTCTCTCTTTATTTTATCACGGGGTTGCAAAAAGCTAAGGGCCTATAGGCAATCCTGGTGGTGGTGGATCGCTTATCCAAATATGCACAGTTTATACCCTTAAGGCATCCTTACAAGGCAAGAAGTGTGGCTGGTGTGTTTGCTAAAGAGGTCATTCGCCTTCATGGGCTGCCTCAATCACTCCTTAGTGATTGAGACCCTTTATTTGTTAGCAATTTTTGGCAGGAACTATTCAAACTTCAAGGGACTATACTCAAAATGTCCTCCTCTTACCACCTCGAGACTGACAACCAAACCAAGGTGAACAATCTGTGTTTGGAGGTATAAGATTTGCCCTATCCTTTTGCTTCGGAGCAACCTAAGAGTTGGCTTGACTAGGTAGCTTGGGCTGAATTGTGGTACAATATGACATTTCACATATCCACTAGGTCAACCCCCTTCGAGGTGGTGTATGGTAGGAAACCACCTCCCTTGATCCGGTTTACTCAAGGAGAGACAAAAGTAGAGGTAGTGGCTAGGGAATTACAGGATAGAGACGAGGCTTTAAGGTAGCTAAAGTATAATTTAGCAAAAGCCCAAGATCAGATGAAGAAATATGCAGATAAACACAGGAAAAAGATGGAGTTTGAGGTTGGAGAATGGGTGTTTTTAAAGGTAAGACTACATAGACAGCAGTCAGTTATCTGGCAGATTAATCAAAAGCTAGCTCCTAGATTCTATGGTCCATTTCAAGTGTTGCGTAGGTATGGCAACATTGCCTACAAGCTTAAATTTCCTCCAACAGCCAAAATTCACCCTGTGTTTCATGTCTCGCAATTGAAGAAGACTATGGGTGATTATAGAGCCGAATCAGAAATTACAATGAGCTTGGAAGTGAAATTGGAGAGTATGTCTGAACCTGAGAATATTCTAGCCAGCAAGGCAATTATCCCTAATGGTCTCCAAACTAAGCAACTTCTGGTACAATAGAAAGGCTCATCAGTAGAAGACTCTACATGGGAAGATGAAGTCTATTTACGAAGTCAATTTCCTAATTTCAGCCTTGAGGACAAGGCTGAATTTCAAGGGGCGGGTAATGATAGGACCATAGACTTTGGGCCTAAGGGGGGATCCAATAAGGATCTTTTAGCGAGCCTCAATCATAAGAGGTAAAGAATTTGGAAGGTGTACGACCAATAGCCATAGGAAAAAAGGAAAGGAAGGAGGGGATAGAGAGTGCTGAGGTGGCAAGTTAGTTATGCAGTAGCATATAGGGAGGTCTTGGACGTAGGGAAAAAGGGGATCATGATTGTTATTCTGTTATTGTAGTAGGCAGAGAAAGACCTTCTCTTCTTTGAGGAGCTTAGCTTTGGGTGCATTTCTGGTTTCTCCTTTGAATGCAATATTGAATTCACTGTTACTTGTCAATTTTTACCTCTGTGCTCCATCACTTGTAGCCTTTATTGGTAATCTCGTCATAAGACCAAACCACCTTAGGTGGTTTGCCATCTTCTCCCCAAGTGTTAGGTGCTACTCCATCCTTGTCCAGAATATATTCGTTCATGTTCTTATCTTTTCTCAGCATTGTAATCCTTTAAAAATGGATTCATAAATATATAGTGCTCATTTCTTAATCAAAAGCTCGTAATTTTTACTATATGTTAAAGTACACTACACACATGCAAATTATTGTGAAGTACATCTGTCATAAGCCTAGATTAAAAAGAAAGACAAAGATAAATAGACATAAACAGGGTTGAACATGATACATCCATTAAACCATACTTGGTAAAATCCAACGGAGTTAAGCATGAGGCTGAAGTTCATCCCTGTGATAGACACATTGGCAATCGCTGAGAACCAAAGAAGCTCCCACATAGGAACATGCTTTGACGCAGAATAACCGGTAGCATTTGACACTAGACCCACGAGAGCAGTTACAGCAAAGTGGAACCCAGTCAACGTCGTGGCTGGAATTCAAAAAAATAATATAATAATAAGAGAAGAGGGGAAGACAAGCCGTCATCAACAGAAATTCTAGCATTTAAATTTAACTATATCAAGAGTATACAATACCATAATACTAACAACAGCAGTTTGCAGAAGAAACAAATCTAAAAAAAATAAAAATGGCATGGTATAAACTCAAAACGTTTTTAAATGGAAAAGAAATATTATAAATCAGAGAATGGAATCAAAATTTGGGTCCTGGCCAAAGAACAAAGGAGATCCAGAACGAAAGAAATGGCTACATCATAGTAAGCAAAGAGATCTATTACTCTAAGATTCAAACATAAAAGTAATAGCTGATCTAGATTGAAGAGAGGCCTAACCGAAACTGAAAGCGTAGCCATTGTTGGACATAAGCTGTTTATTAGCCATGATAATTCCAACGGAGCTGACAACGTTCATAGCCCACGCTCCCCCATCAGATATTGCCGACAATTTTTTTTCGCCCTCCATCTTCTATTTCGGAGGGTTCCAAAAGAAATTGTGGTTAATTTAACTTGTACGTATTCACGAGAACGAACAATATCAATTATCAACGGGTAACCACGATACAGATACCAGATCTGAGGAAGAAAACTAGTACACAAATATGGTAATAATATCCCGTCACGAAAGATTCACAGAGGAAGAAAGCGACAGGCTTATTTGTTATTACACAAATTCATTCTTTCTTCTTCTCTTTTTCCAAATTTAAATTCAATTTAAACTTCAATCTAAAGGGTTATGTTGACTGGGAAACAGAATGGAAAACGAGGACTCGAATTAATGGAGAAAAAAGGAAAGTTGGGGAGGAACGTTTCCCGATTTCACACTTTTGTCCACCGATGGCACTTTTGCCTTTCTGCATGTCTCTCCTCCCACAACACTTCCCCGTTGCTTCCTCACCTTCACATTATTATCTTCGTCTGCGTCTTCACTTCCACCTCACTAAATCTAAATCTGTAATTTTTTCTTTTCTTACCGAGGAAAGTAGCTTCGCATCCGCATGAAGCCTTGAAGTATGGCGTCCACGGGAAAAGTTTCAATTAAAATTTGAGTAACCGATAATAGTTCTGAAATTTAAAAAAGAGGGATACAAACAATACAATTTTTAACACAATATATAGTATTTATTATAAATTTAAAATATAATTTATATATTTTAAAATACTTATTTATTATAAATTTTAATTATAATATAATATATATGTTTAAAAATATTTATTTATTATAAATTTTAGTTATATAAAATAAATATTTTTTTTATAATATATAAACTAGAATATTAGTTTATTAAAAAGGTCAAATTTAAACTTATTAAAAAGACTGTTTAAGTAAAATAGTCTGACTTTAAAAAAGTCTATTAAGTTTGATAAGCAATCTTATATAAATAATAACAAATATAATTATTAATAATATTTTTTTAAGCAAAATATGTTGTTTTGAAATATGAATTAGTAAGACAGTGAACCCACTCACAATCGCATTCGCATAGCAAAATCGTCAAACCATAGCGTAGGCCATGTTCTCTCCGCCGCAACCGCAAAGCAATCTCCTCAACCGCAAGGCAATATCTTCAAGTCACTATTCTCTCATCTTTTTCATTGCCACCACAGGCCAGAGTCCATTCCTCTGACCACCACTCGCAACTCCCTGTTCTCTCATCTTATCCTTTTCTTTTTAATCTTGTGATTCTGTTATGGTACTTGTGTTTTCTGTTTTTAACTCAGTTCAACTCATTACTGTAAATGCAACAATGGAATACATACATTTTTAGGGCATTGAAGTTGAGACAAACACTGCACTCAAACGACAGCGAGGACCACACCGCGCAGTAATGTATAAAAGGTTTTAGTTGGGTAAGCTGTAAGCATGAACTATGAACAGAACAGATATTTGTTTTGTGCAATGGATGTATCTTCTTTTTTTCTTCCTGGTTATGTTCCTTTATTTTTACTTTTTTTCTTTTGTTCTGTTCCTTTCTTTTTGCCTTTTCTTTTTGGTTTTGTTCCTTTCTTTTTGCTAAACATTTGCATTTGAGTAATGTATTCATCTATGCGTGGGAGGCCGGTAGCAAATTAGCTAACGATTTATTGAACCCAGAATGCAAAATTTATTCCAATAGGTCCTTTTTTATTTTATTATTTTAGTGCTCTTTAGTATCTTTTCAAATGATTTATATTGTTCCTTTTTCATTTAGGTTACGAGTTTGTATTTATTTTTTTAACGTCTACCAACCATTTGTTTTAGTCTCTACGATGACTTTATATAATTGAAATTAAAATTGTGGGACACTATTATGCAATTTGATCCTTTTTTTAAGATGAAACAGAACACAATCGCGATCACCTTGCTTCTTAAATTATTAACCTCACCTGTACCTAAAGGTTTTATCTAAGAGAGCCCTCTCAACCAATTATATTAGTTATGTGGCACACAGGGTATAATGGAACCTACTATAATAATAGCAAAAATTGAAATGGCCAACAGAGATTTTGCTTAGCTCATAACACTAACATAACTAACACTAGCTACTTTCTAGCTAAGCTATTCCATTGATATCCTTTTGTGAACAAGTAGCTGTGTGGCATTCATTATTCGGTGCTTTAGAAAACCAAATGACCAGGACCAACTGTAGGTTTCGTTTTAATTGGTTTATTTCACAATAGGAATGGAATGGAAATAAAACCATTTATTTTACTTTGTTTGTTTCGGGTTATAAGCACCTGAGGAGTTAAAAACAGAATTGATTTTCTGTCATTACCATATTCTCGACTTGCTGAAAATGTTTGTCAGGTAATTTGAGTTCCAAATTCGTTGCTTTGATTTTTCTTCTCAAACTTAAATTCATAATTGGTATTTAAATATAATTTTCTTTTAAACCCAGTAGGGTCGGCCTAGTGGTAGGGGGTTGGGATAGCTTGCATGAGGTTATAGGTTCGAATTTTAGTACCGTCATTGTACACAAAAAAATAAAAATCTAATTTTCTTTTTTCATTTTTTATATTAATGAACCTTTGTATGCTTGTAATGTAGGCTCGTGAGTTCCTTTCAAATTTAGGTAATCTAAGCCAGACTCAAATTTTTGCCAAGATTGAAAATGTTAAGGTGAGTTTGCATATCTTGATAAGGTATTGTGACAACAACTTCATTTTTTTGTAAATTATAATTGAATTGGCTAAGCCAATTCAATTATATATGTAACTCTTTTTTGTTTCTTAGGGATTGACCAATTTTGATGAGATTCTCCAAGAAGATGACACCAGGATTACAAGAACTATAAAAAAAATATATGAAGTTGAAGGGATTATAGAGAAACTCAAAATATCATAATCAAAGATGGTATTAGTCAAGACAGAATATAGCAGGCAAGAGATTTATGGAATCAATCGTTATATTGATCATTCTCCTCATAAAGTTGGGTTATGTATTTATGTTGGACACTAGTTTGTTAGAGCAATTGCATTTAAACAATTACAAATGTGTATCAATTTAGGGTTTTTTTACCCAAATTAAGCCTTTTATTATTAGAGTCTTTATAGAGCACAAAAAAAATTATTTGGCTAGCAAAGCCTGGTGGCCTACTTAGGCTTGTAGGCCTATTGGCCTGTTTATAGGCTTCTTATAAAACAGGCCACTTAAGTAGGCTTTCAGGCTAGATCAGACTTTTAAATAGGTTAGCCTTAAAAAACGGCTTGTAATAGATAAATAGGCTAGGCTCAGGCTTAATAATTATGAACCAGGCCATGCTCAGGCTTGTTAAAGCCTGGCCTGTTTTCACCCCTACAGTTGGTGACCTTAATTCTTAAAAGATAAAAATTATAAGGTGAATCCTAAGTAAGTGATTCACCAGTGCACCACTAATATAAGCTATTAGATATAATAATTTTTTAATGGATGGTTAGATTTGTTTACTGGTTACTTACCTTATGCCTTTAAAATTTGTTAATTACAAAATAATCCTTAGATATTTAACTAAAATTGCTAGATAGTCTCTTCTCCACTTCTGCACCGTGGTCTACTAAGGAGGACCTTTGAAACTCCATCTTTGTTAACCTTGTCACTAGTGACTTCCTCTCCATGTGTTAGGGCCTCAACGCCTCCGCTCGCTACTCCATGTTCAACAACATCCTCTTCGCCCTTATTGAAGGCATCAACATCTTGCTCAACAAGTTCCTAATCCATAATAGGGCTCTTCCCTTGCTAAAACCCATTACCAACGCCACTTAGATCTCCATCATTGGTGTTGATGCTAGCAATGTTACAATGGCCATTGCCCAAATCTCCCTTGTCCCAACACATTACCAACCTCACCCACAACACAAGCTCGTCCTCAGAGACAACAAAAATATATCTCTCTTATGCCTTGACACTTTAATTCCTTCCCTTTTTTCATTCTCAACTCTTTCAAATTGCAAATCTATTTCTCCATCGATATGTCTCACCCTTCTCTTCATTTTCTAATTCAATCTCAATCGCTCGATTGGTCGCGTGATTTTTTATTTTTTATTTATAATGGATATTCATATAATCATCTGTGTTTGTTTCATTGTTTAGAGGTTTTGAATAATGCCCTGTTTTCCCTATTACCAAGGTACAACCAAAGATCTTCCATAGCAAGGTCATTCTCCCTTTCTTTTGTTTTGCTTTGCGTGAGTCTAGGGTTTACCTATTATGTGGGATTAACTATTAATGATTGAAATTTCATAATATATTGTTGTAGAGTGTGCAACATGTGAATTAGAAGAAGAGGGGGCGAATTTGTTGTGTGTGAGAAATGGGTGAAATTTGGTGGTCTACAAAGAATGAGAAATGGCCTCTCGTCTCTGCTACGTTTGTGTTTAGAAAGAGTAATGGTGGTGGTGTTTTTGCAAAAGGTGGGTGCGGGTAGAGTTAGAGGATTTAGATTGAGATTATTTTTGGTTTTGGATGTAAAATCATATTATGAATGATTACTCACCAAAAAGAAAAAAAAGATTATGAATAATTTGTAATTTGTTTGCATAGTAAGCTTTTATCTACTCCTTATATTGAAGTTGCTGAGGAAGCTTTGGAGACCTCATTTCAAGGGCTTGAGATTGCAAATGCCATTTATGCAAAGGAGGGAAAGGCCATCACCAAGTCCCAACCATCTAGTGCTTCCATGATGGTGGCAAAAGTCATGCTTGAAAATAGGGATCAGTATGATCGTGGACTAGGAAGAAATGCATAGGGTCTGAGTCAACTACCTGAGCTGATAGAAAACAAGGACCGATTTTGTTTGGGTTACAAACCCTCGAAGACAAATAGACAAAGAGTTGTGTATGAGAAAAGAGAAAAAAGGTTAGCCATGTTGGAGAGTAGGGGGCCTAAGGCTGAAGGGGTTCCCATATGTGATCTTCGAGAAAGCTTCTAGAGCGTTAGGTTCGAGTTTCCAAGCTCGGTAGTTGCTGCTGAGCAAAACATTTTTGAGGATGAACATGTTTACTTGGTTCACACTTGTCCGCCAAACATTGAGCTCAACAATTGGGCAATTATCGAGCTTCCTATGGTTTTCAATTCAAATTTAAAGTAGTGTTGTAATGTTGATTCTATTGTTCTGCTCGAGGCTTTAGGATATTTTCTTTGTTTGAATAATGGCTCATGTGTTTCCTTTCAGTATATTAATAAAATGCACTTTGATTTTCCAAGAAATACCTTTTTTTTTCCTTTCCTCTTCTATATATATTGAATTTCTTTGTTATTCCTGTCCCAAATTTAAATAATGAGGATTTTAAAATAATGCACTTAAAAGTGACAATGCTAGTATCGCATCAGGTAGTTTGAGTGTCCTGTTGATCAAGCTGACAAGGAAATTGAGGTTGATTTAGAGCCTCCCCTTGAATTATTGAGGTTGGTAGAACAAGAAACTAAGGAGATCCGACCTCATGAAGAACAAATTGAGGTAATTAATTTAGGGACTGAAAAGGAGAAGAAAGAAGTCAAAATTGGCACACTCATGAAGGCAAATGAGTGCAATAAATTGATAAAGCTCCTACATGATTATAGTGATGTGTTTGCCTAGTCATATCAGGATATGCCAAACCTAGACACCAATATAGTGGAGCATAAGTTACTGCTAAAGCTAGAATGTCCCCCAATTAAACAAAACTTAAGGAGGATGAAAGCATAATTATCTTTACAGATCAAGAGGAGGTCAAGAAGCAATTTGAACCGGGTTTTCTTGCTGTGGCTAAATATCCATAGTGGGTTGCTAACATTGTCCCAGTTCCCAAGAAAGATGGAAAGGTTCGAATGTGCATCGATTACCAGGATCTAAATAAAGCCAATCCAAGGGACAATTTCCCGCTACCTCATATTGATGTGCTGGTAGATAATATAGCTCAACATTCATTTTTTTCTTTCATGGATGGCTTCTCGAGATACAATCAAATCAAGATGGCTGAAGAAGATAGGGAGAAGACCACATTCATCACACCTTAAGGCACCTTTTGCGACAAGGTCATGTTGTTTGGGCTAAAAAATGTTGGGGCAACATATCAAAGGACGATGGTGACCTTATTTCATGACATGATGCATAAGGAGGTTGAGGTTTACGTAGACGACATGATTGCCAAATCAAGAAATGAAGATAATGTTACATATATATAGAAATTGTTTGAGCGGCTGAGGAAGTTCAAATTGATGATAAATTCAGCTAAGTGCACTTTTGGTGTGAAGTTTGACAAGTTGTTGGGATTTGTAGTTAGCTAAAAAGGAATTAAAGTGGGTCCCGATAAGGTGCAAGCAATTCTTGGAATCCCAAAAAGGTGTGAGCAATTCTTGGAATATTACCTCCTTGCACAGAAAAGGAAGTTTGTGGGTTATTGGGGAGGTTGAATTATATTGCCCGATTCATATCGCAACTAACAACTACATGTGAGTTCATCTTCAAATTGTTGTGCAAAAATCAACCAATAGAATGGAATGATGATTGCGAATAAGCCTTTGAGAAAATAAAACAATATTTGCAAAGTCTCCTGATTTTGGTGCCATGCCACTAATCTCTAAAAGCCCCTAATTATGTATTTGATGGTGCTTAATGGGTTTATGGGTTGTGTGTTAGGTCAACACGATGATTCTGGAAGAAAAGAGAGCAGATTATATATTACTTGAGCAAGAAGTTCACCGATTGTGAGATTTGATATTCATTGTTGGAGTGAATTTGTTGTGCCTTAGCATGGGTGGCCCATCGCTTAAGACAATACATGCTAAGTCACACGACTTGGTTGGTGTCCAAAATGGACCCAATCAAGTATATTTTTGAGAAGCCTGCTTTTACAGGAAGGATTGCTCGGTGGCAAGTTCCTTTGCCGGAATATGACATTGTGTATGTAACTCAACAGGCAGTTAAAGGTAGTGCGCTAGCAAATTATCTTGCACACCAACCTATGGACGATTATCAGTCAATGCAATGTGAATTCCCTGATGAAGGCATAATGGCGTTGTTTGAAGAGACAGAGTCATCTAAAGAGGGAAGGTGGATCTTGTTGTTTGATGGTGCTTCCAACATATTAGGGCATGGGATTGGAGCTATATTAATCTCCCTAGAAAAGTAGTACGTCTCGATCATAGCTACGTTGTATTTTGATTGTACGAACAATATGGCAGAGTATAAAACATGCACCTTGGGTTTACAGGTAGCTGTGGAATCAAAAGTTAGAAAGCTCAACGTCTATGGTGACTTAGCCTTAGTCATTCATCAATTGAAGGGTGAGTGGAAAACTCGAGATGCAAAGTTAATTCCTTACCAGACCTATATTAAGGAATTAGTGGAACAGTTTGATAAAATCACTTTTGATCATATCCCTCACGAAGATAACCAGTTGGCAGATGCATTAGCCACTTTGTCGTCCATGTTTGCATTGAGTGAGGATGAGGACATGCCATTTATAAGGATCCAACGTCGTGATCACCCTGTATATTGCCATTTAGTAGAAGAAGAATCATATGGAAAGCCATGGTACTATGATATCAAGGAGTGTATCAAAAGTCGGGAATATCCACCAAGTGCTTCTGAGAATGATAAGAAAACCTTGAGAAGATTGGCGATGAGTTTCTTTCTAAATGGGGAGGTGTTGTATAAGAAAAATCACGATATGGTGCTACTTAGATATGTAGATGCTGCCAAAGCATAGAAAATCCTTGAAGTTCATGAAGGTTCATTTGGTACCCACACAAATGGGCATGCCATGGCAAGGAAGATCTTAAGGGCTGGTTATTATTGGTTGACCATGGAGACTGATTGTTTTAATTATATGAAGAAATGTCACAATTTTTCAGACATTTGTTAACAACATCAATGCTCCACCAACATCCCTTAATGTTTTGTCTCGCCTTAGCCATTTTCGATGTGGGGAATGGATGTCATTGGTCCTATCGAACTGAAAACATCAAATAGACATCGCTTCATTCTTGTTGCAATTGATTGCTTCACTAAATGGGTTGAAGTCGCTTCATATGCCAATGTAACTTGGAATGTGATAGTAAAATTCATCAAAAGAGAGTTGATTTGTCGCTACGGTGTGCCAAGTAAGCTCATCACTGATAATGCAACCAATTTGAACAACAAGATGATGTCAGAGTTGTGTGTTGAATTTAAAATTCAGCATCATAATTCTTCCCCATATCGTCCAAAGATGAATGGAGCAGTGGAAATGGCAAACAAAAACATTAAGAAGATCATCCAAAAAATGGGGGTGACATACAAAGACTGGCACGAAATGCTACCATTTGCCTTACATGGATATTGTACCTCGGTCTGTACTTTAACTAGCGCAGCTCCATTTTCCTTAGTGTATGGGATTGAGGTAGTCCTTCCCATTGAGGTAGAGATTCCTTCCTTGAGGGTATTAATGGAGGCTGAGTTAGAAGAAGCACAGTGTGTCCAAACTCGTTTCGACCAATTAAATCTCATTGAAGAAAAAAGGTTGAATGCGATATGCCATGGCCAATTATACTAGAAAAGATTGAAGAAAGCATTTGAGAAAAAAGGTGTTCCCAAGGCAACTTCAAGAAGGAGACCTGGTGTTTAAGAAGATTTTACCAGTTCAAAAGGGTCGTCTTGGCAAATGGACGCTAAACTATGAAGGACTTTATGTAGTTATGAAAGCATTCTCATGAGGAGCCTTGATCCTCACGAACATGGATGGCACAGACCTCTCACATCCTGTGAATTTCAATGCAGTGAAGAAATATTATTCTTGAAAATAAAAGGAAAAAGAAAAGAAAAAGAAAAATAAGCTTGCTAGGTCGAAAACCAGAAAAAGCAATCTAGGCAAAAGTTAGAGCGAGTCAAAAAATAAAAAGAAAAAGGAAAACAAGCTTGCTAGATTGAAAACCTAAAAGGGTGATCTAGGCAAAAGTTAGAGTGACCTGCTAAGTTGAAAACTCAAAAGACCAACTTAGGCAAAAGTTACGGTTAAATAAAGACCTATAAAGAATGGCTTGACAGAAACACTAGGGCAAATGATGTGTTGAAATTATCAATTGGGGCAAATGATGTATTGGAATTATCAATTAAGGCAAATTGTATGGAGCAAATGGTGTGTCAAATTACATTTTCCTCTAAGGCTTATTGACAGACAATTAAGGCTACTGATGTGCGGTACTAGTATTGTCATCTGTAAAGCGTCACTCAAACAACAAAATTCCTCCACTTCCATTTTGTAAATATTTTATTTCCTACCAAGTTTATTGTACATAGCATTCTCTTTTGCCATACAGTGACCATCCTTGTAAATATTTTCATTGTGTTGAATAAAATTGTCTTGTTCCCTTTGTTAGCTGTCAATTCATTTTGCATTTTGGATAATAATATGCTAAAAGGAAATATGTGTTAAAAAAACCAATCAAAGCATTGCAGTTACTTTAGTAAGTTTTAAAAGTCACACTATGTTCGATCAATCCCCAATCAATGCAAAAAGGCGCACCAAAAAATAATAATGTTGCTTTGACTCATAAAACATCTGCAACAACATAAGGGTAACCTAGTGAGATATACTCAAATGCAGTCCAAGATAAAGGCAAAATTGATCAAAACTTCTCACTCGTCTATGAATCTTAGGGTGTATGACACCGGACTGAATGGGGGTCCTAAACTCTCTCAAGAAAATCAAAGCAAAAAGGAAAAGTTTAGTTTAATAGGTTTTGTGTTTCATGATATTTTGCATCATACCATCATTGCATTGCATCATATCACAATAATATGAAAACATCATTATTCAGATTATTTAATAATAAATAGGTAAAGAGGAGCAACTGTGAATAACTAATTTTATCTGGTAGAATTTAAAAAAAATTGAAAATTAAAAATTGAAAAAAGAAAATTGAAGATTGGAGAAGATATAGCAGTTATGCATTGAAGAGATTATGGGATAATGAGGAGTTGGAGGTAATTATAGGATATTGGTGGAGTTGGTTACAAATGAATAAGTCAATTTTATCTATTTAAAAACCACGAACACTCAACGAAAGGGGATCAGAAGGCAAGAAGTGAGAGTTTGAAAAAAAAAAAGAAGCATTGTCTCTCCATTACATGAGATAAGCTTCCCCTTCACCAAATCACCACCAAGCCTTTTTACCAACTATCATCGCACCTAGGGGTTATCTCGTAGCTTGTTTTCCAGTAGTCCACTGCTGGGCGACGTCCGCATCGCCTAGCCACACTACGTCATCACCGTACTGCAACCTCCACTGTCTTAGATACTATATCAGGTCGAGTCGCGCTGTTAACTTTGATGGACTTTCACGTCTCATCATTCACTTTCACCGCTTCTCATCGCGCCGGTAATTTTGCTTCTCCATTTTGTGTTCAGGTCTTATATTTAGCTTTTTTTTATATGTATTTCTTTTCCTTTTTTGTTAGTTACATTTTTGTTTCGTGAATTGATGTATGCCTGTAGGCAATATGATGCATTATTCCTGTAAGGCCTTTTATTAATATAATATGAAAAAGTTTTGGCTTTTAGCTTGCTTCTAAAAAAAATAATAAAAAAGATTAGTTTGTTTTATTCAATTCTTGCCTTTGTGTGTGTAACGTGGCGTGCGTGTAACGTGGTGTGATATGCTTCTGTCCATAGGATTAGTGTATAGGCCATCAAAAGGGTTAGTTTTTGTTTTAAATTTTTATTTTATTTTTTCCTTAAAAAAAATGGAAAAATTAAAAAGTCATGGCATAGTTTCAAGAATGTGTATATTTAGGGATTGGAGCTTTCTCTTTTTATAGAAAGTGACAAATATATTTCATTGTAAAATAAAAAGATTCAGACTTTGCATTTTTATTAATTCATTGTAGTTATAGTATTTGTGATTTTAAATAAAAATAATAATTTTAACTCACGCAATGATTCATGACATTAAGTGAGTAGCAATTCTACCTTTAATATTACTTAGATTATAAAAGTTTATAGAATAGCCATTTGCTATTATAAACTTTGTACATAAAATTAATTTTTTTAACAAAAAGGGGTAGAAAATAAAAATAAAATTTATCTAAATATGCAGCAACCAATAACGTTAATTGATTAGTAATTCTATCTTTAACGTTATTCGAGTTGTGAGGGTTTAATGACTAGTCATTTGTTAGCTTAAATCCTTGTGTAAGAGTTTTCTTTTATATAAAATTCAAAAAGGTTTTTTCAAAATAAAAATGAAAGTATCTTTTTAAGATTTTCTTTACCATAAAGATAAAAGACAAAAATCCTTCAAAAAAAAGTATATTTTCAAATTTCAATTTAAAGTTTTTTTTATAAAAAATAAAATAAAAATTAAATTTCTTCTTATCTTTGGAAATACAAAAATAAAATCTCAAAAACATTTTTTTCTTGTTTTCTTATTGGAATAAAATAAGTATTCATAAAGTTATATAGTTTTGCACCATTAATTAGAGGTATTATTTTTTAACAAGCGTTGTAGGATGCTAATTCATTCTTTATACGTAATCGACTCTTGAACCTATCTTTGAATTCAAAGACCATTTTTTAAAGAGTTTTTCAATACTTTTTCCTCAAATTAAATTTTTTTACTGATCTCATTTAAAAATTATTTTTGGCCATCTTCGTCCTGACCCTTGTTGCGACACTATGCCTCGTGATTCTCTCTTAAACAAGTATAAGAAATGCATATCGCTTTTGTTGTCTGAGAGTTTAAAGATTTGGGAACGTCTCTTCGAAAATAATTTAAGTTTTATGGCAAAATATCTGAAATTGATGAAATCGTACCACTAAATTGGACTTAATGAAATATTGGTATCAATTACAGTTACAGTAAATGAACCATATAGAACTGCCATTACCTAGGAATTTAGGTTAGGGGTGAACTACAACTCCGTATGATATGGTGACCCAATTTATCTGGACCTATTTACCCTACATTTTGATTGAAATAAAAGTAGAAGAAAATAGAAAGGACGGAAGATAGGAAAAAAAATACATTAGATTTTTATATTTGTTTGAGAGAAAAAATAGAAAGGAGTGAAATTATTTTTGGGGACTTACCAAAAAACATTTTCTCTCACTTTAAGAATAAAATAGGAGGGAAATAGTCTCATTTTTTTTTGTTCAATTTTTAAATTTGTTTATAATATATTTTTTAAATAATAAATAATTTGATGTTAAGAAAAAAATATTATATCAAAAAATTACATTTTTTAATCATTATAAAAATATTTTATATAATTTTTTTATTTCTTTTCACTCTTTTTATTCATCCAAACAAGTAGAGAAAAATTTCTCCACTTTCTTCATTCTTATTTCTATCTATTCAAAGAACATATATTTTTCATTCTATTTTTGTCAATCTTATTTCATTTCTTCCTTTTTTTTTTCTTTTTTTTTCACTCCTTATCTAAACAAAACATTAGAGTCAAATTTAATTGTCTCATTATAGAAAATAGGATTAAATTAGAGTATCATTTTGTAACTCGATATTGTGTTACAGATTAGTTTAAGTTACTTTTCGAGTTACCCGACTTGTCACAGGTGTTTAATTTTTTACTTGTTTTATTTATTTGAGTCACGTTCCCTGAGATATGTTTAAATAATACACACACCTCTTCTATTTTTTAAATTAGATTTTTGACCTTTGTGACACGAAAAACCAGTGTATGTGAGTATAATACTGTATTTTTTTATTTCGAATTTTATTTATTTTTTAAAAAATTGTAAGTTTATCAAAACTTATTGATAAATAAATATTAACATAATATAACCCAACCGCGATAAAAAAAACCTGCTACATTTGCAATTAATAGGACCCTCCCCTCCATTGTAAGTACAAAAGTTTACATTTCTCGGAACTAAGCCGGAGGTAGAAGACTTTGATTTTTTACGGTCTCTTGTATAATCTTTACTTCTATCAGCATTTAAGCGATGACATGTTTCTGTATGTTGCGTGCTTATTAATTATTTCATTAATTAACATAAGATTGAAAGCAGGATAACTTATATGTATCCCTCTGTTTTCGCCCCCTCCATCCCTCTGTCCAGCAAAAGATTAAAGGAGTTATTACACCATTTTGTTGAGTAACTGTACTATAATGAAAATTGACAACTCGTTACAGTTATCTTTTTTCCGGAAAGAAGAGAAAGAATATACGGATTTGGGATGTTCGAAGTTACTTTCACGGACACATTCTTGATGACTCAGAAGAAACCCATCCGTTTGTTCTGTTCTATCGCTCTTTTTCTTCGTTTGTCTTCTCTACTCTCATCCTTTCACCTTCATGGAGAAAAAGTATAAATGCCATATTACTGAACTTTTTTGTTTAATTATTGTTGTGTGGTGAACATAAGGATATGCCTCCGGTGAACTCTCACGGTAGTTATTAGCGTCTCCGGTGGTGACACCTGCAAGGATTTTGATGCTTAAGTCAGTATTGGTCTTAGTATGAGGGAGTATGAGAGAGCATACATACCTAATGGATGTGGAGTTCTTTATATAAGGCGTTTTGGAGAAAAATTCTATTAGAGTTGGGTGTCACGTGACAGTATGCGTTTGGGTGCCCAACTACATGTGTTTCTTGCCACCAGGTGTGTTCGTTGCCGAACCAGGGTTGAAATAGAATTGATTTGGGATAGCAGGGAATCGTGAGCCGGGATACACTAGCGATGTTAAGACCGGAATAGGTGGTGTGGGACCAGCTTAGAGCCATAGGTCTGAGTAACCTCTAAAACAGTTGCCCCCAAGCCGGTGATGCTTGGGGAAGTATCATCGGCTTAAGAGACTAAGTCAATCAGAGTGATCTCCAGAATAGTTGCCCCCAAGCCGGTGATGCTTAGGGAAGCATCGTCGGCTTAAGAGACTAAGTTGGTCAGAGTGACCTCCAGAATAGTTGCCCCCAAGCCGGTGATGCTTGGGAAAGCATCGTCAGCTTAAGAGACTAAGACGGTCCGGGGTAGTGTTGCCCCCAAGTCAATAGAACTTTTGTTAGGAAAGCTCTTGCCGACTTTGGATCTGAAATGGTTTGCGAGTCTTTTCATTTTTTTAGACAGGTGTGCCGTAACTTTGTGATAGCCGAGGCATATTAAATGTGTAGTGTTTCAATATCTTGAATTTTGTAGTGCTTCGAATTCTAGGAGATTTGGCAGTTGTCTTTTGAAAAACCTGGGCTTGGGCTTCTTCCTCAATATGGGCCCTGTAATATAAAAGGTTTTTCTTCTAGCATTTGTAGTACGCTTGCTTTTACTTTGTTTTCAAAGATTCGCATTTGGACGTTTATTTGCTCCGCGTCTCGTTCTTTTAGTGAAGGTTGTGACGCTTCATTTATGCTTTGACGTCTTTTGTAGCTTCAGTCGGCTTATATATTAGGGTAATATTTTTGTTCTCTCTTCGCTTCAAGTTACTTTGTTTTGTGCTTTTCCTGTACTGTATTTTTGTTTGTTTCATCGAAGATGGATCCACGTAGGCGCGATACCTCATTTTTCGCGTGTTGCGATTGTGGCAACCGTTCGATAGGTTTTGCCCGAATTGGCTATTTCGGTTGTCGGCATTGCCTCCGTCTCGTGGTGCTGGCGACCGTGGTTGTGGCAATGACGTTGGTCATGCCGATTCTTTCGTTGGCCCCACATTTGCGCGTGAGGGGACGGCCTGCCCCGGTTAGGGCAAATCGACAACCACCTATAAGAAAGGTCGACGAGCACCCTTTAATAGCTGACTGGAAACAACCTTCGTCACTAGAAATATTAATCTGTCATGAGATCTTGGAAAAGTGTCAAAGTCATTTGAAGGCTATAGGAGTGTCGTATAACCTAGACGAAGTGCTGGAATATGCAAAGGCTTGGGTACAATATCCAGACCTAATGAAAATTCCTTTCGGGCCAAGCAGTGTTTCTGAGGTTAAGAGGCTGACAAAATCTATTTCCAGGGTTGCACCGTGGCTTGATCAGCAACGAAGCTTTTCTGATTCTTCTTTCGGTGTTTTTGGCAGGGAGATTGTAACACTATTTTAATTTTAAATATAATTCATATTAATTTAGTTATTAAGTTTAAGTAAATAAAAATGCGTGTAAAATTTTGAATTTGGAAATGGTAATAAAATATGAAAGATATATACATATATTTCATAAAATTGTACATCATGATTTGAGTAATACATAACAGTCAAAAAACAAAAGTACATCGAAATACATATACTACTTAGCTCACTATATACATCAAAAAGATCCTATACAGAGCAGTATTTATCTACCCTATCCCTTATACAAAAAGAAAATACTATAGGTCTTCAGGTCCTCCTCCGTTGAGATGTTCTTTATCTCATACTCAGCATCACGAAGCGTTAATGTTGTCTTCAATAATCACGATCAATCATACATAGAAGAAAATAATGGAGTGAGGTGTTTTGTTCTAAAATTACTTTTACATGTACGGTAAGAAATCTATCATAAAACAAAGATAAAATACAACTGACTACATAAGGAATCCTAAGGTTCGTTCTAAGTTGTATTCGACTACCCTTGACTAGGTATGGATCCATACTTCCCATTAGTGGGTAATAGTTCTCAACAAAACCTGGGAAGTGACTAGGAGTACATATACCTCTCTCAACACCATCACATGGTACAGTCCTTATCATCATTGAAGAACAAAATAATAATTTAGAATATCCATTTATAGAGGTATACTCTCAAACCAATCTTGGAATGCTAAGCAGTTGTTGGGGTTATTGAGTTTGGTTAGGCAAATATCCCGCCTCAAGGGCGCTACCCTAGCCATTGGGACCTTCACCACTCGATGCCTACCCTCAAGACCTCCGTAACTGGGTCCCTGCCTTTCATTCCTCAGCGTACCAAACTGTGGCTTTCCTAGCAGGGTGCCATGCCACTACATGTCACTTGCTTTACATTACTCACTAAACTATCAATTCCTAACTTCTCAAGCAGAGGTTTCCCTGGTCTTATTTAATTTGAGCACCAGTACAATCAACATTTCTGCCTTATTTTGCAGAAATTACATAATACCAGAATTTTAACAAAATAACGACATAGCAATTATAGTATAATTACTAAAATTTTGGCAGAATAACAACTAAATAAATGCATTTTAATTTTCTAAAATTGAGTAGAGTAATAACTTAGCAAGTGCATTTTAATTTTCTAAAATTGAATAGAGTAACAGCTTAGCAAGTATAATTTAATAATTTAAATTTGAGCAGATTAATAATTTAGTAATTATGATTTAATAATCTAAATTTGGGCAGAGTAACAACTTAGCAAAATTAAAGTTTAACATTAAACAATAATAACAATAATAAAACTTAAGCCTAAACGGGTTTAGGGGAAAACCCTTCCTACCAACATGCAAAGTGATAGTAATTTAGAACCAACCCCACTCCCCCCATTACCTCTAAAGCGGTTGATGAAGAGAATGGAATTATTGGCCCAGAGCTTCTAGGAGGAAAAATTCTACTAGTTGAAAACTAGCAAAATTTTAACATAAAAACTAAATAAGAAAAATTTCTAGAGAGAGAAGATTTTAGAAAGAGAGGCTCCCTGGCTTATGGAGGAGAAGGATGGTGAAAATCTTCTCCATGGATGGTGGTATTTATAAAGGAAGAGGGGGCTTAGGTGTCCCATCATTTTACATCATCCATTATGTCACTATTATGTCATAAATCCAATTTTTATTTATTTTTAATCCAATTTAGGGACACATATCCCAAATAGGTGGTGAATCACCTATTTTAGGGTTGGGGACGTGCTCCACCAGCTGTCCCAAGCCTCCATGTGTCAAATTTTATCTGTAGGTGAATTAACCGATACCGATAAAAACGCCTAAACTTGAAAAATTAGTTTTTAATATCAAAATAATGTATTTTAATGCAAAACTGGACAAATACATTATTTTTAATCAAAAATAAATTTCTAATAATAAATTTTAATTTTTATTAATTTATTTCAAATTATATGTATTTATTTTGTATTTTTAAGCTAGAAAATACATTTTAATTCAATAAATACCAAAATTTTTATCAAAATTATAAAATTAAATATTTTACCCATAATTAAAATAAAATTACCATTTTCACCCTTTTTGAATGTCAAACCAGTACTGGCTGGCTATTAGACACGTAGGGGCATTTTGGTCATTTTACACAGAAATTCCAGAAAATTCCCAAAAATTTCCAAAATTATATTTTAATATATATGACATAATTCCAAGCTCAAATTGACATTTTAATGTCAATTGAATATTTTCCTCATGTCAGTTCTTAATGTTGAGAAATAAGGACAAAATTGTCATTTTCTAATTTCTCCGGGCTCCGGCTCGGAAAAATTATTAAAAATCATGATTAAATAGCTCTTGAAATTTTGAGCAAAATGGTGGGAGTCAGAATTTCAAAATTCCTTTTCGATTTTTCAGAATTGTATTGCCAAATATTATAAAAAAATAGTGGAAGAATTGAAATAGGATTATTATATTTTTCACTACTTTTCTCTCAAAATAAAGTTTTTATAATGAGAGATACTTAATATAAAATTTTCAAAATATTTTGAGGTCAAAAAGTCTCTGGTTGGTTTCCACTGTCAACGAGAGGTATTTTTGTCATTTTACAAAAATTATCTCAATAAATTCTAGAAAAATTTCTAAAATTATTATTAATTGTTCTAAATACATTGATGACTTAAAAACAATTTTTAAACATACAGAATAATTTAATATATAAAAGTAGGGGTGTTATAGAGATGGGGAAGACCGTAAGGAATGTAGAGACTACTCCGAAGGCCTATCATGATGCTGTTGGTCTCGGCGTCGATTGGGTAGATAAAGAGGTTGCCGGGACAAGGTCATGCTTTTCTCAAGAGGCGTTGGACGCCTTAACGGGTCGTCTTGAACTTAGCTAAGGAGCTGCCGAGATGCCTTTTTATGTGGTGGCTCCTGGAGACGATGGTCGTATATGTTCCCAAGGCCGGAAGGATAATATGGGGACCCCGTTAGGTGAAGCCAAAGCTGCGGCAGTTGGGTATTTATACCCAGATTTTCTGCCTATGTACCTGACCTTTTTTTAGCATCTTGGAGTCAAGTTGCCCTTTACGGACTTCCAAGTGTTTGTTTTGAATTTCCTCAACGTCGCCCCTTCACAACTGCATCCCAACAGTTGGGCGTTCCTAAGACATTGTCTTAAACTTGTGTTCCTGATCTTCAAGGTCGACTTCGTCATGAGGAACCTCAATATAGAGTAGCAAGTCCCACTCATTACATGTCCAAACCTTGACCTAATGCACGTTAAACTCAAAGTTTTTCTCTTACAATACTATCACCATTGGATTGGGCTCTATCCTTTTCCAATAGCCTTGTATTAAACATATTACAACAACTAAGATCCCTGATTGATATCAAGCGCCTTGTCCATTGAGCCTTACACCGGTGAGAAGGACCTTAGCAAACACCAAAATGCATCCTTAACAAAATGCTATTTATTAGAGCTCTTAATGCCATTGTTTGCAACACCTTCCTATTGAACCTTAAAAGGGGATAAGCCCTTAGTTGGTTCCAAGTTCTACCCCTAATATCGGTACACAATTAGGACGACCTTGTAGTACCTTTGCTCGACGTTTCATTACAATGAGAGAGTCACCTCTAGACTCCCACACATTAGACAAGGTTATCTAACAACCCAATGAAAAAGCTTCACAACTTTCTTATGAGGTTTTATAAGGGGGGCACATTGGTACTAAGCTTGTTAGAAGACATCCAACTCCATATAGTGGCAAAATCCACAAGAAAGAGTACAACCTTTTGCATTATCCTTCGCAAAGGTGAAACCTAGAAGCATGGAGGAGTTCAGAGTTTGTGTTGCGAAGTATATTAGTCAAGAACAACACCTGCTGGAAGCTAGATATAGTTCGAGAATTTGTGTGCTCAAGAGAGGGTTGTGTGCACCCGAAGTTTATTTTTATATTATTTCACCCCCCCTCCGCCAAACATATGACAGCAAGTTTTCTTCTGTCTCATTGCGAAGCATTCGGGGTTAGGCATTGTTGAAGCCGTTTCAGGATTCGTATAAAGATTACAAAGATAAATTTTTCTTCTTACGGCCTTATGCAAAGAGATGGGAGGCCTTGTTTATGGTTCAAGGCAAAGGGGAATACGTTATTGAACCCCGGTTCCCTTTTTATTGGTCGTACGACCATTTTTGCTTAAACCCTGTTTCCCTTTGTATTGGTCGTACGACCATTATTGTTTGGACCCCGGTAAGTACTTGATCTAGGATTCTGACCTTACCCCGAGCGAAGCTCGAGCTCGGGATCACTTCTCTGCTATGGTCAAGAATCTACAAGGCCGGATTCTGTGCCAATGGTTGATCAGTACTACTCCATTGAAGTACTGTCGTGATTTTGGTGTGTTTGTGTGAATCCTTGCATATTTCATATTTATATTTTTTGTTTTATTTCCTTAACCTTTGTGTATATTCTGACTCAACCTGTTTTGTTTCGTAGACGAAATGGTGAGATCGAAGATGGCCGACTTTGCCTTGGCCTTTCAGGTGGAGAAAGTTGCTAAACCGAAAGAGTCAAGGAGGGTTAAGGGGAAGGCCAAGGCAGTGGAAAAATCAAAGGTGCTTCCCCTTGCTACTCCCCCCGTAGCAAAGAGCATGGTTATAAAGGAGGCTGGGAGTTGGGATGCTCCTTCATGAAGAACTGCCCCCATTGCTGACGCACCAACTGACGTGGTGAGAGCTGCTTCTGTTGTCGTTGATTATGGCGCTACTGTTTTATAGAAAAGAGCTGTGACTGGCGAAGCGCAAGAGCAGGTGTTGCCTTTGAATAAACGTCGGAGTGATCAGCCCCGGCCCACGACAGTAGAGTTGGCCGACCAACGTATCTTGTCTGGGGAGGCATCTATTTTCGAAGAAGAGATCCAGGGAGAAATCAGCAGCATGCGGGGTGATTTAGGGGCGTTGCAGACCGGGATTGACGGGCTAGGCAATCTTTTCGGCCACATGTTTCATGGCTATACGCAATATGTTCTGATGAAGAACGCCTTTAGTACCACCAACCTTTTGGATGCCTTAGCCGAGAAGAATGTGATAATATCCCGACTCCAGCAAGCAGAAGAGGACGCGTGTATGGCCAAAGAGGAGTCTGGCCAGAGGATAGCCGAGTTGGAGAAAGAAGTGCGAGGTTTGAAGGGGCAGCTGGACGTCGAAAAAACTCAAAAGCTGCGGTTGGCTATGGTTGAGGTTGACCTTCAAGAGAAGTTTCTTGTGGCTGGCGCTAAATATACCGAACTTGAAACGAATCTCTCATCACAGCTTCGGGTATCTGAAGAGAAAGTTCGCAACTTGGAGGTCAACCTGGCAGCTTTTCGAGAGGAGTTTGTTTTGATGCGCTGTCACTGGATTGAGTCCGTCTAGTTGTCTTTTGATAATACTATGGAGCAAGTGTGCTTCCTTCTTCAACGCAATCTAGACCTTTCCTGTGCGCGCCTGGATTGCGAAGTTATTGATGACGTTTGGCATGCGAATATAAATGGGGAGATGATGCCAGCAGATCCTACTATTCCAATGGTTGATTCCGACATTGATGACCAGGCCGAGGAAGATGAAGCTGGAGGAGAGCATCAGGGGGTCGGGGTTGATTTTGATTCTCAAATGGATAGACCAAATGCTGCAAGGGAACTTGCAGATAGGTTTATATCAACCCCTCAAGTGACGCCGACTGTCCCTTCTTCAACGGAGGTGATGATCCTGACTCCGGGGATGCCGGTGTTTCTATAAGTACTGTCAACGCTGGAGTGTGAAGGGTCGGGATGCCGGTTTATCTTGTAATTTTGTTTATGTTCTTGTCATACAATATGTATATGTGATTCTTTAAGTGTCATCAATGAATTTTGATGATTCATAATTATGTTCTTTTCATTTGACTATGATTTGATGTTTTTGTCGAGATCCTTTCTTTTACGCTTTCGGTTTTGGCTTTCACCATGTTTTGTCCTTTGTTCTTCACGCTTTTGCTTTTGGCAATCTTCCTACCCCGGCTGGAGCGAATCCACGTACACGTGGTAGTTTGCATTGCTTTGTACGTGGATTCACTCTAGCCAGGATAGGAAGATCGCTACAATCAAAGATAAAGATTGCAAACTACCCTGTGTATGTGGATTCCTAGCTTAGTGGTACTAGGGTCAGCCCCTCGTAACATCCTATTGAGTGGTTAGGGGTTCGATTCCTAGAAAGGGCAAAAACTCTTCCCCAAACTTAAGGCTGAAGGGAGTGAGAAGATAATGAGTGCGAGGCCCACTTGCGGTACCCACCGAGGTACCCAAACCCCGTAACAATTATTGTGCACTACATATTACTTTATTTATAACAATATATAAATAATTTGATTTTAGGAATATGATTGGCTATAAAAATAACAATTTATCACATTGTCGCGCCTGTGTGTTCGCATTTCTATTGCGCTAACGTATTTTTATTGAGCTAAATTTCATATTTGTAATGATTTATATAATTATATAATTATACATTGATGCATATATTAATTCTATTTTTAAATTTTGTTTTTCAAGATACATGTTTATCTAAGATATACTATTTAAGTGGAAGATGAAAATATGCATAATGAAATGATGTATTTTATATTTTTCCAATAATAGTAAAATGTAAAATTTATTAATTAATATGTCATTTCTATTGCACAAACACACATTTATGATGTTCACATGTAGTGGTAAGATACATAAAAAGAACATGCCATTCAATTCTCGACTATGAACAAACTACATCAAAATAAATTTTCCCAAAGCTACAATGAAAAGGTAGAAACGTATTGGGTTTGTTGATGGAGAAGCAGGGTTGCCATTAAATATGTCATTAAATAAAATAAAATAAAATTTGAAGTCAAGTTTTATTTACTTGTTAACATTCTAAAATAAAAATTACCTATTACTAACAAAAATTTTAAAATGCTAAATTTTTAATAACACTTAGCACTTTTAAAATCATACTAAAAAAATTCAATCCTTTCAATAACCTTATCATTTTTTGTCATGTTTAAAATATTATTATGGGATAATATTGTTAACACGACGTATTTTTGGAAGATACAGATTTCAATAGTAATATAATATACTATTTAGTTTTTGAAAATGATAAATTAGTGTTTTTAAATGACATTCCCTATAGAATAGAATATTTAAATGACATTCCCTAAACGACATTTTTTTTTATAAACGAACACTTGTGAGATGATGACATGATTTTAGGAATTGTATAGAATTAATGTTTACCAAAAGCCACAAAAAGATGACATGATTTTAGGAATTGTTTAATTTGAGGTGTAGTTCATAAAAAATGTCCCAACTTAAGTTGAAGTTACAACTGAGAAAAAAGAAAAGAAAAAATAGTTAGAAAGAATAATAACGTAAAATCTTCAAAAAAGGGGTAGTGGGATAGTTTGTTAATTGTTAGGTTGTTAGAAAAATTGGACAGTTTAAAAAAAGCCAAGAAAGTAGTGGGGTAGTTTAGAATTTTTAAATTCAAAAAAATTGACAGATTAGTAGTTTTTTTTTTTTTTTAAACATAGAAATGAAGATCAGTGGTTTATTCTGTCAATTGGACAACTCGAGACTGGACTACATTTTTTCATTTACTCTCCGTAATATTTTATTATTATTGGGTTCGTCTTCAAAAGGTTTTAAACTAAAAAGGGATAACTGGAGACTCTAACTAAGATAGTTTTTAGGATGGATACAGTCTTATTTCCAAGATGCTGTTTGTAGGATTTCAAACCTATGTTATCTTGGTAAGAAAATAGATGTTAGACTTAATTACGCTAAAACTCGCCCTCAATTGAAGATGACCTAAAAATGATTGATACAGAAAAGGTCACATGATATATTGGGAGTAAAAATAAATTATCAAGATGAGATTTTAATATACAAAGTCGATTATAACAATTAATTTTTTTAATATTTTTTCAATTATTTAATCAAATAAGTGATATATAAGGTAGTTAACCTAATTAAAATAAATTGTTAAAGTTTATTTATTGTAACAGTAAAATTTATATTTTTGTCTTTTTGGAGAGAAGATTTATTTATTAAATTTTCATAATAAATTTTATTTGATATTGATTTGTCAAATCATAACAACGTAAACTAATGAGATAAACAACGTAAATATATTCAGAAATATGACCTTGATAAGATGAATAATTTTTGGGGGAAAATATTTATTCCTAATACTGTTCATGGCCTATTTAATGCTTTTTTAAAATATTTTGGTGGTGGTGGTGAGAAAATAATAATGGAGTAATAAAAATAAATAAAATTTAAAAGAAAATATTTGAACCAAATAGGATGGTTTAAAAACTAAATACAGGAGAAAGAAAAGAAGAGATACACTGGAAATTGAACAAAAATGTCAACTGTATAAGCTCTCTAAAGTTTACAAATTGATAGTTTTTTTAACATTGAATGAAATGGACAGTTAAGAGATTTAAAATTGAGAGTTTTAAAATTTAAATGAAATGGGCAGTTAAGAGATTTGAAAAAAAAAACTAATTGTTATCATCACGTGTAATTGTTTAAAAAATTAAACACCTGCCCATTTGATAAATGCAATTGTTATCATCATGTGTAATTGTTTAAAATTTGAAAAAAAATTGAAAAATAAAAAAGAAATAACTATAAATTGTTTAAAAAACTGTAAAAATTTCAATAAGAAAACAATAATAAGATTCATTCACTGGATGATAGAAAAATTGTTGTAGCATAATTACAAAATTTTATATATTATCAATATAGATAAACAAAAGAAAAATGTAACATAAAATCAAATGCAATATAAAAGGAGGATTGACATGTATATAAAAGTGGTATTCCTCTTTAATTTCCAACCTTGATCTATTGGATTGATAATAAATTGTAAAATAGTAGAGGAAGAGGAAGAGCAAAACGTGGAAGAGGAAGAGAGCTATTATTAAATAACAGTGGTTTATTTATAAAAGCCAAGAAGAGAGTGATTTTAAAATTTGAAGAAGTTTGCAGTTTTTTTACATTATTAATCCTTAAAAAGCCATGTTAAGTTTGTTAGTTTGTTAATTGTTAAAACCTAACACTTAATGATAAAAATTAAACTAAACACATATTAGAAATAGAAATTGATTTTAAGATTGGAAAAGTTGGCAACAACAATTTCAAGTTTTCGACACCCTCTCATGATTTAGGATTGCATTACACTATATATACAATGAAACAAGAAGATAGTGGATAATTTGGTTTAATTTTAGTATGTGCTGTGATAATGCCCAGTAGATAGATTAGCAACCTATATAAAAGAAAGTTAAACTATGCAAATTGTGAAAGATATAAATTAGACCGATTATCAAAATGTTACGATAATGCTCAAGATGATAGAAAAATTGGTGTAACATAATTACAAAATTTTATATATTATCAATATAGATAAACAAAAGAAAAATGTAGCATAAAATCAAATGCAATATAAAAGGAGAAAAAAAAAAGGCTATAAGAAACCAGCATTACCAGAACAGGATGGCAGAACTTGGATTAGAAAAGCTCCTTCAGTGTGGACACGTTTTGTATAGTGTGGTATATTAAACTCCATTTGAGAAATAAAAAAATAATTATAAGAACATAACTGCATAAGATTGCTGAGTAGTGTGGGGTTACCTTTGAGAGAAAGTATGGTGGTAGAAACTGTTATCAGTGCTGTACAAATGATAAACACTGTTATTAGCTAAGAGGAAACCGTCATTCTCCTTTGCACCATCAAGTTTAGGCAAGTGTTGAACAAAATGCAAGGTCAGAGTCAGATTAAGAGTTGAAGAAACTGCTGCATTGGGCATCAGTCAACAAACAAACAACTTACATTTTAAGATGAAGCCTATGAAAAACTCAAGTTTTGTAATAGGAAAAAAAAATGACAGGCAAAGGACATAATCTGCAGAATACAACAATTAAATACATATCTGTCAAGAGGGGAATAGCATCCTTAAAAACCTGCATGAAGCGAAAAATTGAGAGAAGAATAACCACAAATTAATAGACAACCTTGATCTATTGGATTGAAAATAAATTGTAAAATAGTAGAGGAAGAGGAAGAGCAAAAATGTAGAAGAGGAAGAGAGAAAGAGAAAGTGCAGTTACTCTGTAGAAGGCACTGCTATTAAAAACCCCTAACCAATAAGCCCTAATGCCTTTTAATTAGTAGGTCGCTATTAATTTGACAGACATGATGTCCTCAATTTTATATGATAGAAGAGCAAAATTGAAATTCAGAATCCAAAATCCAAAATCTTCAAAATATTTGCAAACAATAATCACAATTGACATAAAACAATATCAAATCAAATACAGCCGAGAAGCCATAATCTCATTTGAGCCATTCCCATAGCAACATAGTTTAGAGAAAAAAAAAACTCAAGGACTTCAACAAAACATTCAAAGTAGAAACCGTAACATAGTTTATCGTGAAAACTACTTGGAAAGAAGGATTAAATTCATCAAAATTACGAATATAAAAAAATAAACAATTCTACATTTCCAATGGATACCATTAGGAGAGTGCGAATGGATGGGATAAAAGAGAAAAAGGAGAATTGAACCTGATATTCACATGCAGCAGGTAGAGAGAAAAGGCAATTTAGGCAATAGATTGAAAATGTAGAAGAAGAGAGAAAAAGAGAGTGCAATTATTATGTAGAAAATGGTGGCCTTGTGTGTCAGTTTACAATCCGGAATAAAAACTGAATGACAATGCAATTACTTTGAAGAAAAAGAACCGTACACTAACAAATAAAATGAAGTAAAGGGTAAAAGGGTCTTAAACAAATGTGTACACCAAAAAATTGTATTCCCTTTATTTAATTTAAGGACAACCTTCTCCATCAACAAACCCAATAAGTTTCTACCTTTTCATTGTAGCTTTGGGAAAATTTATTTTGATGTAGTTTGTTCATAGTCAAGAATTGAATGGCATGTTCTTTTTATGTATCTTACCACTACATGTGAACATCATAAATGTGTGTTTGTGCAATAGAAATGACATATTAATTAATAAATTTTATATTTTACTATTATTGGAAAAATATAAAATACATTATTTCAGTATGCATATTTTCATCTTCCACTTAAATAGTATATAGAGTATAAAGATAAATATACTATTTAGTTTTTGAAAATGATAAATGATAATATACTATTTAGTTTGAAAATGACAAATTAGTGTTTTGGCTATTGAAGTATACCATTATATAAAGGGGATATGTCTTTTGGTAACTTCCTTTTGTCTCCACTTTTTCTTGGATGTTTTTGCCCCTCAACTATTTTGCAACCTCCTTCCACCAATGTATTAATTAAAGATAAAACGGGAAAAAAATATATATACACAAAAAGTTGAACTTATACAAATGTAACTGCTCACTATCTTTGGAATAGTGCTTCACGTTTTTCCCTTCCTGTGCAAAGTTGTGCTTCATTCCTTTCTTTCCTGCAAACTAACACATCTTGCCTAGTTTCTTTCTCTCCCTCTTCTTTTAAATTCCTCATTCATTGCAGTATAGCCACACATTGATGGCAGTGGCGACAATTGGAGAGGAGGAAACGCCGGGGTACATCAGTCCAAGGCTGATTTTGTTTGGGTGATGTAGTGGTGCTTCATCCGCTTGAAATGCTGCCATATATATGTATTTTACTTTCTAAACAAAGGACAAATCTATAGCATCAAATGATAACGTTTCCTTTCATTATTAAAATTAAAATGATTTAGGAGGGGGATTATTCCTTCTCTGTTGTTTCTCATGATTTCTTTTGTTACCATCATTTAATATAATTATTTTTTTCTTCTTTCTTTTTTATTCTAACAGGACATTCTTTTTTCCTTTTTTTCCAATACTTCTCTTTGCCTTATTTTTTTACCCTGCATTTTCACTCACCCAAGGATACATAAAAGCCCAAACCAATTTATTCACTGTCCAATTTCAGCTTTACACTGAGCATATTGGGGAAAAAGAAAAGCATACAAACAGCTTTACACTAAGCAATTCGACAAACCATTCAATCAAAGGTATGCACTTTTGATGTACATTCAAGTAATTTAATTCTCAATTCTTCTGGGGACAAGTTTGTTGAACGATCTTTGATTTGGCAGGTTGAAATTGAAATGTAGAAGAAGTCACCATTACCACTGAAGAATTCGACACGAATGTGAACAAGAAGAGAACACATTGTGCAGTAAGGAAACACTGGTGAAGCTTCTAAGTTCTAAGATGGCATTTCGGTACCTTGATTTTAGGGGCATGCAATTGGACGCTATTCAGGCTGTGCTTTAAGGTGCATTCACCTTTTCCTTTCTAAAAGCATAGGAAAACGGAATTCTGATATTTTCCTTCAAGTTTTATATTAATTGGTGCCTTTGAGAACTGTTGATGGGTGTAAAGTAACAATTTCAATTCAACTCATGTTCTTTGAAATTGGAATTTTTGCTTTAAGTAAAATTAATATGCATATATTCAAAATTAAGCATGCAGATAGACATGCATTCAAAAAAATATTAAACTAAAATTAATATTAAGTTTAGTGCAATAGAAATGCGGACATATAAGCATGACAATGCCAAATCAGTTAACACCTTTTCATGTACCATTCTTTGTGTAGAGGAAAATTAATGAATCATAAGTCATGATTGCATATAGTTTCATAATGATTAATATGTGATCATTTTTTTAGGTCTATGGAGAAGGAGCCTAAAGCTGCTCAGTTGACAATCTTTTATGCTGGACAAGAAGTTGTGTTTGATGATTTTTCCTGTTGATAAAGTGGAAGAGATAATGCCATTGGCCAGCAAGGGAATATCCCAAAGCCAAAACTCCTCTGCATATGCCCACACTCATAACTAGCAAGGGAATCATCTTTCAATTATTCCTAATATTTCATCCCTCAAGCACCATCCAGACCAATTATTTGTGGTACTTTCTTTTAATCTCTAATATTTTGAGATGACCAAAAAGAATACTTTTGTATTATGGATCGCATTTTTTCTGGTCATAAATTTCATTTTTATAAAAACCTACCAATTGCTAGGAAAGCTTCACTTCATCGGTTCCTTGAGAAGAAGAAAGATAGGTAAGCCTCTTAAACAAGGAAATATTGTTTGCTGAATCTGTTTATAATAAGTCTTAAGCCCTTCAACCGATTCCCATAAACATAAAAATACAAAATATTTGCATAACATAGAGTAATAGCATGGCTGTGGAGAATCAGCTAGTTTCCTCAATTTTGGAAGTAGGCTCAACTGCCTTACTCAAAGGGTCCTGCAATTTACACTCATCGCCAAAGTTTTGAGGCATGCCTTCAGGTGATGAAGACTCAACTATGTCCAGAACAACTTTACAAGTTTAGGCAGCTTCTGCAAGAATGATTGAAAATATATATTAGATAACATTTTGGCTTCCTATGTAGCTCCTAACTTCCTTTAAATTTTAAATGCTCTTTTATAATTTTGTATTCTTATTTTATCTAATAATTCAAAAATTTTACTCTAAATGCTCTTAAAATTTTATTAGTTGTAAATATGTCAGCGCAAACTTCTTTTAAAAATTTTACTCTAAATAAATTCTCTTAAATTTTTGTATTCTTCTTTTTACTTATTTTTTGGATTACATAGATTAAAATTTTCAAAAGCACTATTTTTGGTACTTTACAAGAGGCTTGGTGGAATTGGAAGTGTTGCTTAGATTTGAGTATTTAGTCTTGACAAATTATTAAAAATGATTTCATGGTGGGAGTGATTATGTGCAATTATGCCCCTACAAAAAATGGTCAAGTATAATCCTATTGAGAATATCTACCAAGGCAGTACTTGATCATTTCTACTTTGTATGATGCCAAATGCTGAATTGCTGCAATGTTTGCTACTCCTTTTCTCAAGTCACATGACGCAACGAGGTGGACATGTTAGTGGAAATTAAACATAGTGCTAATGTGTGCATTTATGGAATTAGTGAATTGAAGTGTACCTTTGGTTTTCTTTGGTGAATTGGTGTTAGGATTTATTGATTAGCTTATTTGTTGGAAAACTGTAGGTTGGTAAAGAGGCTGGCGAGAAATGAAAGTCTATGCTGATGAAGTTACAAGTGTTGTATTTTGGTTCAAGTGTTCCTTTAATTGTTTAATTGCATGACGTTCATGATATGCCTTGATGTTTAAGGAGAAGAAGCCTTATATGGATAAAGTTATTGAACTCAAGGCAGAGTATGAGAAAAGGCTGTGGAAAGCTACAAAGTTGGTGACCTAGAAGAGTATGATAGCGTGGTAAGGGCAAAAATACCAAAAATTGAAGAGGAACCACAGTTGCATGAGGCTATACTAAAGCACATGATCCATGGACCATGCGGAACACTTAATCCATGATCCTTGTGTATGAAAAACGGTCAGTGCAAGAAAGGGTATCCTAAACAGTTCTTAGAAGAAACACACCAAGGTAATGACTCATATCTAGAGTATAGAAGACGGTTTGACCAACCAATATCTGTAAATAGAAATATGATTGTTGATAACAGATGGGTGGTTTCTTATAACCCTTGGTTATTGTTAAAGTATGATTGCCACATAAATGTTGAAGTATGCAGTAGTATCAAAAGTACTAAATATTTGTATAAATATGTCTATAAAGGGCCTAGATCGAGTAGCAATGGAGGTTCACAGAGGATCAAATGTAGATGAGGTTCAACCAGTGTTATAAAACTCGGACCGGTCGTCGACTCGGTCAGGGCACTGGGTCACTGGGTCAATGGTCGAACCGGAGGGTCACTAATTGAATCGCATGACTCGGTCTCTATTAAAAAATTTGAAAGTATTCATGACATGTAAATTTTATACCTATAAAATTTATTAAATTAAATTTTAATGGTTATGTGTAACCCATAAATAAATAAACAATCAACAATTATATTTAAGATGGGGGTAAAAGGACTAGAGGTTACGCATTAAGGGCAAACAAACAAGAACAAGTGAATGAAGGTTATGCATTCATGTTAATACAAGAGACATTTATGTCATACGTATACCTGCATTTATGATTTTGGTGATTATTATCATTAGTAAATAAATATTTTAAAATATGTAAATTATATTATAAGTCAAAAATTTTATTTTTTTCAATATTTATAATTAAAACGACGTCGTTTAACACTTTAAAAAAAATAATTATTTTGAACTGGTACAAATCAACTGACTAGTTCAAAAGCTGGTTCACTGGTTCGACCACCGGTTCGACCGGCCGGTTTACCGGTTCGACCAATTGACCCATCGAGTCAAACCGGGTTGATGGCATATCTGGTCCAATCACTGGCTCGGACCGGTTGTGCATTCGGTTTCCGGTCCAACCGGCCGGTCCGAGCCGGTTTTTATAACATTGGGTTCAACAATATGTTGAAGCAAGATGGATTTGTGCTCCAGAAGCTTTATGAAAAATATTTAGATTTACCCTTTATCAATTATACCCAAGTGTAGAAAGTGTTGTATGTTATAGATATTTCAAAAGTCTCATGTCCCACATTGCCTAGTTTGGGTTTCCATCTAGTGTTTATATATCAAAATGTGATATTGCATCTCAAAGTGGCTAGCAAAGTGGAGGAGGCTCGCGCGCATGAGAATGGGCCTCGTGGGCCTGTTGTAGTGCAAATCTACTGTTTCCCCCCCCTGTGCGTGCGGTCATGGGCCTCAAAATATTTTTAGCCTTGGTTTTGTTAATTTTATTTTCAAAATTAAATTGTTTTTAAATTTTAAATAAGCTTATCCGGAAACCCCTTTTTGTAATCGTTGAATTTTGAATGAGTCAATATCTCATTTCCTTAATCCTCTCCGGAAAAATATCGCCATTATCTGTATGTGAATGTTTTTTCTTTTAACGTTATAGTGGTGGACATTTTGGTGTGTGTAATGTGTTGTGGGCAGTTTTATATGTCTTGTTTTCAATATGGAAAAAATATAGACTTCTTCTTGTTCTTCAACCTTTTTCGAAAAACAAAAACTTCTCTGCTCTGGGTTTTGAATACAGTTTTTTCCTTGCTAGTTCTGCGCCTCGGATACGTTCTGAGGAGTTCCTGTTGTATCCTCGGGGACTTGCGCGTGCCATGCAGATAAGTCCTTTAGGGCAGTGCTATCACACGCCTCAGGAATTTTGTGATACCATTAGTCAAACTAACAATCTAAAGGACTTATGGCTGATGACATGCATATTGACTCAACCTGTAATGCTGTGGTGTAACTTGCCCTTTCTGCCATCTCGGTTGCTTACACGAAACCGCTTCCCAACGTCTCAAAAATTGAGGTCTTTGCCTGCCAAAATTTCGTCGATGGCAGGAGCGTGTTTGCACCATGCTCGACATGCATGGAGTCGTTTTTGCCCTCACAGCTCCGAAACCTGACTTTGCCGCAACAGATAAGCAAATAGAAGATTGGACCCATGCGTATAAGGTATGCCGCCACACCTTAATTAGTACATTATCTAATAAGTTGTTCGATGTGTATTGTTCTTACAAGCAAGCGAAGGAGATATGAGACTCTATGGTACTAAAGTATACTGCTGAGGACGTGGTCAGACAACGGTTCATTATCGGAAATTACTACCACCGGGAGATGGTTAAAGGAAAAGACATCAAAGTTCAAATAAATGAGTACCATAAACTACTTGAAGACCTAAAGGTGGAAAACATAAAGCTTCCTGATGAGTTCGTGTTAGAAGTGCTGATTGAGAAGTTGCCTGAGTCATGGACCGAATACAAACAACAGCTGAAGCATAGGCACAAACAGATGTCCCTATCAGACCTAATCACTCACATAATCATTAAAGACACCAACAGAAAGGAATGTGCTGCCGCAAGGGCCAAAGCCTTGGCTGCAAAGGCAAATATGGTACAAGACAAACAAAATCCAAAAAGGTATGAACAAAAGCTTGATCACAATAAGAAAAATAAATTTAAAAATAAATTCCATTTCCCTCGTATTACTAACCCCACCTTCAAGAGGAAGGGCAATTGTTATGTGTGTGGAAATCCAGGTCATCATGCACCTCAATGCAGGCATCGAATGAAGAGAAATGACAATCCTCCTAAGGCTAAGCCAACCTGGCTAAAGGAGATGATGTGATTGTTGCGGTCGTTTCTCAAGTTAATATGATGACCAATGTAAGCAAATGGGTGGTAGACTCTGGGGCTACCCGACATATATGTGCAAGCAGAAATGCTTTTACCTCCTACACTGCTATAGGGGATGGAAAAGAACAAGTGTATCTGGGTGACTTTAGGACTACTCTAGTTCTAGGGAAAGGAAAAGTTCTTCTGAAGCTCACATATGGAAAGACACTGACTTTGAGTGACGTGCTACATGTGCCCTCTATTAGGGTTAATTTAATTTCTGTAGCACTGCTGGGAAATGTTGAGGTTAAAGTGTCATTTGAGTCTGACAAGATTGTAATGACAAAGAATAATGTGTTTGTGGGAAAGGGATATTGTGATCAAGGACTTTTTGTACTTAATATTTCTAAAACTATGAATGAGTTTGGATTGTCTTCTGCTTATATGGTTGATTCATATGATATATGGCATGTTAGGTTAGGACATACAAATTCCTTATATGTTATTAAATTACAACGACTTGGCATGATTAATTTGCATGATAAACAAATTAAGAAATGTGAAATATGTGTTAAATCAAAACTAACTAAAACACCTTGCCCTTCTGTGCAACGTGTAACTGAACCTCTTAGTTTAATTCATTCTGATCTTGCAGATTTAAAACAAACTGTATCTAGAGGTGGTAAAAGTTATTTTGTAACTTTTATAGATGATTTTTCTAGATATACTAAAGTTTATCTAATCAGACATAATGATGAAGCTTTTGACATGTTTTTATCATATAAGCTGAAGTAGAAAATCAATTAAATAGAAAGATTAAAAGGATAAGATCAAATAGGGGCGATGAGTACACTTTGTTTAATGATTTTTGTGAAAAGGAAGGTATTATACATGAGGTAACGCTACCTTATTCACCTAAATCCAATGGAGTAGCTGAGAAGAAAAATAGAACCCTTAAGGAAATGATGAATGCTTTACTAATTAGTTTTTCAGCACCTAATAACCTTTGGGGAGAAGCTCTTCTAATTGCATGTTTTCTACAAAATAGGATACCATATAAGAAAACTGGTAAAATACCCTATGAGTTGTGGAAAGGATATCAACCAAATTTGAAGTATTTGAGAGTGTGGGGGTGCCTAGCTAAAGTGATGCTACCTGATCCTAAGAAAAGGACGATAGGGTCTAAGACTTCTGATTGCATGTTTATAGGTTATGCTGAACATAGTGCTGCCTATAGGTTTCTTGTTCTTAAGAGTGATATCATTGATTGCAATACCATAGTAGAGACTAAGAATGCTGAGTTTTTTGAGGACATGTTCCCTTTAAGGTCAACAACTAGTTCTTCACAACCTATAGAAGCCCCAAATGAAACTGTGGTTGAAGGTTTAAGGAGGAGTAAAAGACAAAGGAAAGAAACATCTTTTGGAGATGATTTTTATACCTATCTAGTTGAGGATGATCCTATGAGTTATTTGGAAGTTGTTAGTTCTTCTGATGCAAGACTATAGGAAGAAGCTATTAAGGTTGAAATTGATTCTATTAAGAAAAATAATACTTGGACATTAGTGGACCTATCTAAAGGAGCAAAACCAATTGGGTGTAAGTGGATCTTTAAGAGGAAATACAACCCTAATGGATTAATAGAGAAAAATAAGGCAAGGTTAGTAGCTAAAGGTTTTACCCAAAAACAAGATGTAGATTACTTTGATACTTTGCTCCTGTGACTAGGATTTCCTCTATTCGAGTATTGATAGCTTTAGCTTCCATCCATAAGCTTGTGATTCACCAGATGGATGTAAAAACTGCTTTCTTGAATGGTGATCTAGAGGAAGAGATTTACATGTCTCAACCTGAAGGGTGTGTGGTTCCTAGTCAAGAGAACAAAGTGTGCAAACTTTTAAAATCACTATATGGTCTAAAACAAGCACCAAAACAATGGCATGACAAATTTGATCATATTTTACTTGGAGATGATTTTTCTTCTAGTAATGTCGATAAATGTGTGTACACTAAAGTTGTGAATGGTGATTGTGTGATTGTATGCTTATATGTGGATGACATGTTAATTTTTGGTACATGCATTGATATAGTTTTCAAAACTAAATCTTTTCTTGCATCTAAATTTGACATGAAAGACGTGGGTGAAGCAAGTGTAATTTTGGGAGTTAGAATTGTAAGGAAGGGTGATAGTATATTACTATCCTAAGGACATTATGTTGAGAAACTTCTTAGAAAGTTTGGTTATTTTGACTCTAAGTTAGTGAGTACCCCTTACGATGCTAACTTTCAATTAAAGAAAAATAGAAGAGATTCTATTGCTCAATCTCAGTATGCCCAAATTATTGGGAGCCTATTACATTTAATGAATTTTTCTAGACCTGATATTACTTATGCAGTAGGCAGACTGAGTAGATACACTCAGAATCCTAGTCAAGACCACTGGGATGCACTTGCAAGACTCATGAGATACTTGAGAAGTACCATAGATTATGGTATTGAATATAGTGGATTTCCCGTTGTATTAGAGGGGCTGGATCTCTGATTCAGATGAGACAAAATCCACTAGTGAGTATGTGTTTATACTTGGTGGTGGTGCGGTTTCATGGAGATCAGCCAGGGCAAACAATAATTGCTAGATCAACAATGGAGTCAGAGTTTATAGCTCTAGAGATGGCTGATAGTGAGGCTGAGTGGTTAAGAAACTTTTTAGCAAATATTTCTTTGGGAATGAAACCAACACCATCAGTGTCAATGCATTGTGATTGCCAATCTACAATAGCTATAGCTAAGAACAAAACTTATAATGGGAAAAATAGACATATACAATTGAGACATAATGTGGTAAAGCAGCTACTAAAGGATGAAACAATTTCCATTGATTATGTGAAGTCAGAAGGAAACTTAGCAGATCCTCTGACAAAACCCCTAGGGAGGAAAATGATTTTTGAAACATCAAGGGGAATGAGACTTAAGCCACTTGAAAACAAACAAGTGATGGTAACCCAACCTTTGTGATTGGAGATCCCATCAAGAAGGTTCAATGGGAAGAACAAGTCACTTGTTAGTTCTGCTAGCACTAAAATCAATCTTAATTGATTTTTGTCCCTTCCTATGATGTGAGAAAGTGCTAGATACTGCATTAGTGAGAGGTTAAGCCTTATAGTAAAGCTTTGTGTCGTTGAGGAAGCTTTACAGTTTATAAAGCTTTTAAATGATTTTCATATCCCTTGTGGGTGGTGTATGATTTGCAGCATACACTTGATGAAATCACCTATATGAGTGTCAAGTGGTGCCGCTTGTATGAGATCGTGGCGAAATCTCTAGAGCACTCATGAATACCGGGTGCGCGCATGGCCTAGTAGTGCAAAACAGCGATAACGACAAGGATTGTGGGGGTATAATGTGATTGATAAACCACTAACACACATCAAGTGTTTTTGGTTCAATAGCTTGCTATACCAACTACACTGTGTGTCAAGTCTTATCAATCTAGGTTTGGTTCAATAGCTTGCTACACCAGGTCTGACGCATTACATCCTATTAGAGAACCCAATTTCTTTTTCTTTTCTTTTCTTTCCCTTCTGTTTTTTAAAAATCTTTTAGCCTTTTGAAATATGTGGGGGATTGTTGTATGTTATAGATATTTCAAAAGTCTTATGTCCCACATTGCCTAGTTTGGGTTTCCATCTAGTGTTTATATATCAAAATGTGATATTGGATCTTAAAGTGGCTAGCAAAGTGGAGGAGGCTCGCGCGCATGAGAATGGGCCTCGTGGGCCTGTTGTAGTGCGAATCTGCCGTTTCCCCCCCTACGCGTGCAATCATGGGCCTCAAAATATTTTTAGCCTTGGTTTTATTAATTTTATTTTCAAAATTAAATTGTTTTTAAATTTTAAATAAGCTTATATGGAAACCCCTTTTTTGTAACCGTTGAATTTTGAATGAGTCATTATCTCATTTCCTTGATCCTCTCCTGGAAAAATATCGCCATTATCTGTATGTGAACATTTTTTCTTTTAACGTTACAGTGGTGGACGTTTTGGTGTGTGTAACATGTTATAGGCAGTTTTATATGTCCCGTTTTCAATACGGAAAAAATATAGACTTCTTCTTGTTCTTCAACCTTTTCCACAAAACAAAAACTTCTCTGCTCTAGGTTCTGAATACAGTTTTTTCCTTGCCAGTTTTGCGCCTCAGATATGTTTGAGGAGTTCCTGTTGTATCTTGGGGGACTTGCGCGTGCCACATGGATAAGTCCTTTAGGGCAGTGCTATCACACGCCTCAGGAATTTTGTGATACCGTCAGTCGAACTAACAGAAAGATTACAAATCCATTTACCAAATCGTCATCAAGTGCGATTCTATAAGTACCAAAGAATCAGTGATTTATTGAACGATGACCATAACTCCAAAACTAACACAGTTCTTTGCTTTAAACCGCAGAGACCCACAATCTAGAAGTTATTTGTATAGAGAGATTCCCGAGCATTATTGTTGGCATAGGGGGGATAAGGAATGGCATCAAAGAAGGTCAAAAAAGAAAGTTATTGGTAGGATCTATACAGTATCACCTTCAGAAGGAGAGAAATTCTACTTGCGTGTTTTGTTATCTTATTTAAGAGGTCCAAGCAGTTGGGAATACTTACTTTCACCTAATGACATATGCTTTCCTACATTCAAGAAAGCAGCTGAGCATTGGGGCTTTTGGAAAGTGACAACAGTATTCGCGAATGGTTAGTTGAAGCATCAAGCCTACGAATGCCTTATGCTTTAAGGAGGTTGTTTGTCATTATATTAATTTTTTGTGAACTAACTGATGTCAAGCGGCTCTAGGATGAGTTTCACACCTACATGATAGAAGATTATCCTTCAACAAACATTGTCACGAGGTCAAGCTTGACTAATATGTTATTGAGGGATCTGAATGATCTTCTGAATCAACATGGAAAACAAATAACAAATTTTGATTTGCTAGAATTAACAATGGAGACAACTGAAAATACTTCAATGCCAAAGGTTATACAAGAGGAGCTATTAGTTCAAGTATCCAATGAAGACGTGAAATCTGTACAAAGGTTAAATAATGACCAATTAATTACTTTCAATACCATTATGGATGTTATCCACAGTAAAGAAAGTCAAGTTTTTTTTGTGGATGGTCCATGAGGTACAGATAAAACATTCCTTTATTGCACTTTAATTACGAATTTGAGAAGTAAGGGTCAAATTGTCTTAGCAACAGCCTCATCTGGTATAGCTGCGACACTATTACCTGGTGGTTGAACTGCACATTCTTGATTTAAGATACCTATCAATGTAGAGGTAGATTCGTTTTGCTCAATAAGTAAACAATCTGATCTTGCAAAGCTAATTAGAGAAACAACAACAATCATTTGGGATGAAGCACCCATGACAAACAGTGTTAATCCTCCTCTCCACTTTTGTTAGACCATTTTATCCCTAATAATACTTCAGAGTAAATAATTAATCCTCTTTTTTCTCCACTTTTTTTGGGCACCCTTCTTCCCAGGTAAGTGAGTTATATACTTAACCTCCTCTCCCACTATACGTAAGTTACTTTAACATTATTTCTCTCCCCCGGTTCTTTCTTCTTTTGCATCCCATGAAACTTTTCTCTCCCATCAATTGTCAACATCTATTGCTTGAAGGTATAAACTTTGAAGTTTTGCAGGTTTTTTTTCTTTTTTACGTGTCTTTCTTCTCAATTTCATCATTCTTCTTCTCTTCCTGTTTTTATTTGTACACATTTTTTTTACGTATTTCTTTCGGTGTTGTATACATATGAAAACAGCGTTTGTCTTCATTTCAATTACAATGGTGCATATAACCAGTGTTTTATGCGTATAGATACAGCATTTTCGATGGATTGAAGCCTTTGATCAACTTTGGTTTCGTGTAAATGACGCAAGGAATAGCCTGAGAAATAAAGATGAAAAAAAGTGAGTTAGGAAATATGAATGAGGGAGTAAGAGTTGATATACAAAGAAGAGAAGAGAATAGACCGAACCAAGCAGTGGCAACAGAAGCAATGGAAGTTCCAATGGTGAACACCACGCGATGTCTTGGTGGAAAAATATGTGTCTTGGATGGCAGCCCATGAATTAAGATATATTTTTTTTAATATTGGGCGCCAAAAACACTGAACTCCTTAATCGCTGCATATCATATCATACTGCGATGCGTTCTTCCAACGCCCAAATAACGACCCTACAGTCCACTTTTGTGTTCCAGATTTTTTTTTTTTTGGTAACAATCTGAATATATTGATAGGAAATATTCTCCGTTGTCAGCCAGTCAATAAAAGTAGATCGATACAAAAAATATTCTCCGCTTTCGTGTTCCAGTTTTTTTTTTTTTTTTGTTTAATCTTTTTTGGTTCTCTTCTTTTTAGTTCTCTTTTTTGCATTTTTAAAATATACTGATTAACAAAACCACTATCAAGTTTTATAATTAAGTAATATCAAAGTAGATCGATGATTTAAATTCATATTTTGCATATATGCATTGGAATTACGAAAGAGGACATTCTAATTTTATTTGTCTTATAATTTTATTCATATTTTTCACCTCTTTGGTAAACATTTCTCTCTTTCTCTCTCTTTACACATTTTTTTAATTTTATATGTCTTCTAATTCTTCAATGAGATGGAGTGTTATTCTAATTATTGTTTGTATGTGTAGGAACAAAGTTTAATTGGGAAATGGTCAATCAACATTTCTCTTTACTTAGTCTTTTTATCTCTTGCTTTATCATAAGATGTTGTAACAAAAAACCTTCACTCTTCTCACTGTAACATGTAAATCTAACGTGTTTTTTTTTCTTTTAACAAAATTTAAAATTTATAAAACAGATTGCAATCACCTTTGACATGGTTGTTCTCTTCTTTCTCTCACAACAATTCTAATGAGGGAGAAAAGGTTTAGTGGGTAGTTTTCGTGGTTACACTATTGGCGGTTACACTAACATTACTTAAGGAAACCACTATTTTGATTTTGAAATTAAAATATTTAAAAAAATCACCTTTTTTGTTAGGCCCCGCACTATTCAACAATATTTCACGGTGCTAAATTTTAGAGTTTATTTGTTTTTGAATTTATAATTTTTGAATAAAAATACGAAACTATTGCGGAATTTAAAAATTTTGAATTCAAATTAATGTTAATATATTTAATATATTAGCACAATACAAAAATTTTTAAGTGTCAATGGATTCTAAGAGATAAATTCATCGACCAAAAACTTTGAATTTACTATCCTAAAAAATTACGTCTGACTTATTTACTTCAGACCTATTCATATTATTTAAGTTCTAACAATATTTATATATATAAAAGATGACTACAAAATATAATTCGTTGGCTAAAAATAGAAGTTTATGCCTTTTATATAAAAATTGAAAAAAAAAAGTTAAGCTACTTACATAATTTAATCTTAAATACAGAAAATAAAAAAAATAAAAATGACATAAAAAGATAGAACAGTGAAAAATTGATATTATTAAATTAGAGTATATTTTCTTAAGAATGACTTAATTTCTTAATTTATTCTTTCTTAAAGAATTATATTTTATCCCCTTTTTAATTTTAGATTTAAATTCTTTTAAATTTTAGATTTAAATTGTTTTAAATTTTTTATGTCCTAATTCAAAATAATCTTAAACATTTTTCTCTCATTATTTTTTGTGAAACTGAAAGATTCTACTTGCCCTCATTTTCAGTGTTGCGTGCAATTTCATCTTGCAACAAATTGCAAGCATGCAATATATTTTGGAATTGAGTAACCTCAAGAACCAATTTTATTAGTCTATAAAATTTCTTTGATTTTGTTTTGATGAGGAACCAATTTTTTGTATCAATGAATTGGCATTGCACGAATGGAATGCTCCGAGGCCTATGCACATGATTTTGTTAGAGGGTACTTTGCAATGCCAAACTATAAGTAAAGATTACATGGTTCAATTTTTTTATTTATTTTAGAATTGAGTAACCGCTCTTATCTCCAAAAGTAACCACCATTATCTCTTAAATTAAATTAAATTAAATGTGTATTTGTTACTTTTCTGCTATTACTGTAAGTTTTTTTTTTTTTTTTGCTTCTGCAAGAGCTTTGATATGCTTATTACCAAAGGAATACAACTTTTTGGTGTACACATTTGTTTAAGACCCTTTTACCCTTTACTTCATTTTATTTGTTAGTGTATGAGATAAAAGGAATACAACTTTTTGATGTACACATTTGTTTAAGACCCTTTTACCCTTTACTTCATTTTATTTGCTAGTGTACGATGCTTTTTCTTCAAAGTAACTGCATTGTCGTTTAGTTTTTATTCGAATTGCAAACTGACACACAAGACCACCATTTTCTACATAATAACTGCACCCTCTTTTTCTCTCTTCTTCTACGTTTTCAATCTGTTGTCTAAATTGCCTTTTTCTCTCTACCCACTGCACGTGAATATCAGGTATAATTCTCCTCTTTCTCTCTTATTCCATCCATTCGCACTCTCCTAATGATATCCACTAGAAACGTAGAATTGTTTTTTTTTTTTTTATATTCATAATTTTGATGAATTTAATCCTTCTTTCCAAGTAGTTTTCACGATAAACTATGCTACGGCTTCTACTTTGAATGTTTTGTTGAAGTCCTTGAGTTTTCTTTTTTCTCTAAAGTATGTTGCTATGGGAATGGCTCAAATGAGATTATGGCTTCTCGGCTGTATTTGATTTGATATTGTTTTATGTCAATTGTGATTATTGTTTGCAAATATTTTGAAGATTTTGGATTTGAATTTCAATTCTGCTCTTCGATCATATAAAATTGAGGGCATCATGTCTGTCAAATTAATAGTGACCTACTAATTAAAAGGCATTAGGGCTTATTGGTTGGGGTTTTTTAATAGGGGCGCCTTCTATAAAGTAACTGCACTCTTTCTTCCTCTTCTACATTTTTGCTCTTCCTCTTCCTCTACTATTTTACAATTTATTTTCAATCCAATAGATCAAGGTTGTCTATTAATTTGTGGTTATTCTCCTCTCAATTTTTCGCTTCATATAGGTTTTTAAGGATCCTATTCCCCTCTTAACAGATACATATTTAATTATTGTATTTTGCAGATTATGTCCTTTGCCTGTCATTTTTTTTTTTGCTATTACAAAACTTGAGTTTTTCATAGGCTTCATCTTAAAATGTAAGTTGTGTGTTAGTTGAATAATGTCCAATGCAGTAGTTTCTTCAACTCTTAATCTGACTTGGACCTTGTTTTGTTCAGCACTTGCCTAAACTCGATGGTGCAAAGGAGAAACTGCACACCCGTGATGGTTTCCTCTTAGCTAATAACAGTGTTTATCATTTGTACAGCACTGATAACAATTTCTACCACCATATTTTCTCTCAAAGGTAATCCCACACTGTATATCCACACTACTGAAGTTAAGAAGCCAGAGAGATGATTACTTCCTTCTTATTTTCTCAATCTATTTTTATCTGTTCTAGCAAAGATTATTTTCTTAATCTATTTCCTTCATCAAATCTAAAGAGTTGCATGAAAAAAAGGCTATCTATTCGGGTAAGGATTATTTTGTACTGTTAATTATGATGTGGTTTCGTTTGTGTTTGATTGGGGAAATAATTTGTTGTAGGGATAATTTTAGAAAATCTTTCAAGGAAGCTAATCCTGATTTAAAGAACGTTAAAGGGTAAGCAAAAACTATTGAAGTTTGCCTTTGGTTTTCTCCGGTGAATTGGTGTTAGGATTCATTGATTAGCTTATTTTTTGGTTGGTAAAGAGGCTGGCGAGAAATGGAAGTCTATACTGATGAAGTTACAAGGGTTGTGTTTTGGTTCAAATGTTCCTTTAATTGTTTAATTGCGTGATATTCATGATATGCCTTGATGTTTCAAGAGAAGAAACCTTATATGGATGAAGTTATTGAACTCAAGGCAGTGTATGAGAGAAGGCTATGGAAAGCTACAAAGCTGGTGAAGATGCAGTATGTTTATTTTTTGCTTCTAAGTGTGCTTTATATGATATTTGTTTATATTTATTCTTCCCCTGTTTTAAAGCTGTTGCTTTTGTTGCAAGATCAACTTGAGTCTGATAAGGAGACCGCTAACAAAAGAAGTGGAAGAAGAGTTAACTGATGAGGAGTAATGGTGGCATTTTGGCACTCTTTAAACCAGATAACTATATCATAAGGGCCACTTAACTTCTTAAATAGACTAGGGTCTTAAATTTTAGAACATGTTTTAGTTGGAGTTTTATATTTAGGTGTTACTGTTTTAAATGTTGTTGAAATCCATGTGCAACATCTTTGGTTTTAGTTGGCACTCTTGTAGTGATAGCATTTTCAGGACCTCCAAGGGGAGGATGATTAGAATCCCTTCTTCGTAGTTGACCTTGAATTAATTGCAGTTGCTGCATTTGCAGTTGTTGTTGTTCTTTCGCTTTAATTTATTGTGCCTACAAGTCATCAAAGAAAGGAAGACAATTACTCTAAGTCTCTGACTATTATAAATAGTATCAATAAACTACCAATTAGGTGAAAGTTTAAACTATTAAAGGTAAAGGCTCATGAATGATTCTATATCTAACACTAAAACCAAAGGAAGAGAAGGAAGGTATCTCTAAATATATGCTGCCAGCAGTCTCAGAATGTTTCTCATTTCAGTAACTTATCCTCGCAATAAATATATCCCAGAAAATAGACTCCCACTTGAAAAGAAAACGTCAAGAAACATTAATTGCTGTAATTGCAGACTGTTAGCTATAATCAATTACTGTATAAGTACCCTAAAAAATACAAATGCAGACTAATATTATAACATTTTAATTATAATTTAAATTTCCATGTATTTTGAAAATTAAATACAACCATTGACGTGATAACATCCACTAATGTGTTAAACTCACATATATGTTGTAATATGGAATACATTCTATATATATATGGAATAATTGTGTTGGGTAACAAATCGAAGAGAAAAAATGTTGGATAAAAATAGAAGTTAAATGATTAAATTAAATAAGACTTAATTGAAATCTAAAGTAAACTTATAAAATTATTGATTTTACCTTAAAAAATGAATTAAACACCAGAGTCACCCATTTTTAGAGACTCAAATAAAGGAAAAAAGTAGAGATGAAATAGAGTTACTCAGTTGAATTTGACTTTTCTATATGCCTTGCCACCTAAATAATAGATCAAAAAACATTTTGAACACATTATTCACATTTCTTTTTCAAGACAATAATGTTATAAAATTGTTAATAATACATTTTTTTAATAATATTTTTTATTTTCATGCAGTGCAGTAAGATACATATGAAATTTAGCATGAAATTAGTTATTTTTACTTATATTTGAGTCAAAATGGAGTACAATATATATCGAATTTAGCGCAATAGAAATGTAAACACACAGGCACAACAATGTGATAAATTGTTATTTTTATAGCAATCATATTCCTAAAATCAAATTGTTTATATATTGTTATAAATTAAGTAATATGTAGCGCACGATAATTAAACAAAAAAGTTCAGTAATATGGCATTTATACTTTTTCTCCATGAAGGTGAAAGGATGAGAGTAGAGAAGACAAACGAAGAAAAAGAGCGATAGAACAGAACAAACGGATGGGTTTCTTCTGAGTCACCAAGAATGTGTCCATGAAAGCAACTTCGAAGTTCGAACAACCCAAATCCGTATATTCTTTCTCTTCTTTCCAGAAAACAGATAACTGTAACGAGTTGTCAATTTTCATTATAGTACAGTTACTCAACAAAATGGTGTAATAACTCCTTTAATCTTTTGCTGGACAGAGGGATGGAGGGGCGAAAACAGAGGGATACATATAAGTTATCCTGCTTTCAATCTTATGTTAATTAATGAAATAATTAATAAGCACGCAACATACAGAAACATGTCATCGCTTAAATGCTGATAGAAGTAAAGATTATACAAGAGACCGTAAAAAATCAAAGTCTTCTACCTCCGGCTTAGTTCCGAGAAATGTAAACTCTTGTACTTACAATGGAGGGTCCTATTAATTGCAAATGTAGCAGGTTTTTTTTATCGCGGTTGAGTTATATTATGTTAATATTTATTTATCAATAAGTTTTGATAAACTTACAATTTTTTAAAAAATAAATAAAATTCGAAATAAAAAAATACAGTATTATACTCACATACACTGGTTTTTCGTGTCACACAGGTCAAAAATCTAATTTAAAAAATAGAAGAGGTGTGTGTATTATTTAAACATATCTCAGGGAACGTGACTTCAAATAAATAAATAAAATAAAACAAGTAAAAAATTAAACACCTGTGACAAGTCGGGTAACTCGAAAAGTAACTTAAACTAATCTGTAACACAATATCGAGTTACAAAATGATACTCTAATTTAATCCTATTTTTTATAATGAAACAATTAAATTTGACTCCAATGTTTTGTTTAGATAAGGAGTGAAATAAAAAGAAAAAAAATAGGCGAGAAATGGAAGTCTATGCTGATGAGGTTACAAGTGTTGTGTTTCAGTTCAAGTGTTTCTTTAATTGTTTAATTGCGTGATGTTCATGATATGCCTTGATATTTCAGGAGAAGAAACCTTATATGGATAAAGTTATTGAACTCAAGGCAGTGTATGAGAGAAGGCTATGGAAAGCTACAAAGCTAGGTGAAGATGAAGTATGTTTATTTTTTGCTTCTAAGTGTGCTTTATATGATATTTGTTTATGTTTATTCTTCCCCTGTTTTAAAGTTGTTGCTTTTGTTGCAGGATCAACTTGAGTCTGATAAAGAGATCGCTAATAAAAGAAGTGGAAGAAGAGTTAACTGATGAGGAGTAATGGTGGCATTTTGGCACTCCTTAAACCAGATAACTATTATCATAAGGGCCACTTAACTTCTTAGATAGACTAGGGTTGTAAATTTCAAAACATGTTTTAGTTGGAGTTTTATATTTAGGTGTTACTGTTTTAAATGTTGAAATCCCTGTGCAACATCTTTTATTTTAGTTGGCACTCTTGTAGTGATAGCATTTTCAGGACCTCCAAGGGGAGGATGATTAGAATCCCTTCTTCGCAGTTGACCTTGAATTAATTGCAACTGCTACATTTGCAGTTGTTGTTGTTCTTTCGTTGTAATTTGTTGTGCCTACAAGTCATCAAAGAAAGGAAGACAATTACTCTAAGTCTTTGACTGTTATAAATAGTATCAATAAACTACCAATTAGGTGAAAGTTTAAACTATTAGAGGTAAAGGCTCGTGAATGATTTTATATCTAACACTACAACCAAAGGAAGAGAAGGAAGGAACCTCTAAATATGCTGCCAGCAGTCTCATAATGTTTTCATTTTAGTCATTTATCCTCGCAAAAAAAATATCCCAAAAAAATATCCCAAAAACAGATCACCACTCGAAAAGAAAATGTCGAGAAACATCGATTGCTGCAATTGCAGACTGTTAGCTATAATCAATTGTTGTATAAGTACCCTAAAAAATACAATTGCAGACTAATATTATAACATTTTAATTATAATTTAAATAATTTAAATTTCCATGTATTCTAAGAATTAAATACTACTATTGACATGATGACATCCACTAACGTGTTAAAGTCACATACATGTTGTAATACGGAATACATTCTATATATCTGGAATAATTGTGTTGGGTAACAAAACGAAGAGAAAAAATGTTGGATAAAGATAGAAGTTAAATGATTAATTTAAATAAGACTTAATTGAAATCTAAAGTAAATTTATAAAATTATTGATTTTACCTTAAAAAATGAATTAAACACCAGAGTCATCCATTCTTAGAAACTCAAATAAAGGAAAAAAGTAGAGATGAAATAGAGTTACCTAGTTGAATTTGACTTTCCTATATGCTTTGCCATCGAAATATACATCGAATTTAGTGCAATAGAAATGCAAACACATAGGCACAAGCAGTGCCTGTGTTTTCGCTAGTATATATAGGAGATATATTTAGTCAAAAAGTCATTTTTACATGAGAATAAGAAAAATAAATATTGAATATTAAATTTTATTATGAATGGTCAAGATTAAAACATACAAGTCATGTGAGTTTTTTAAAATAACATTATTTGTCCTCTCACTCTTCTATAAAAATAGTCCTCCCACTATATATGTCCCCTATAAGATTTTGAATATTCTTTAAAATTATTTATCTCTCAACTATTAATAATTTTAAGTCATTGAAAGAGCATATAGAATTTTAATTTGCAAATTTTAAGTTATTTAAAAAGCATAAAGAATGTAATCTTTAGTCATTTTCTTTATTATTGTTATTTTTATAGACAGATTTATATTAATATTGCATTTTAAGTTTTTGTTTTTGATAACATCAACTCTTATGATTGATTTAATAATATTTTTTTATACATTAACTATTTCATTAATTGCTTTTTCATGATTAAAAAACCTTTTTTTTTTTTTTGCATTTTTTTAAACCTATGTTTCTATATTTTTATATCTTTATTCTAGTATAGGAAAGCTTATACAATATTGACTTGAACCTATAGATTTATTATACATTTTTTTATGAATTTTACAATTTTTTTGTACAAAATTTTTCTAGAAATTTTGTTATAATTTTGACAGATTACTTTCTTAAATTCGTTGAAAAATTCATAGAAAAATATGTTTTGTATATATATACATATATATATACTTAATGTTTCTTACAATTTTTTTTTTTACAAAAAATTATGAATAAATTTTTTAATTTAGCAATAGATAAGATATAAAAGTCATAAAAAAAATGAGTATTATTAATAAAATAGAAAAATATTTTAATATCATAAAAGACAATTAATTAATACAATAATTAATGTTTAAATAATATCATTAAATGTTTAATATCATGCATAAGAGATTATATTATTAAAATTATTACATTTAATCTATACATTATAATTTTATTATTTTGGCCCCTCCAAAAGAATTTTTCAAGCTTCTCCTTGACTGAGACAATTCAGATGATCTGACACCCTTTTGGAAACAAACAAAAAGATGAGTTCGTCAACTGAAACACGACCTGAATGTATGCACAGAGGGATTTTCAACGATGAAAAAGAAGTGGGTTGATTGTGTGTATAAGAAAGACAATGGCAAACCAAAATCAACAATGGTTTTGGTCCCTGACTATGATGAATGAAGAAACAACCTGTTAAAGAACACTTATGGGAAATTGAATGTCTACATTCCTGAAGATGTGCTGCCGACCAACAACATTGCAAAAATATACGATTCTGATTTGGTGTTGACGGACTATGATTATTTGACTAGTAGTGACTGCATTGCGCTGAGGCATCTAGAATAGTGGAGAATCATTCTCACTATAATGCACTCCCCCATTGCACAGGCCCACACTCCACCAGTACCACTCACTGCACTGAGCGAAGGTGGGCTGTCACATATAAACCCATTCAAAATGAGCATTTGGGTTTCCTAGAGTCATTTTTGCACTCGGAACCGTTTTCAACGAACATGGTGCAATGCCTTCTTGATGAGGGCTCTCTAGGGACCAATATTTTGCAGGTACAATAAAATAATGTATCAGTACCTTTTCTTTTCTTACTAGTGTGATCAAAGATCAGTTGCTTGCATGCGCACAGAGTCACAACATAATGTATTGGTTCCTTTTGTTCCCAGTGTCTTGCATGATTACAAAGTTACATAAACGATTGTTTTCTTTTATTGACAAAATGAATTTGAATTTTTTTAATACTTATGTGTTTTGGCTTGTCTTTGGTATACACATTCTTATGTCGTTTTTCTTTACTTTTCATTTTTACCGCCAAAAATTCAACGTAGAACTTTATATAGAAGAGTGCAATCAGTACGATGTGATAAAGGGGGAAGCATATGTGACTTTAACAGAAATGAAATATACTGTTGCCACTTAGCTTAGCCTCAAAAATCTAGAAAGATTCATAGTGTAATATATGAGGATTGGAGTCTCCTCTTGCTTATCATTTATTGACTGTGTAGAAGTTAACGAAAAAGTTATAAGGTTAGTATCAACAAGTTATGACTAAAGAAAAACTAACTCTGAAAGTAAAACAGGATTGTTAATTACAATAGTACTATATTGTGGGAAATCCTATATAGCGGGCATTTGTATTGAAATTTTGTCCATATTTGTAATTTTTAACTATGCTTATAATTGGCTTTTGTCTTCTATCTAATATATAGGTGCAAGTTTTTTTGTTGCGAAGCTGTAGGAGTACTCTTTACGGTAAAAGAAAATAAATAAAGTACTACAAAATTACAAATGTATGATTAGGGGGCTGTAAATAAAGTGGTCTGTATAGAGGGTTATGTGGGGTGGGTTGTGGGCTCTACCCCATATTGACAGGTCTAGTGTTAGTTCCCCCACTCCAAACTCCTTCCCTCCCCCCATTCTAATACTGATGGGATGTTTGTAGTTTATTTGATGACTGGCAGACCAAGTTCCATTTCTTCTTTATCTTTGTGGCTGAGAAGCTCTAGATGGTGAATGACTTCTTAGTAGCTTTAATTTTAAGGGGTAAGGAAGGATGGTCTGTTGACAGGAAGGACTGTTCTTATGCATAGAGCAAATAGAAATGTCTACTAGTAATCACTGCATTTGATTTGATTTTTGTGTATTCTGAAACCTGCTTTACCATTTGTTTCTATGCAGATGTTTCTAGAAACCCAGAGTTAATGCAAAGGTTAATGATAGTGCTACAAGCAAGTGATCCTGACTGTCCAATTTGTACCTCTCTAACGGATGCTTTAATTACAAGTGGCAGCCATATTTTCTGCCGGAAGTGTAGGAAAACACATACAGTTAAACCCAGATGTCCTCTTTGTTGGCACGACCTTTCAGAAACTGACCTGCTCTTAGCACCTCTTGAGTGTCTTCCGAGTCTTCTAAGTTGAGAAAGCTTCTAATAGAAAGCTTCAATGAAAATCCAGCAGCAAAATCTTAGTGTTTTCACATTTTCCTCTTATGATGTTGTCGTCCCTAGAAGAGACTTTGAGTGATGCAGGTTTCCAGACTCTACATCTTTATAGTAAAATGGATGGCTCAAATAGGGCTTGTGTTATCGAGCAATTTCAGGTTTTAGAGGAGGATAGGCCGATGGTTCTTCTTGTTAGCATCAGGGCTTCAAGGGAAAAATTAGACCTTAAACTGCATCTAGGGTCTACTTAATGGAAGCATGCAAAAAAAAAGCTGAGAAACGGCCAGTCAAATGCGTCAACCAGATTGGACAAGGGAGTAGAGTAAGGCGGTGTCCGGATCGAATTGGATTAAATGAAACTTATTTCATTTTGGAAGAGTGATATCAATTGCCATAAGTTAGCACCCTTGTATACAGTAAAAACATTGTCCTATAGCTTACATGGCAGCTTCTTTCTTCTCTTTCTCTCTTGAATGTGTCTGGATGTTTAGACTATGCTCAACTGTCTTTAATTTTCCTTCCAAAATCTGCAGGGATTCTAATTATCACCATATGCTTCTTTAGGCCACACAACGTTTCCACAGCCATAGGTTGGGCTAGCTATTGGCTAGAGTTAAATAAAGCAAACATGATAAAATAAAAAAGATACTTCATATCTAAATATATATGATAATAAAAAAAGTATGAGCAAGAATCATATTACTCTTCATTAAGGACCTAAAAACCCATATTAATACTTTTGTCTCATATTTAGATCATTTTTCCATCCTCTGTTGATACTCGTTTTATTAGAATTAGTTTAGGCAATGTAATGGCTACATTTAAATTCTCTTCCCTCATAGACACTCAAAAACCTTCGTGAATATCACAGTACCCCGTGCAATGTGCATCTTTATTATTTTTAATATGAAATACATATATTGAATGTTTACTTTTATAAATTAGATACTATTTTTGCAAATTTTCATGTGTAAATGATAATAATCAGGTCAAGCTAATATCTATTATCTATTAAATTAAATATCTAGTAAACTTAAGTCCGCTAGCGCCACTTGTCGTTTATTGAAGCATTCAATTTCCCGCTCGAGATTCTTTCTGTTTTTCACATTCCAGTTCCCAATTTCCTGCTGTATATCTACTTTACTGAGCATTCTTCTCTCTTGGGTTTACAATGGCCTCCCATTTAGCAGTTCAGCGACTCCCTTTAGCAGGTCTGCTCTCTCTCTACAGAATTTCAATCCCACTTTTCTAATTTAGGGTTTATTTTCTTCTCACACTTTTAGACTTTTACGCTGTGTTTGGTGTCGAAGAAGTAGCAAAGAAGAGAAGAGAACTGCGCGGAAGAGAAGAGGACGGCGACATTTCTCTTCATTTGATGGCGCGGAAATAGCGATGAAGTTTTTAAATTTTTTGTGGATCCCACGTCAAATTTAATCCGTCCAAAACTGCGAAGAAGTACAACGTTGATTGCAAGTGTTCGTTAATACCCTTGCCCTCTGTGTAATATGTTAATCACATATTCAAATATGTATATACATATTTAAATATTGTTTTAACATATTCGAATATGTATACGCATATTCGAATATATAAACACACATATTCGAATATGTTACATATTAAAATCTGAAATTCGATTTTTAAAATTAAATAAATATATAATAATTATTATATATAATATTTACTATATATATATATATATATATATATATATATATATATATATATTTGAATTTGAACACAGTGTATTTGAATATGCATATTTACTAATATGTATTCAGATATATCTGCCATGTATAATCGAATATACAAGAATATATTCGAATATTGGGTGCAAAGTCAAACATATATATATATATACGTAGTGCCATATATTCGAATATGGTAATCACATAACTTGAATATATGGCATTATTATGGCCATATATTCGATTATGTGAATAACGTAATTGAATATATGTTACAAATATCACGGTAAAAAAATCAAGGACATAAGTGTAATTTTGTTTTTTTATTCCAAATTTCCAAAAGTCAAAAAGCAAACTTTCACTTTATTTCTTCTCTACTTCTTTCTAACTAAACAACCTCTATTTCCACTTTATTTTTTACCTACTTCTCTTCTCTTCTCTTCTCTTCTACCCACTTCCCTTTCCTCTATTTCTCTCCTCTCTACCAAACATAGCCTTAGGGATATTAAAGAGACCAAAACATTCTCCCCCTCCTCCCCCCAAAAAAAAAAAAAACGAAAACAGCTAAAAGTGGAGGGTATATCTGGGTTTTCACTGGGTCTTCACCGTAGCAGTTGCTACGGCCGATTGGCCGTACGGCCGCTACCTGAAAACACCATGCAACGGCATATTTCGTAGTGCCTGGTGGTCACTATGCCACGCTACGGCTGCTATTAACTACAGAGCCTATAAGATATAAAGGATATAGCACAACTTTTTCTAGCATATAGTACCTTGTTAAATAAATAAGCACTACAGATTCCCTTACTCTTAGTAGCCTCCAACATATCTAAAGAAAGGGTAGCCCCACGAGCCTCTGTCTCCCTACTCATCATATTTTTTTACATGAAAGTAAAATAGCTGAAGAAATGAAGGGAAACTACAAAATGACATAAAAAGGACGATGGGTGGGTGGGGAGAAAAAGAAAAAGAGTAAGTATACCTTATTGGGAACTTGGGAAAATAGTTGTGAAGTTACTGATCCAGGAACAATGGCAGGGATAAAACAGCAAGTAGGGTAAATGAGGTGAGGTGAGGGCGATGCTATGGTTCCCCTACTTGTGTTGTTGCATTTTCAATTATATATATACTGATCCAAGTATGCAGTTAATTGAAGTGATATCTTCCCTATATACCTTTGAGCTACAAAAATGCAATTAATTAAAGTATGCAGTTAGCTCCAGTGGGAAAAAAACTTTGTAAAGAGGGGGAAAAAAAATTCAATCTAGTATCTGGCTTGAAACTAGAATAATTCAAACCCCCCTTGCCATTGTCAAATTCTAAAGAATATTTATACATGAAGGATTCATCTTCACAATACTTGGAACTTAAAATAAAAGACTCTCTAAGAAAAAATGTATTAAATAATAATGCACTACTTATCCCTTCCCTTGCTGGCAAGTCCATCAATTGGGTATCATTTTCTAGTTGATTGATGACAACATAATATCTGTCATGATCGGAACAAACCTGGATACATTACAAATTAGAGGCAGTTGGACATGAACAGTGAGATGAACCTATTACAATAGCAATATAGTCTATAGATAAGCTAAAACTTACAACTACAGAATATCACTTGTACAAATCAGTACCTTGTGTTTAGGTTGAATAATATTTTTAACTCTTTCACTCACCAACCTGACGCCTTTCAGCTGCAAGCCTGCAACCATACCCTCTCTCTGTTCAGCATTGGAGTATAAAAAGCATGCATTTATTTCACTACGACAAGAAATATTAACTTCATCAAGTTGAGGGTATAGCCTTGAGAGCTATTGGATTCAGATACAGTGCAAAAATATACAATGGATACAGAATTTAATGGAATGATTAGGATAAAACTGTCAAACCAAACAACGATCATGTTGGTTGACATTCTTAAATGTATCCATATACATCCGGCATCATAAAGGAAAAACGAAAATAATTTTTTCCCTTAGTACATTAGCAGTAGCTTTATTTTAGGATAACAAAAGCTTTCTTAAGAAGAAGAGTATTCACAAAAATCAGACTAATGGGTAAAGCATTTTAAGTGGGTACTTATTTTCCCATTTAGTAAGTACACAAATCCAAGCTAAAAATTTTTTAGCATGACAAAGAGAGTAAACATAAAAGTCAGATTAAGGAGCAAAACATTTCAAGTTAGTATGCTTGTTTTCCTATGCAACATATTGTTCCAAAAAAATATAAAGCATAAAATCACTAAAATGTTGACCAGTTGATTCAAAGCCAGCAACATGTGGTAACCACTAACCAATGACATTTAATCTCACAGATAACATAAAAGCCTAAATTAAAAAGTTGTTTACGCCTTTTTATTGGGCCTTTATTTCTTCTACCCAAAAAATAGCTTCTTTTTTGAAGAACTAGTATGGCACCCGTGCTTATTCAAGGGTTATCACACTTTTTTAATGTTATTTAATCATTAGTTTATATAAATATTTTTTTATAATGTTTTGATCATTTTTTTATCAAGTGAAGTTAGTTATTATGTGAAGAATTTGTACTATCTTTTTATTAACTCAAAAAATAAAAAAATGTAAAAAGCCTATGCAGCGTTTGCACAAATATTAAAATATAAATATTTAATATTTTTTTCTCAAGAATAAATCAAATAAACTAAAGAATAAATAATAAAAAATCATAAATAACGATGTAACAATTGAATTAGTTTCTACTTAAAACATAAAAATAGAGAAATTCTCAAACTCTTGTTGTAAGTTTTGGAAGACTTCCTTGAAGACAATATTATTGATGGTGTATAAAATTTTTGCTGCTTTATTGTGTATTGGGATTTTTAACCTTTGCTTGCTTTGAACTCTAGAAAGTACCACATATAATTAATCCTAACTGAACACTGGTTTAAGCATATATAATTAAACACTGGCTAGCAATTGACCTCGAGACTTATTAATAATCATAACATATAAGATAATTATTGGAAATAACATTCTTATCAGGGACAGATGCAAGGGGGCAAGCCGGGGCATTGGCCTCTGTCCCCCTTCACTCATTGAAAACTATATATTGTTATATCTTGAGATTAATTCTTTATATTTTAATTGTTATAATTGAGAGATCATTTTCAATTATGAAGATGGTGAAAAATAAGCTACAAAAATAATGTTCACAAATATCCTCAGTAGTTAACAGTTAATGCCTCAACATACCGTGCATAAGAAATATGTGCGCTATGATGACTCTAATTTTAATATAACAGTAAGCATATCACAAAGTCACTTTGGATCAGAGTGCCTGTGATTGCAACACAAGCAAACAAGCAAAAAGGACCCCAAGATAAAGCGGAATTACTCAAACAGTTAGAAGGCACGTGAGAAATGGAAATTATAAACTTAAAAATAGTTGATGTAAAATGATAATCAAATAGAATAAAAGAAAGAATCGTTGTAAGCACAGCAAACTATAAAGTTGATACCTAATTGACTAGTAGGATGGAATCAAGTATAAGCAAGGAACGAAATATCTCCTGATGCTGCTGATATTGCAAGTTGCGGAAACTACTTGTTTGATTTTTTATTTTTTTTAATATAACTTTGCCTATTATAATTTTTAATTTAATACCCTGAACTCTAACTGCCTATTGGTACGTGCAACTGGCGAAGAGGGACAAGGAAAGTTGCCTTTTTAAAAAAAAATTCACAGTTTGGTTTGATAGAAATGGCAAGAAAATTTTTAAAAATTTCATGAGTCCCACTGAATATAATTTTTCTCTTTCTTTTTATTCAAACTAAACAATCTTACAATATTATTTTCAACCTATTTTTCTTCTATTTCTCTCAAACTAAACAACCTAAAATTTCAAATTATTTTTTATTCATTTCTTACCTCTTATATATTTCTTACCTATTTCCATCCATCATCCACCACTGTATTTCTCTCTTTTCTAGCAAACACAGCCTAACAGCAACTAACCAGTTTTGACTTTTTATTGTTGCTAGAAAGAAGGGATAGCACAAATTTCAATCATTTTAGGACTGTCAATGGCTAATTCAAATATTTATAGCCTAATATGGCATTCCTTTCCTTCCAGATTAAAGGCATCGTATTGGGGCAATGATAATAATCTAACATTACCCCCTAAAGAATTGAAATTCAGGGAGTCAATAACCTGAGAGAGAACTTTGCTTTGCTTGCATTTAAATTCAGAAGAGGTATGATCATCAATCAAAGTATAACCCTAAAATCAGAGGAAACGCAAATGAAGAATAATGTAAAGATACCTGGTTGATTATCATAAAAGGTGAATTAGGGTTGTCAATCCTCAAACCCAGATACGGAAAATGAAATATGTGTTTGTTTTTGTTTATTGAAAGCAACATCCTGTCCTGCTCCCAAAGACACCGTGTCAAGCGTTTAGGGCTGGACGACACTGGGCTTGCGTATACAAGGCCCATGCCCATTTATGAACCATATCATCCTTTTCTTCCTCTTTTTTTTTTTTTTTTTTTTTTTGGTAAACTCTTTTATTTTCTTTGGTAGATTCTTTTTGACCCCACAAAATCACATGAATAAAATAAAATAAAAAGATGTCATCTTGAATAATATGATGTATTTAATTATTGTAATTTAATGTTTATTAATATTTATTATTATTATTTTTGGTCTCCTTTTAATAAGTTTCTGGATCCATTCTTGATTCTTATAAATTTAAAAGGTCATAATATTTGGAATGGAAACATAAACATTGGAGGAATGTACGTTAAATTTCAAATGTTCTTTCTAGACATAAACTCCAAACCTAAAGTCTAAAGAAATTCAATATTTGTAATATTTCATTTTTTTTATATTGCAGAAAAGTAACCATATTTTAATAAAAGAATATAAATTTAATTTCAAAGTTCTTGCAAAAAACAGTAAAGAAAAATAAATATAAAAATGGAAATAAAATGTGATAGAAATTATCATTAATATAGTTTTTTAATAATTAAATAAATTTATCAAACGTTGAAAAAATTCAAATCTCTTTGAAAAAGAAAAGAAAATATAAAAATATTATACAGATTATCATTAAAGTATTTTTGATCAAATAAATTAATTACATATTTTTTAAAATAAAAAAATTCCAATATCTGAATTATTAATAATTTAAAGTTTATTTTCTTTACAAAAGTATGATTTCAATGTCACATACAATAAGTTAGCAATACATTCATCAAATAATACAATAAGTTAGTGTTTGATTATTTGTTTCTCGGATTGATATTTGTGCAACAGTGGGATTAAGCATATGTTTTGAGGTAAAATAAAAATACAAAATAAAAGCAATAACTAAAGGTGATTGGTAAAAGAGTAGGAAATAAATCTCCCAGCAACCAACACATGTCTTGTTAGGAGAACTTTTTTAAATATTTATTCTTGAAACACAACCTTTGATCGTTCGTAATCCCACATTTTTTTATAAAATACAAACATTCCTTAAATAAAGATATTTCATAACTAAAAAATTAATCAAAATAAATTTTTAAGAATTTAATTAAAAACTAAAGTAACAATAAAAATGAAGTTTAAATAGAAAGAAGATTAACAAGATGTGTTATATTAAAATTTATTATTAAAGTTATTCAATTTTTTCTTTAAATAAAAACATATTTATTAAGAAAAAAATGTTCCACAATTGCAATGACTTTTCATAATTAAAACGAAAAAATCTTTTAGCGTGAGCGAGAAATGTCCATTTTTTTGTTCTAAAAACTCTCTTTAACATTGGCTGAAACCATGTTTGGGTTTTATCTTTTTAATTATACTCTTTTTTTTAGTCTTTTCACTTATGTGCAATGGATTTTAAAATTTACGATATGAGCTAGTTTCTTAATTTTAATTAATTGAATTATTTAATAATACTTTAATTCTTACTGAAACAATTAAACTATAATGGATGACTTAATTGTTGTTAACTTAAAACAGTATCAATATTGTTATAAAACTATTTTATATATGTCATTATGGTATAAAACTATTTGTGATAAACTTCAAACCTTGTAAAAATCTTATATTTCACTATAATTGAAGCATGAAATATGAAAATAATAATTATTTTTATATATGTAATATAAATGTGTTATAATATAATGATGTTATATTTCTTTCTTTAAGGGGTAAAATAAATACTTTAGAAGCTATCATTTGTGCACGTTTAATTAGGGGCAACCGTCTTTATGACAGACGTTGTAGGGTGCTAACACCTTCCCTACGCGTAATCGACTCCCGAACCTATATTTGGTTTCGTAGACCACGCTCTTTTTCATAGGTTTTTTCCAAAGTTTTCCTTAATAAACTTTGGTGGTGGCTCCTCTGTTTTTAATATCTTTTTCGCCGTTCAGTTGTGACCCCGGTTGCGACATATATATATATATAATTACTAATTACATATTTATTTTATGAAATCAACATAAATCTTGCAAGATTTTTAATTTGAATCTGTTATAAATTTGAATTAGAATATATATTAGTGTTATTAATTAATTTGAATTAGAATATATACTTGTGTAGTTAATTTGAATGTTCAAATCTTCAAATCACACTAATCATACTTACCATAATTATGTATTTTTATGAATAAATAAATAAATAAATCATTTACATTTCCATAAAAAATTAAATAAAATGTTGTCACGTGACATCTGCCTATGTGGCAAAATCTTCTTTTTTTGTTTTTAAATTAAAATAAAGAAATTTAAATTAATAAAGAGATTATAGTATAAAAATAAAATAATACATATTTCTTGGATATAAAATAGGTTAAAATTAGAAATATTTATTGAGCAATATTAATTTTATATCACAATAAGATTTTTTTATTTATTTATAAAACTCTCTGTTTTAAGTCTTTTGCTCCATCTTAATAATTGAAAATGTAAAAAGTTCAAAATAATGTCAACAGCCAAACTTAAAATGCTAAATATTAGAAACATTTTGAAAATATAGTCTAAGAAAATATAAAAAAAACTTAGAAAAATAAGATGAAAAAAGGTGAAAAGATAAAACATAAAAAAACAAAAACAATAATAAAAAATATCTTTTTTTTTTTTACAAAAAAGTTGGATAATATTATTCCACCTAAAAACTAGTTACATCATTTATCACTAATTGATTCACTTGTATGGAACTTCTTCTATCCAATGCATTTCATGAACATCAAAAGCTAAGAATACTAAAGCGTGCGCTACATTACAAAACTAAAAGCAGTTTCCTAAAGCTTTGAACCAAGTTGTTTACAATCTTCCAAGATTCGTTGAAAATAACTTCTCCCAATTGATTCGTACTGTTCCATTAATGGTATAGTTCATAACAGTCATTTTGCCCCATATACACATAAATTTTTCTAAAATGCATGTTGCATTTTATACTATAATTTGCATCTTAATCCATGTGCGTTTGCATACATTTTAGCTTTTTAAGAATAACTTTAGCTTTGATTTTCTTAATTTCCTTAGGCTATTTGTTTGGAACTCTTTGAGCGTGTTTTTATGTTTTATTTGTGAATTTCAGGAGAAGTTTAGCATAATAGACTTAGCTTTGGAAACTTGGAGTGATTTAAAGTCAAGAAGGAGCATTGGAGAGATTGCTCGGACTTTATGCAAACAACGAAAGGATCACAAGCATTTGCACTTGAAGAAAATAATGAAGCAAAGTGTGAATCCTCAATCAAAGAGCATCACAGGCTGACTGTGGCAATTGCCACAGGAGTGGCAAATTTCAAGAAAGCGCCATGGGCTGCCTATGGCAAATGCCATTCCCATGGTAAATTTCAGGAAGACACCATAAAAGCTACCAGAGAGCACCACGCCTGTGGCGCATTATTGACTTGAATTATCTCTTTTTTTTCGTTTCTTTTTACTTGGGCTTGGACCCTTTTTGTAACCTTAGACTTAAATAGACTTCTTAGGCTTAGGAAAAGCCCTTAGACCTTGCATTCTTGACGCCATAGAGCAAGAGCTTGGGATTACAATCTTCTCCTCTTTTTCTTTTGGTTTGAATGCTTCTCTTCTTTACTTGTTTGTTTTCTACGGCTATGTGTGAGTAGTCATCTTTGTTCTAGGATTGGGCGTAGCCCTATGAACGTTTAATGAATTGATTTCTTTTACCCTTGTGTGATACTTGTTCCATTCTTGATTTCTTCTCTATTGATTTTCTTTATGCGAAACAGATTGGCCACGTTGTACATAACTTTAGGGATTTGGAGAAGTACCAAAAGGTGAACTTGAATACAGGAACTATAGGGAAGAAACCTAGGTCTAAACCATGAAAGTAAGTGAAACCTTTGGGGGATTAATTGAATTAATAAAGAGCTCATTGGGTTTGATTAAACATAACTATCATGAAAGCAGGGGGCTAATTTGATTAGATACTCCTTTGTATCTTGAAAGAAAATGGAGAGTACCTTAGGTTAATTCTCCCTCAAGAAGAACAAGTAGGATAACTAGGATAAGGGAATTAATTTAGTAAACGTCACAAGGTGAACCTCAATCCTAGAAGTTTTCTTTTATTGAATTATTATCAATTTTATCTACTTGCTTAATTGAATTCCTAATTCTTAATTCTTTTACTTTGAAAACCTAAAATTCCCAATTCAATTCTCTTTGTTTAATTTATATTAAATGTGATAATTAGAAAGCCAAACACACAGTCCCTGATTCCGTGTGGAGAGAACGATATTTATTACTAGGACGATACCGTACACTTGAGGTAGCGTATCACCCACTTAAAAGATAAAACTTCTACTACTTTTGGCTAAAAAACAATTGGGAAATGTCATGAAGCAGTAACCAAAATTTGCCCTTCATAGTCTTAGAAAACCACACCTATGCTAGTACCATTATCAACCAGAACAAAAGCATGAAATGAGATACCTCTAAAAAAGAAGAAAGAGCAAAAATATATATAAACTAAATTCTATAGTAAAAAAATCAAACTTATTTTTGTAGTATAATAATATTCTTTTTACTTTTGTGAAATATTGAAACCCTTTCTTTTAAATCTTTTATGTCATCTTAGTAGTTGCAACATTCAAAAATAACAAAATAATATTAGCATGTAAATTCAAGGAGAATGAAAAAGATTAGAAGATTAGTTTAGAGAAAGAAGATAAAAAATAAATAAAGACGAAACTATAAAATAAAAAAATAAACAAATTGAATAACAATGAAAGAGATATATAACAAAAAGATGAACTAAGTAAAATGAAAGAAAAATATATATATATATATATATATATATATATATATATATATATATATATATATATATATATATATATTAGAATTCATAATTTTCATACCTTTCAACCATTTTGAATATTGACGTCTTTAATGTATCAAAATTGAAAGACATGGTGTAGCAGAGGAAGAAACTATTGCAAGCCCTGCGATTTGTTGAATAAATTATTTATAATAATATATTTTTTTTAAAAGAAAGGAAAGTTTGGATGTTCAAATGATGAGCATCACTAATTAGAATCATAACCATTTTGAATTAATATGTACATTTAATTACTTCAATTATATATATATATATATATAGATAGATAGATAGATAGATAGATAGATAGATAGATAGATATAATTTTATATATAATAATATAATAATATAATAATTACTTTAATTATGTATTTTAAATAATTTAATTTCCATTCATTACTGAAATAGAAAAAGCGCACAAGAAAGGGGGGGTTGAATTGTGCTTTTAAAACTTTTTAATACAATATACATAATTTTGAAAACGTTTTCAAGCTAAAGGATAGAGAGAAAAATAACACAAAATTTTTTTATATTGGTTCACTCAACTTGAGCTACGTCCAGTCTCTTAACCTAAAAGGTATCCACTAACCAACCTTAGGTTACACAAGTATTGTTCGCGGCCTTTTCAGGCTTTACAAGACAATCATCCCAGATTGCTCAACCCAAGTATTCTTTTACACTAAGCCTCTCCAGGCTTTCACAACACAAACAAGTGTTTACACAAAGGTATCGACTCACACAGTGAGGATTTGAAAGATTAAGCTCAAACACTCAGAACATCTTTACAAGACTTTTCTACTATCGTCCAATGGACGCTTTTAGTTAATGTACAGAACATTTTTGATGTACCACTAAGATTGTCACTAGTTAGCACTTTGTCACTTGTCTATATTTCACTTCTTCCTTGGTGCATATATATAGTCTTTAGGGAAAAAGATCCGTTGAGGAAGACTTGACTTCATTAGACAAGGAGGGGGGGTGCAAACCATGCTTTCAGAAAGACCAGGCATGGCAGCTTTTAGATTTGCATTAAAACGGAAAGCGCAAGATTGTGCTGGCAGTTTGCTTTTCTAAACATTCTTCATTCGGCTTGGCAGCTTGATAAGTTGACTTGCTTTATCTGTTTTGTTGCGCTTTTGCACTAGAATGAATCTGATTGCATTTAATGCTTCAAACAATTTGAACGTTAGATCACAAGGATGGTAATATGTTAGTTTCGAGGAATACGAACATAAGTAAATTGGATGTTTAAATAAGACTTAGCCGTTGAAGATTTGTTGTTGGAAGCTTTATTCTGGATGCATCTGATATTTGAATTTGCTCTAAGAGACAAGATTTAGCTTTGGACGGTCCTCTTCAGCATGTTCATTAGATGGTCTCCTTCTATATTTTTACTGGACGATCTTCTTTAGTATGTCTACTGGACGGTCCATATAAGAGTAACTTGTTCGTTTTGACTTTATTTCTTATGCGTTGGACTTCTTAGATCTGGACGCTGTGACAAGGTTAGTCTTTAGGCAGAAACTTAAACATTAATAAGTTTGTTATCTTTAAAACTTTGAGGGTTTAGACTCTTCTACGTTTTTGGTTCCAACAATTACATTATCAATGATAATATTACCAAGATTATCATCCTTACATATATAGTTTAAATTACCAATGATATATTTATGTCACGAAATCAGCATAAATTTTATGAGATTTTTTAATTTAAATATGTTATAACTTTGAAATTTGAGATAGATATATATATATATATATATATGTATGTATGTATATATTACTGTTATTGTGGTAATAAAAAAATACCATAATTATAAAATTAAGATGCTTTTAGATTTTAATGATTTAATTGATTAATTTAAATAAAATATGTACTTGTAATAAATGCCTTTATTACTATAATTAAATAAAATAATATATTTTTATGAATTAAAAAACAAAAAAATTGATAGAATTTAGTTTAAATGAATATTAGTTTAGTTTAAATCGATGTTAAAAAAAAATTGATATTTGGACTATCAATTAATTTAAATCAGAGTATATACTTATATTATTAGTTTAAAGGTTCAAATCATAACAATTGTGCTAATCATAATGTCCTTATATACTTGTATTATTAGTTTGAAGGTTCAAATCATAAAAATCATACTGATCATAATTTCCTTAATTGTGTTTTAGAATATATATTAGTATTATCAATTAATTTGAATCAAAATATATACTTGTATTATTAGTTTGAATATTCAAATCATAAAAATCAACTGATCATAATTTTCTTAATTACTATAATTATGTATTTTTATGAACTAAAAAATAAAATAAAATTTTTTGATGGCATTTTAGCAAAAAAGAATTAATATGGTGTTGTCACGTGGCATTTTCCTACATGGCAAAACCTTCTTTTATAATAGATAATGAGTAATATTCTTTTTACTATTGTGAAATACTGAAACCCCTCTTTTAAATCTTTTATGTCATCTTAATAGTTGAAACATTCAAAAAGAACAAAATAGTATTAACATGTAAATGTCAAGTATTATAAAATTTTAAAAATAAACTCAAGGAGAATGAAAAAGATTAGATAACTAGTTTAGAGAAAGAAGATAAAAATAAGTAAAGATGAAACCATAAAATAAAATAAAAATAAACAAATTGAATAGCAATGAAAGAGATATACAACAAAAAGATGAAGCAAGTAAAACAAAAGAATATATATATATATATATATATATATATATATATATATATATATATATATATGTTTAGAATTCGTAATTTTCATACCTTTCAACCATGTTGAACATTGATGTCTTTAAAGTATCAAATTGAAAGATATGGTGTAGCAGAGGAAGAAACTATTGCAAGGCCTGCGATTCATTGAATAAATTATTTATAGCAATACTTTTTTTTTTTTTATAAAGAAAGTAAAGTTTGAATGTTCAAATGATGAACATCACTAATTGGAATCATCACTTTTTTGAAACTAATATGTATATTTTGATTACTTTAATTATATATTATATATAATATAATTATATATATAATAATATAATAATTTAAAATGTAATAATTACTTAAATTATGCATTTTAAAATAATTTAATTTCCATTCATTACATTATCAATGATTATATTGCGAGATTATCATCCTTATATATTTAGTTTAAATTACCAACAATATATTTATGTCACAAAATTACCATAAATTTTATGACATTACGTGATAATAAAAAAATATCATAATTATAAAATCAAGATGCATTTAAATTTTAATGATTTAATTGATTAATTTAATTAATATATATTTGATATAAATTCCTTTGTTACTGTAATTAAATAAAATAATATATTTTTATGAATTAAAAAATAAAAAATGATAGAATTTAGTTTTAATGGATATTAATTTAGTTTGAATCGATATTATAATAATA
>CM014733.1:85158047-85364064 GCA_004329165.1 Spatholobus suberectus | reverse complement strand
TTATTTCAATATTTGTAATTGAAGACTAATTAATAAAATATGGATATTTATTTCAATTCATAAACATAATCCAAAAGGAGAATAACTTAATCCCTACAGTGTTACATGTGACAGTCAAAATTACATCCAAATAACATTACTCTATTACGAATTTTTCTAATTGATTGAAACACCAACTAAAAGTAACTCAGGATCATTCAAATTACGCAACTTTAATAATTGACCCTTTGTAATCCTTTTTGTGTTATGAATTGTTTTCAACCATCACGAAGAAACGTTCTGCTCTTTTGTAGATAAATAAATAAGAAGAAGAAGAAGAAGTAAAAATAAGAAAAAAAAATAAATAAAGCACAAACTTTGAATAAGAAGAAATAGAAGTAAGAGAAACAAGAAAAAAATTTCAAATGAATATCCCATGAAAATAAATAAATAATAAGAAGTAAGAATAACAAAAAAAAAACTAAATGTTTATGTATTTTGGGACGATTAAGGCAATGCAAAAGAATAGAAAAGAGAAAAAGTAATCGATAAAAAAAACCCCAGTATATATAGGATATATGAGGGCATATAAATGACATTTGTGCACAGTTTCTGTTTTTCAATAGTTAATGCATTTAATAACATTCTGAAAGAGCAAATGCAATAATTATAAAATAAATTGTTAGAATTGCCCTTACTTTGGGCAGGAAAAGTTTTCTCTCTCTGACAACAACTTTATAAATATAAATAGACTAATGCGTGTATTCGTGCAATGCATGGACAAATATGGGTAAGGTTAAAATAATTGGTATTAATTTAAAAAATAAAAATATGAAAAATTTAAAACAAAAATAAGTATATACTACTACTTGAAGGAAAATAAATAAATAAATATAAATATAATATAAAAAATAAAAAATGCATCACTAGATGTCACCAAATTTGGGAAAAGATATTAGAATGAAATTAAAAAAATTACAGTAAAGACATTTACAGCAACTATAATTCTGAATCTGTCAATGTTACCATATTCATAAGTATAAAAGATAAAAACATATTACTAAAATATTACTAATACTTTTTTAAAGATAAAAACATATTACTAAATATTATCAATATTTTTTTAATCTAATATTACTAATATTTTATCTATCTAATATTTCTAATAATTTATTTAATCTAATATTCTGATAAAAAAATTAATAAAATATTTTATTTAATATTTTGATGCACATAAAGAAATATTAACTCAATAAAATATAAATTGTTTAAGTAATTAATAAAAGAAAGATTACTTTAACTAACAAAATATAAAAAATATAAAAAGATATATAAGAAGAAGATAAGAAAATATTAAAAAAAAAAATTTGATCACCCATATTTATTTAATAAAATATTAATTTGATTAAGTAACTAATAAAGAAAGATTACTTTAACTAATAAAATATATAAATATAAAAAGATATGTAGAAAGAAGATAAGAAAAAGATAATCTAATATTCTCATAAAAAAGTAATAAAATACTTTATTTAATATTCTAATGCACGTAAAAAAAAGATTACTTTAATAAAATATTAATTTGTTTAAGTAATTAATAAAAGAAAGACTACTTTAACTAATAAAATATAAAATATAAACATATATGTAAGAAGAAGATAAGAAAATATAAAAAGAAAATATAAAATTCTGATCGCCCATAATTATTAAATAAAAATATTAATTTGTTTAAGTGATTAATAAAAGAAAGACTACTTTAACTAATAAAATATATAAAATGTAAAAAGATACTTAAGAAGATAAGAAAATATAAAAAGATATTACTAAAATGTTACTAATATTTTATCTAACCTAATATTACTAATATTTATGTAATCTAATATTACTAATATCTTATTTAATCTAATATTCATATTAGAAAAGTAATAAAATATTTTATTTAATATTTTGATAAAAAAAATATATCAAATATTTTATCTAACATTGTAAGATACAAGATAACACAAGAAGAGGGGGTTGAATTGTATTATATTTAAATTTTTGCAAAACCTTAGTAAAAGACGTATCGTCTGAAAGATATGATCAACGGACGAAAGCTTAACAACAAACTGGAAAGTACACGAGATTTATACTGCTTCGTCTCACCCCAGATACTACGTCCAGTTCTTGGTTTAATGTCTTAATAGACGAATATACAATGAAGTACAAAAAGAATTTTACAATTAAGAAAATATACAAGAGCTTTTTCTTTTCTTAAAGAGTTATAATTTTTCAGAAATAGCAGCCACTATGACAACAACAACCACTCGAAGGAGGTCTCTTCTTCTATTTATAGGCTTCTCCAAAAGTATTTGTTGAGTGTTTTGCAGAAGACGACTTTCGTCTGATGAAGAGAGTCATTGGAGCATTAAATGCAACATTTAATGTCTTTCACCAACTTGTCATTTGATAAGATAAAGCAGTCAGCTTATCTTTTCTATTCTTGTACTCAATCTTGTAGCAGTTGTAATGTCCGCTTTTCCGTTCTGATATTCGCACACATATTCCTTCTTTTTCGCTGACTTTCCTCGAGAGTAGGTATGTAGGCTTTATACGTTTCGAGGTATAAAGATTTGTTAGTTGCGAAATTTATCTAATCAAAAGATAAGACGATATTCATTTTAAAAACATCAGACTATTGCTTGTAAACGAATGATCAAATGATTATGTAAGGAAATATATAATTTAACTGTTTGTTATTGTCAAAATATTTGAGGGTTATAAATTCATCCTTATTCTTAAAAATCTCCCCTTTTTATGATGACAAACAATTATAGTTCTTGTAAAATATTTTTCTATGAAAACGCTTTTTGATGAGTGAGTTTTAATTTTTAAAACATTTTTCATATAGGTGTACTTCAGTTAAGCAGATGCAATATATATAAAGAAGTAACTGAAAGAAATTATACGATATCATTCAATGCATAATTCATCATTGTATATTAAATGCTAATAATTTTTTCTTATTTCAAAATTTAATTTTTGAAACTTTTCACCTAAAAATTAAATTACAATATTACCCCTAATTTTGAGTGGGATTTTTCAGTTTTGGAAGACTTTTTGGGAGAGAATAATTCTCCAATGTCTTTTACCTTAAGTAATAGAAGAAAGATAAAATAAATATTAATAAACATAATGTTTTCATCCTTAATTACTGTAAACCATAAATGTTATTGCTCTAAATAAAGCAATTAGTAATCTAAACACGTAAGTAATGTTAGTAATATTAGTAATCTAATATTCGGATAAAAAAGTAATAAAATATTTTATTTAATATTTTGATAAAAAAATAGCAAAAAAATTATCTAACATTTTCATAAGATAAAAGAAGTAATTAAAATTGTGAATTACCATTTTTTTAAAAGATAAAAACATATTACTAAAATGCTACCAATATTTTATCTAATATAATATTACTATTATTTTATCTGATCTAATATTTCTAATATCTTATCCAATCTAATATTCTGTTAAAAAAAGTAAAAAAATATTTTATGTAATATTCTAATAAAAAATTTCAAAAAAGTATATCTTTTAAATAATATATAATGATATTTTAATTATATTTTTTTTATTATATTTATGCACCACGTAAATATAATTTTGTAAATATCTTTATTTAATGGTCAATTTTATGCTGTCATATTTTAAAAATTTATGCACCATGTAAATGTATCTAATTATACATTGATATATTGTCATCCCTTATTTATTTTGTAATTGTCTAATTTTTTTTGGTTCTTATCTTGTTATAACAATAAGAATATAAATTTTATATTAAAAGTAACTATTATGAAAATCACAAAAAATTTCCCTTCATATATTTTAAATTTTTTTTAATTTAATATCAATTTGTTTTCATTTAATTATGTCCTTATTAAGTTGTAATTTTTCAGCATTTCTTTTAAATTTCTTTCCATTTAATATCAATTTGTTTCTATTTTAAGTACTTATTCATCCTTAACTTTAACGTTATTATTCTAAATAACGTAATTATAAACAAATTGCTAATTTCAATGTAAATATAACCAAATCTTTAATTAATCTAAATAATAATAATAATTATTATTATTATTACAATAAAAAGTTAGTATTTTAATCTATTATATAAATAATTATAATTATTTAATAAAGACATGTGATTATAACGTTATTGTTATATATAGAATAATTTTCTCTCATTAATATTATTAATAATTAGTAAACATAAAAATAATTATTAAACATAATGTAAATAATTATTTAATTGGGTGATGCTTAATAGATTTCTAAGTTAAAATTTTAATATTTATTTAATCTATATTATTTCAATATTTGTAATTAAAGAATAAACTAATAAAATATGCACATTTTATTTAATATTCTGATAAAAAAAATAAAGTATATCTTTTAAACAATATATAATGATAGTTTAATTATATTTTAATTATTTTTATGCACCACGTAAATATAATTTTGTAAATATCTTTATTTAGTGGTCAATTTTAAATTGATATATTTTAAAATTTTATGCACTACATAAATTTATGTGATTATACATTGATATATTGTCACCCCCTATTTAATTTGTAAATATCTAATTTGTTTGGATCCTATTTTAATTCTTATAACGATAAGAATATGAATTTTATATTAAAGGTAAATATTATGAAAATTACAAAAAAATTCCCATCATAGTTTTTAAATTTATTTTCATTTAATATCAATTTATTTCCATTTAATTAAACCCTTATTAAGTTGTAATTCTTCAGCATATCTTTTAAATATATTTCCATTTAATATCAATTTGTTTCCATTTAAAGTACTTATCCATCCTTAATTTTAACACTATTACTCTAGATAACGTAATTATAAATAAATCACTAATTTCAACGTAATTATAACTTTAATTATTCTAAATTTGTGTAGTGCTTTATTCTAAATAATAAAAATTATAACATAATTTTAACAAAATTTTTAATTACTCTAAGTAATAATAATAATATAATAATAATAATAACAATAATAAATTAGTATTTTAATCTATGATGTAGATAATTATAATCATTTAATAGGGCCATGTGATTATAATGTTATTGCTATATAGCATAATTTTCTCTCTCATTAATATTATTAATAATTAGTAAACATAAATAATTATTATTAAAAATAACGTAAATAATTATTTAATTGGACGATGTTTAAATTGAAATTTTGATATTTATTTAATCAATATTATTTCAATATTTGTAATTGAAGAATAAATTAATAAAATATGGATATTTATTTCAATTCATAAACATAATCCAAAAGGAGAACAACTTAATCCCTACAGTATTACATGTGACGGTCAAAATTACATCCAAATAACATTACTCTATTACAAATTTTTCTAATTGGCTGAAACACCAACTAAAAGTAACTCAAGATCATTCAAATTACGCAACTTTAATAAATGACCCTTCTGTAATCCTTTTTGTGTTATAAATTGTTTACAGCCATCACAAAGAGAACGTTGTGCCCTTTTGTAGATAAATAAATAATAAGAAGAAGAAGTAAAAATAAGAAAAATAAAAATAAATAAAGCACAAACTTTGAATAAGAAGAAGTAGAAGTAAGAGAAATAGAGAAAAAAAATTCAAATGAATACCCTATTACAAATAAATAAATAATAAGAAGTAAGAATAACAAAAAAAAACTAAAATGCTTATGTATTTTGGAACGATTAAGGCAATGCAAAAGAATATAAAAGAGAAAAAATAATCGATACAAAAAACCCAATATATATAAGATATATGGGATATATGAACGACCTTCGTACACAATTTCTATTTTTTAATGGTTAACACATTTAATAATATTTTGAAAAAGTAAATGCAATAATTATAAAATAAATTGTCAAAATTACCTTTACTTAAGGTGGAAAAAGTTTTCTCTTTCTGACAATAACTTTATAAATATTAATAGACAAATAGATATATTATTTGATTTTCCCCTTATTTATAGACTTGATTGATCTGTTTCATTTTTAGCTTGTGTGGTTCTACAGTGCCAATTTTTCCAACTAGAGGGAACTAGGCGTGGCTTAATTTAATTCATTTGTTTAATTTTCAACTTTTGCGGAGATTCAACTTCAGACTAGGAGGACAGCTGCCTGTCTATAATAATTAAAGATAAACCTATGGGTGGAAAGCTTACTGTAAATAGGATTCTGTAATGATAAATCTAAACTTTATTTTTTGAGTGTATGAATCGAAAGAAAAGAGAAAAATAAAGGAAAAGAGAGAAAATGATAAATGTAATAAATTATGTAATAGAAAATAAACATAGGAATGAAAAAAAGGAGTAAAAAAAGAAAATAAATGTATGTTAAATATTTTTTTATCTATAAATGGTGATGATGAAGAAAGTGTTAGGACTTTTGATTTTTTTTTCTTTTTTTTTTTTTACTGTTATTTTCACTTTTGTGATGTACTATGTAATTTTTAGTTTTTTCTGTTTTTGTTTTATCTATGTAAAGTGGATTGGACAGTTTTGGATGAGCTATTCACATAAGAGAAGCAATTCACACCCTTTTTTTGGCTCTTTACATTGCCCTCCTTTTTTTGTGATTTTTTTGACAAAAATGCTCTTTTATGGAAACTAATTTTTATAATGTAGTTATATTCTAATATACTATAGAAACTAGTTTTTATAATGTAAAAAAAAATTACATTACGAAAATTAATTTCTGTATTATATTAGAACTTAACTATATTACGGAAACTAATGTCCACAAAATTTGTGAAAAAATAAGCAGGTGAGAAGGAAGAGTGGTATTTTGCAAATATAAAAAAAACCAAAAGAAAAGAAGGTGGAGGGTGTAAAGAGCTAAGAGGGAATGTTAATAGCATGGGCCTTCACTTATTTGAATTTTTAGATGACCCAATCTAAAAAAGTAAAGAAAAAAAAAACTATGGATTCAAATGGTCCAACCTAAAAGAAAATATAAATGAAAAAAAACATAGGCTCAAATGGTCCTAGTCTAAAACCAAAAATAAAAAAATCACAAGGAAGTCTTTGAGTTCAGTAGGCCTTATCTGATTCCAAAAGGATCCACAAATAAATAAAAAATAAAAATAAAAATTGGACTTTTGGGTTCAATCTAAAAAATGGAAAATGAAATAAAACAAAGACCAGATCAGCCTCTTGAGCCCATTACAATCTAAATTGATTTCTTTGCTAACAAAAGAAACAAAAAGATATTAAAATAAGGGCAAGGATAAAAATAAGAATGGAATCTATTTACTGTATATTAGAATCAAATGAAGATGGAATATAGCTGCTCCCAAAGTGTGGAAATGAGAGAAAGATAGTGTGGGTCGTTGCTCTTGGTGAAGGGAAAGGATACGAGAGAAAAATGTTTCAGTTTTTCCTTTAAAAAGAATTGAATCACAAACCTTGATATTTTTTAGTGCCACCTATCTGATGGATGTGAAAAGTAACGGAAATGACCATTTTTATTGGAAATGGAGAGGATCTGAACACTATCTTCTCGATTTCAACTGTATAACCAACCAATTTGAAAATGAACGTGGTAAATAGCTATATGTTAACATAACAAAAGACTGTATCTCTAAGCTACAGACTATATGACATGGTAGTATTTAGATACTAATAGAATAATATCTTGTTTGAGATTTTGAAAAAAAAAATTATTTTCATATTTTTAAGATTTAAAAAGTATGTTTATTTTGGTGTCTTGTTTTCTGTTTCTAGAAAATAAAAACATTAAAATGCATTTAATTTTTTAGATGATAGTTTTAGAAAATTAAATTCAATTATAGTTTTAATTGGAAAAAAGATAGTATATTTTATTTATTAGTTGGTGGAAAAAAAATAGCATTATTTAATTTGATAATTTATTAAAAAAATTATTTTCATTCATATTTTTATTATTACGGTAGTTCAATTTTTTTGCAAATTACTCTAATCACCCATTAATCGGTATCTCGATCTTAATGAGTCTAAGGCTATGTTTAACAAGACATTTCAGTTAACTTCTAGTATTTTTTTAACCAACTGAAAAGCTTGTTTGACCTTATTAATAGTGTTTGGTAAACAAACTTTTTTAGTAGCTTATAATGTTTTTAAGACGCTACTTCAAGTAACGTTTTTTAAAACGCTAGCTTCTAACTTCTAACTTTTTATATTTATTCCCTTATTACCCTTAAAATATTTATTAAGTTTCCTTTTTAGCCTTTTTAAATAAGATAAGATTTTATTATTTATTTAGTTCCTTTTCTTTCACTAATTTAATGATTACACTAATTAACATAATGTAAGTATAATGTCTACATGTATGTTATTTTTGTTTTATTTTAAACTTGATTGAAAATTTTTAAGATATAGTATAAGATTAATAAAAGAATAGACAATATGAAAAAAAATATAATAATTTAAACTAAAAAAATATAATTAAAATAATTGATCAATAAATAAAAAATTACAAGAGTTTAAAATTAATTTAAAAACTAAAATTATTAATATTCCAAAATATATTTCTATAAATAAAATAAATTAAAATTTATATAAAAATGCCATACAAATATGTCTATTTTTGTCATTTTATATTTATCAACTACTTCAACTTATAATATTATCAAACACTTATTATTTAATAAGCTAGCTCAATCTTTTTTTTTTTAAAAAAAGGGATGTTTTTTAACTTTAGCTACTACTTATCTTTTTTAATCGATCATTAAAAAAAAAGAGTTACTACTTATTCTCTTTCAAAACCAATTTGTTCTAGTAACAGGTGAATGCAGTAAATTCATATAAGTAGAATGATTTTGTTTAGATATTGTTAAGAAAAACGGTGTTATTTCACTCTCATGCGTATATAGTATTACAGCACTAAATTTCTTAATTCTTGGACTAGATAAGCACTGATTTATATCATTATATTCACTTGTTATGCAAAAATGGTAAAATGGAAAGACACTTCTAGTACTACCGCACAGGGAACTAATAAATACATACATACATATATACATATATATATATATATATACATATATATATATAAGTAGTGAAAAACAAATTTGAACTCTACTAGTGGACTTGCTAGTAGGTGAAGTGGAACTTCGAAGCTTTGAATATATACACGTTTCCTTTACGGAATTATAAGAATAAAAGATTAATCATTAGTTTATCATAATAAATATGATACTCATGACTTCCTGTGTACAATATGCGAATATGGTAGAAAGAAACGCATGCCAGGCGCAGCTGTGTCTCTGTATCCTCACCTTAATTATAAAAACTAAATATTTTAACTTAATTAATGTACACAATGTAATTAAGATAAATATTCATTTAACTTAATTATAATATATTTTCATGTGAGAGATCAGAGTTAGGAAGAGAAACGGAAAATATTACTCCGTAGTTAGCTAATTAATGCACAGAAACTCGTAACATGCACCGCACTCACGGTACATTTTAATCAGTTGCACATATTATCCATCCTAATCCCACAATTTGCTACCTAACGTTGACTTCTAAGCATCAATATTGGCTTGCACAAAATTTTAAGGTCAAGGATTTGTTGAGTGTTCAGATTATTCTCATACCTAGTTACTAAATATTTTGAATTTGTATGTGCATGAATGCGTGTTAGTGTGAGTGAGAGAGAGAGAAAGAAGAGCTTATTTTATGAGTTATATATGATTATCACCAACAAGTATCTAAAATGTCTCAACCTGCTAGGTAATGAGGGCCTAGGGTGGTTGCATTTTGGACGTCATCAAACCCATTAATAATTCTTACTCTTAGAACTACCTACTCTATAATCAAATATTTAATTATTTTAAGATACACACGCATTACTTAAGAAGTGATCAAACATATAATACCAAGCCTCCCTATATATTACTCAAGTCTCATCATGCACCCCACCATAAACTAGAAAAAAAACAGTCATATTGTTAAAACGTCTTGCTCTCTGCTACCAAACGACTTGTTTGAATATGCCCTTCTTACTACAATTGGATTACTCCTTCCTGCCGACAATTCCATTCCTCTTTGAGGTAATTTCTTGTTTTCGATTTTTTTTTTGTTACACGGAAAGGAGAATGTGAGACATAAATTGATACCAAGCAATTGTTATTATCACTTGAATTGCCATCCAAGGTGTTGAACACTTTTATATCCACATGTTGCAAGCTACATATTATAACTTAACAAAGTAAAAAGAGAAATCCAACCATCAACAAATCTTGGCCCATTTTACACTTTAATGAAATGGCTTTTAGATATTAATCACATTATAGTTCAAACTGATTGTTAATTTGTCCTTGGTTTTTGGTTCATCAAGTTAACTAAGCTGCTATTTTCATGCAGGGTTCTGAAAGTAAGATTTTCACTTGGGCTACATGTATCACCAAGTGAGGTAATAAACTAACAATCTAGCGATGCTACGTAAGGGTGATTTGAGAACTGCAATAATTGATATCAACATTTTAAGCAAGCTTTAGTTGGTTAATACTTTTCAATGCTGGGTTCCACTGTTGGCAGTTCATGCTTCATATGTGAAAAAAATATAACCTAACTAAATACCAATCATTAAAAGGTTTCTTCGTCGTAACAGTCAACAAGAGTCCTTTTCCTTTCCTATTAAATATTAGTTTTGGAGAACCCTCCTTATTCAAGATATAACAACTACGTGGGGGGCAACATTGAATAGAAAATGCACCTCAACTTTCCTCCATTTGTCATATACAAGTGTCTCAAAATCTAGCTTAGCCGACTACTCAAACCATAGAGGACGTGACAAAAAATTTTATGGTCATCCACTAATCAGGTGTTGATCAAAATGGCTTCTATTTGTGAGACGGCATTGTAGTCTTCTTGGCATAGAGCAGGGTTCTTGAGTGATAAAAAAAAAATGATTTACGACACAATACTAGCCAAAAGCTTTAGTCGTTATGAGCAGAGAAGGTTGGGATATGGAGCATTTGTGAGCTGCTTGCTGACAGTTTTGAGTCTTTGCACTGTGTTTAAGCCTTACTTGGGTCCTGTGCATGTTTGTGAGTGCTTAACTTCTTGCTCTGTACCCACTTGCATTAGTCACCTATTTCCATAATCCAATCTAAATACAAGCATGCGGTGCGCTTTGGCATGAAATGCAGATATATCCCATCATATCGTATTGTAACATGTATATGGTAGCCATTAAGTGTGTCTTTAATTTCCTTTGTTTCTATACAGTGAACCTGAAGCTCTCCATCGGTGTTGACACCAAAATGCATATGTTCAATGACACCAGCAGCTCTTCACAAATAGCCAAAGGTAAGATATTCTTAATCTCAACAAGGTTAACACAAGTAAAGTTTGTTCAAATCAGCTCCATTGAGATACCTTTACTAGAAAATTAAATAAATGAGCCATAAATGCTGATTATACAGTGTGTTGAGGTAAATGTTTCTCCGTTTCTGACAACATTGTGATTGTGTGATGATTCTTGGGACTACAGATAAAGACCTTGTAGCCAAAATTCTAGTTGAAGACACTGGCAGTTCTCCACAAACAGAATGATTTGAGCTAGACCTTTGAGACTAATGATTCTCACAGAGCCTTTTATAATGTAAGCTACCATTCTTTATCTTGCAGGTGACGGAAAGGAAACAAAGAAAGAGGAGCTACTATGCACTTCAGAAGAAAGAACAGAATTTTGCCAAGCATGGGGAGATATCAGAGTCTATGGAAAATCCTCCACTGTTTACTTTGTTCCATCCAAGACAACTATGCTGGAAAAATACATGTCATGGAGTTTAAAGCCTTATGCACGGAGGGACGATGTAGATGCGATGATTCGTGTAAGAGAATGGTCATTGAAGGCAGTAAATGTTAGCCAGGAAGTCCCCCAATGCACCCAAAAACACAGCATTCCAGCAGTAATATTTTCTACTGGCGGGTATGTTGGTAATCACTTCCATGAATTCACTGACATTGTCATTCCACTGTTTTTGACTTCTAGACAATTCAATGGAGAAGTACAATTTATCATAACTGATAAGCGTCCTTGGTGGATTTCAAAGCACAAGCCACTTCTTAAGAAGCTGTCCAACTATGAGATTATGGACATTGATAGAGATGATGAAGTTCATTGCTTCCCAAGGGTGAATGTGGGTCTTAAACGGCAACATGAAGAGCTAAGCATTGACCCTCAAAAGTACTCCTATTCTATGAAGGACTTCAGGGATTTTTTGAGAAGTTCCTATGCATTGAAGACGTTTGAAGCAATCAAAATCAGAGATGGTCAACTTGGAAAGCCAAGGCTCATGATTCTTTCAAGAAAAAGATCAAGATCCTTCACTAATACAGATGAAATAGCAAAAATGGCTGAGAGTTTGGGTTTCGACGTCATTATTAAGGAAGCAGGAGGGAGCATGTGGAACTTTGCAAATGTTGTGAATGCTTGTGATGTGTTACTGGGAGTTCATGGTGCTGGTCTCACTAACATACTCTTCCTTCCGGAAAATGCAGTTTTCATCCAAGTTGTGCCATATGGTGGGTTTGCGTTGGACTGGCTTGCCACTAAGGACTTTGGAAGTCCCTCAAAGTATATGAACATAAAGTACTTGGAATACAAAATAAGCTTGGAAGAAAGCACTCTTATACAACAATACCCGCTTGATCACATGTTTATAAAGGATCCCCCATTAGTTGAGAAAATAGGATGGGATGCATTTAAGTCTGTGTATTTGGACAAACAAAATGTACAGCTTGATGTTAATAGGTTTAGGCCTACATTGCAGAAAGCCCTTGAGCTATTGCATCAATAAGTAAGGTTTCTCTTTTAATCCAGTAAGCTGGAATGGGAGCTTTGAGTGTGGACCGTAGTATTATGATGGTTAGTATCAGATCACACTTTGAGCGCAATATATTATTTTTTTTACTGATCTTTATCCATTGTTTATATTTCAACAAGTAGCTTACAGAATGAAGGACAAAGAAGTCATCATCTGCAACGAAATTTTTGTATGAAAAGGAAAACAATGTTCAATGGACCTGAAGCGTTTTAGGCACCGCCTTTAGGACATCTTGCAATGACAACAATTTTAGGCTATGTCCTGTGTTTGGCTAAAGATTAATTTTAGGAAATAATGTTTTTTCTTTTTCAACAGTTCTCTTGGCAAAATAATAATGATAATAGTTATTTAAGCTGTTTGTTGCTGGCATTTTTTAATTTTTACTTCATGATGTACTCTTTCAACGTCAAATGAAGATTAGTTTATTTTACGCAGCAGGTGAAACTGTAAGACTAAAAAGGGTTGCTTGTACGGAAGTGACAAACTCATTCAAAATTGAGGGTTTTTTAGCTCCAATCTGAAGCTGTCTTCATATGACCTTTCTATGGACACCTGCAAGAAAAAAGGAAATGCACAAAACCACCAATTTGGGTGTCTTCCTTGGAAGGTGTCTTTGTTACATCTGCCAACCTACGAATTCTTGTTCTAACAATTATATAACTTAAATCAATTCTATTGATTTTCTAACCAGAGACTGAAATTTACTAAATCAAAATTGATCTCCCCCTTTCATTGGATTAAATTCCCTCCCACAGTTTATAATATCAGTACAAAATAATTCATCTCAGGTATAGGCTTTTCAGAGTAAAATTCATCTTAAATACATATATTCTAGCAGGCTTGATTAACTTAAACATGTTCCCTGGGCAACTACAACATCTGACTACGAATTTAAAAGTACACAGATATCTTTCATAAAATGCCTCGTCTTAAATGTGGAAAATGTGGTGTCCCCCATTGAATCGTTGCAAGTGAATCCTCTTGCAAAGTATATCTGCCGCAAGAGCAGTGCAAAAAGAATGCATCATCAGCATTTGGATACAAATTTTAGCTGCTTACACCTCTATTATAAGAATTCATTTGCAAGTACAGAAGCTGATCAGCCTGCCAATCCCTGCTCTGGGCCAAATTTGCCAAAAGCAATTGTGGAAATACTCGTATTGAATTGTGTAACATATCTAGATAGACTGGATGCAATCACCCTTTACATAAACACGGGCTCTGATCTATACCTATCAGATTCAAGTTCTCTCAATAACTCTGTACACTCGCTGTTGAAATTATGACTGGAAAGATCCTTGAGTCAATTTCACCATAGCCTTCAACTGGACAAGTTCTTCCTCAGTATATAACCCTATTAACAAATCTATCCAAGGTAGGCTTTTAAAGGCAGCTCAACTCCATTTAGCACCACTAAACGAATTTTTCCTACTTCTCTTGTTGCTCTTTTTCAAAAGGACTGATGCATGGTCAATATCATGAGATGAATGGCTATCCCCTTTTAACCATAGAAGAGCCTCAGCAGCAGCAGATTTTTCTGCTAATTTTTTGCTGCTGCATGGCTGACCAACAAAATTCAACCCGTTGAATATAACACTAGAACGGAATTGGTTGTTTTTCAGCTGATTTGTTTTGTAAGTTGGTGATTCATGTCCAGCCCTGTTAAGGAATGTTTGAAGCTGATTTTTAGAATTATCACCCCCAACTCCACCACCACTTTTGGAGTTTGTTTCCTTCTTTAATTGTGGTAGGGCCTGGCGACCAAAGACAAATCTACCATCACAATTGTCCTCTGACACCAACAATCTAACAGCTGAAAGAAGCTCCCTATGCGATTGTGTTTCCAACATGGGATCCAGAAGCTGGCAAAACATGCAGAACAGAGTAAATATTCAGGGACTTTGAATAGTAACTGAAAATTGATGGAAGAATGTGGATACACAAATAAATAATTCCCAGAAGAAATTAGTAAGTAAGGATTGAACTTACTTTTTTCTGTATCAGTTCTTCCATTTCCATCTTTAAGCTTAAGTAAGTCTTGGCTAGGTCTGGTTTCATGAAAAACTCCAAATACCCTCCCAACATTTTCAGGTGACCATCCTGTCAAAAGAATCACATGCCAAAGCACAATAAGTAGTCAAAAGGAAACACCTAGTACATACAATGAAGAAAAACAGATCTGGGGGAAAAGTGAAGAGGAAATATGGTAGGAACTTACTAGTTCACCTCTGGATACATTCCCACCAAATAAGAGAAGCACTGAGTCAGATATACCAGTTGAATCCCTAAGGAATACTGAATTCACTTTCACCTTTTCATTAAACATTAACCATGGGTATGGAATTCGGGATACACCACCATTTACAGAGCTCTACATGATGCAGTACCAAAATTTTAAAACTTTGATGGATTATATATTCCCCCAATTAAAACTGGGTCATAAGAATACAAGGATTGACAAAAACATCAGATATTTGAAGAGAAACTTACAGCATGCAGAAGAACCTGACCATCCTCCATTGTTTTCAGTGCTATTGACTTATCTTTGTTCTGCACAAGAAAATTTGTACAACCTCACATAAAGAATTAAACAATAAAACTGCAACATATTTATAAATAAAACATGACAATATTCTATCCAGAATTTGATGAGATTAACATTTGCATACTGAAGTACACTCATACGGTTATAATAATATATTAATATGCATACATTACTTTATAGAACAGAACCCTGTGCAGAAGCATGGAACTAAAAACAATCTGTCCAATTTATTGTCAACATTTTTATGGTAAAGTTATGAAAAAACCCAATTTTGACGGGAAATAAAGCATCAAGTGGGTGACAAGCGGCGGTAGTGTGGAAAGATCAATGTACAATTTTGGTAGTCCTAATTTTAATATCCAAGTTATTGCCAACAATTTTACAGAGCAGTTACAAAAACCAATTTTGACAGGAAATAAAGCATCAAGATGGTGACATGCGGAAGATCAATTTACAATTTTGGTAGTCCTATATTTAACCAAGATCAATTTATGTCCACCTAATTGCAATGTTATTGTTACCTCCATGATCTTCAAATTGATGCAATTGGGCGCCCCCCAACCCCCCCCCCCCCCCTCTTTTCTTCCCAGGGTTAATCCTGCTGTTGATATGGCAATACTCTTTCATTTTTGTTGATGTAACATTAGATCTGATGAAATGACATTCTTTTGTTGTTTGTTAATGAGGATTAGAGGATATGATGTGTCGTTGACAGAAAAGTGTCATATCATCAACAAATCATTAAGGGAACTTAATTGCGTCACTTTGAAATTGGAGAGCATAGTTGCAAATGAAATGAGAAACAAAATTGAACTTCAACAAAACAAAGGGGAGCAAAATTGTAAGTAAGCCCATGTGGTTCATACATGTCCTTGTGTGTGTATGGGTGTGTTACACAGGTATGTTACTTTCCTGAATATGCCACGATTAATAGAAATAGAAAATGGGTTCTGCAGACATAGCAATAGATATAGGGGCACACATAGCCAAAAAGTAAATAAATAAAAGGGAAAACTAGACATTGAAGTAGCAAACAAATTGAAAGGACTAATAGAGTGGATTACCACAACAGAGGATATTCCAGGAAACAAACCCGCACAGATTACTGCTCGGAGTAAATGCTCTTCATGACTCCATGTATTGTAGGTTTCAGAATTGTTATTGATCAGACCAATATCTTTGAGCAAGTAAAAGAATTGCTTTCGAAGAGAGTCAATGGCCCTAAGTGTTTGAGAAGAAAGAAAATTTCGCCAACAGTACTCGTAACCAGCTTGCTGTGCTTCAGCATCTTTCCAACCCTCATAAGCCCGGATGAGTGCAAGATGATCACTATAGTCACGAGCAGCAAATTGGGCTTTGGCAGACTCTGCAAGCTGCATAAAACATACACAGTAAACAAGTAAATACAAAGCCAGGCTCCTCTCTACCTAACAGACTTTTAACATACTGATTATGATATAAGTGATCCAGGCTAATAATGAAGGCAAGGCACTGACATTTTCAATATGAAAAATGAACCATTATAAGCACCCAAAAAAGATCAATATGAAGTCATCTTTACTCAATGGTATCAACCTAATCAACCAATACAGAGTGCATGCTTGATAGCTCCATGAATTTGCTATAGCTTACTTCCAATGATAATACTCTTGAAAACAACTGGTCTCACTTGATACCATCAAAACTAATTAAATTCAAACCATTTTTATAAGGACGAACATCCAAGTTCAACAAACAAAGAAGAGTCAGGGAGGAGAAAATATCAGCAGGAGTCAAAACAAAAACTTACATCCTTCTTGTCAGATGGCATCACAAATGGATCTCTTACACTAAGACCAGCAACAACAGTCATTATAGGATCCAAACACTTGAAGATAGTTCCCAAAATGAGCATCTTGCCAAGTTTGGGCTCTACAGGAATCATTGCCAATTTGTTCCCTGAAAATTAACAATTTAATATCAGCAGTAACTCTGGAATAAATCAAATAATACATTATAAAGGCTTGGAAAAACCAATGAAAGAAGAAAATTCTTTTCATAGAAAAATGGCATGAGAAATAAAGACCATGATGCAGTAGTTCTTTTACCTAAAACTGTTAAATTTTCATTCTCATCTAAGGCCCCGATAGTCTTCAAATATTCTATAGCATTTTGAACCTGCAGAATGAAATTAATTGACAAGTGACAACATAATAAATTGAATAAAACAACACTGATGCAGGATACAGAATGTCATAAATTCAACACATACAATTCATGGGATATATGTTCAAATAACAACCATCATATTTGAAAGCAAGTTCCAGAAACATGTGCAATGAATTTTACCGATAGAGGCTCTGGTGGCTGTAGAGCTCTAGATAAAAACTCAGAGATGCTTCCAAGTTGTAGAGTTTTGATTTGCAGACATAAGGACTGCAAAGGTGTTCTCAAAAGCTCTGGCAATTGATAATCAGCAAAAGCATCATAAACACATCTGGGATAAAGATGGTAGCATTCACCAGGCTGAACACGACCAGCCCTTCCTCTTCTCTAAGAAAAGAAATGAAAACTTTCTGAGCAACCAGACAATCTAAATGTTTAATAGAAAAGAATAATCTGGGAAAGAAAACATTATGAAGCTGTACAAAGACAGGGGAGTCATACATGGTAGTTTAAATACTTAAAAACGAAGGTCAACTTGATAGCAATAAACAATTACACGTGAACAACCATTCATAGTCCAACTTCACAAATCCATCCAAAGGCATGAGCATCTGATTTCAATTGACACATCACTACAATCTAAAATTATTAAAGAAAATATCTTAACAAGACTGGATAGATTATACAAATATTGTTGATATTCTGACCTGTGCGGCATATATGATAAAGAAAAACAACATATCTTGTGTATCACACAAGACAAACCATAATTTAAACTTCCACATTTGTTATTAATCCAATAATATAAGCTCAGGTTCTATATATGGAAAAAAACTTCACCCTTAATAAAAAAAACTATAATTACAATGAAACAACAGCCAAGCCTAATCTGATTTGGCTATATCAAAAACTGAATTTCTAGAAAAGCTATTTGGAGCAGGGTCTTTTCTAATGGTTTGTCCAGAAGTTTTCTTAGGTATTCCTCTAACCCCTTTAGTTGGAATATCTTCCATTCGAAAGGAAATAGAAAAATTAATTCTCAAACAATCCAAATCCACAAAACTAAGTTTAACAATCATAAATACCTGCCGGGCAGCAGCCTTTGAGATCCAAGATGGAAGCAAACAAGGAGTGTTATTTAATGCGTCATATGATGTTTCTTTTGCTTTTCCAGAGTCGACCACAAAGACAACATCATTGATGGTAATACTAGTCTCAGCCATGTTAGTTGCCAGAACAATTTTCCTCACCCCTCCTCCAGGATTTTCAAATATCAACCTCTGCAGAAGAGGAGGCAAAATGGGAACAAAACAAAATTTATTATTTAACTTATTGAAATGCATAAATATGACTAGAGATATATGGTGAAATATAGATACGATTTATTCAGTTAGAGCACAGAAATTTAATTGCTTCAAAATGAAAAGAAATCCCCTTCCGCAGGAAAAAAAAAATTGCATAAGCTCCTTTAAATAATCAATTACTGCAGCAAATTTCATCACCAAAAAAGAGAAAAACTGGAGAAGTTAAATTCATGTTTGACAAGACTTTCTGAAATCTTGTTTTCAACTTTGATATTGGAGTGTCTTTCATTTTCTCAAGCAAACTGAAGAAGTGTTCCCAGAAACCAATAATGAAGCACCCATTTTTAGTAGTATAATATACTCAATTTCAATCACTTCAGAGCTATTATTTCCAATATTTGAAAACAAATTAGCTATTAGATATCTTGAATTAAATTGTAAACTAGATAACAATAAGCACTATCTATTGTGGTTACTAAGCTCATGAATCTATTACTAGCAAGGTCACCTGCTCAGAGCTGGCCATAGAGCCGTGGCATGCAAGAAGCAATACTCGGCTCTGATCACCCAACAAAGGATGAGCTTGGAGTTGATCCTTCAAAGAATTTATATCATCCCAACCAGTCATAAAAACCAAAACAGCACCTGGCCTTCCATTCTTAACAATGTGGCAAAGCACATTTTCAATAAGGTTAAAACCAATTGAGTCAGGGCACCAGCAGGACAATGAATCTCGAGTGCGTAGGCTACACCCCTTAAAGTCTGCAACTTCTAAGGCATCCTACGCAAAATCATAGAGAAGCGAACAGAATTGGTCAAAAATTATGGACCGAAAAAAAGGCAAAGCTTTCTGGCTCAACTTGTGTACCTCAACAGCAGAAGCAATCTGGCTCTTTTTTTTTCTGAAAGCCTGAGTTTGTTTCTGCATTTTCCATGTTTTTTCTTGACCATAGTCATCAATTTGATTATAAGGTGTCAACCGATATCCAGTCCTTTCCAGAATATCCTCAAGAAAATGGGCTCGAACTGGAAATGTAAAACCCTAGAAAGTGCACAGGTCCCAAAAAAAATCAAAAGGGAAATAAGTTTATACCTTTCATATTATCTGTAAGCAAATGTATATCGATTTGCCAAAGCAGCAGAATGTGAAATTGCTCATAAAAATAACTATAAGCTGTCGATTAGTTTACCATCTTACACTAAAAGGTTAATATGCCAAAGAATACCAACCAGAGCTTTTCTGTCAATAGCTAAGTGGTTGAACTGCTAAAGTACATTGTTTTTCTTATTACAAGCTTATACAATCGTTTATCACAAGAAAAAAATCAGCAAGCCCATAAAAATGGCATATCATTGGTCAATAACACGTTCATCATAAAATCACATCAGAAAAAATATTATAACTGCTGAAATACAATGATACGACACCAATTGAACTTTAGCACAGATTACAGAAATGAGTATCCTGAACTTACAGGAATATGCATAGTTGGAGCACCATTAAAGTACAAGGAAAAAAGCTCAGCATTTAAGGTTGCACTCATCAAAATCAACCTCAAATCAGGACGACAAGGGAGAAGTTCCTTCAGGACAATGAGAAGAAAATCTGACAGATATGAAAACCAGCGGTAAGTATCATATTACATAGAATAAAACATTGGAATAAAACAATTATGTAGCTACCTTCATTCATTCCACGTTCATGAATTTCATCAACAATAACATGAGTTACACCGTTTAAATTCCTATCCACAAGCAGTCTCCGCAATAATACACCTGTGGTGCAAAAAAGAAGACGAGTATCTCTCCCTTTCAAACCCTCCAGGCGAACTTTGTATCCAACCTTTCAGAAGGGAAAAGAAGCAGAAAATTTAAGTTAATCAGTTATGCGTATAATAAGCTAAAGTACTTCAAGCATCAGCAAGCTGAAAAGATCCACAAACTAACAGATTCTCCCAATTTCTCCCCACGTTCTGCTGCAACTCTTTCAGAAACAGACATAGCAGATATTCTTCTAGGCTGAGTACAAATTATGTTACATACGGCTCCACGTGCAGCTTCAATCTCAGATTCTAATATGTATTGAGGAAGTTGTGTGGTCTTACCACAACCAGTTTCACCTGAGACAACAACGACCTGCAAATTTTCATTTATGATACCACTTAATATAAATTATCATTCAGCACACAAACATATTGGGACTCATTGTCTCAACAAGAAATAAATCTGCAAAAGAAAATATTATTATTTATGTTACCCTTTATAAATTATTATTTGCTTTAGAAACTATTAGTACTATCTATTTGATTGTTAGCTATTGAATGCTCCAACTATAAAAATCTTATGTAGTCCATAGGATTCTATTCTTGTAAATTCTACAAAAGCATAAGCATAATGCACTAGTTATTTAATGCATAAGCTGTGACAAAAATTCTTACATCTGTTTGATAACTGTCCAAAAATATGTATTCCAAAATCTATCTCTCCGTGTGTGTCCTTTAATTTTTCCTTCACCCTAATCATTCACATGTCCACTTGATTCAATATGTAATCTAGTTCATGTCCATGCAAAAGCTCCAAATATTTCAATAAGTAACGTCATACAACAGTGATGTGCTGCACACTGAACATAAAAGGGTGATTCAGTCCATGAGGCACCCACCAAGTGGGGTATGGTAGTAAAGAAAACTAAACTGGACTGGCCAATCTGAAAGGTTCAACTGAGAACTGGTCCACTGACCAGTTCGGTCCACCGCCTTTAACCCGATGATTAAAGAACAGTTCAATGGGAGGTCAGACCACATTAACCGACATGAACCGGCCAATTTACATGTTGACCAGTTCATCTTCAATTCTTCATTTTGAAAAAATATTTGAGTGCTGCTATGGAGTCAAGCATGCTATCTAATGCATGATGATGCTGAATACCACTGTACCACTGTTGTCTTAACATTCTGAATAATATTTTATGCAAATTTATCATATTACATTAGAATTTTATTTAAGTTAATACGAATTTATTTACTTTAATATTTTAATAGTATTTATGTAATTTACATTTATTTTTTCAATTTAACTCTCACTATTAATTTTTGTTTTTGAAGACATATAGTACAGTTTTTTATATTAATTTATTATGTAATATATTACATAACATAAAAAAATATATATTTAATTATCAACAATAAGACCACAGACCACAATTAAACTAATGAATTGTGAACTAGTGCCTTCACTAGTTCCACAACCAGTCTGATTTTAAAAACATTGGAGTAGAGTACATGTATGCAGCTCCCCACCCACTCAAGCAGAGAGACTGCTTCCAAGATTTGACCTTGTGACCTCCAAGTTACAAGGCAGCAACCTTACTATTGCACCAAGGCTCACCCTCACACACTATGAAAATAGACATTAAAAAATTAGCAGTTAAGTATAACCAATGTTGGTCAAGCATATAAAACTTTGTTTAAGATGATAATATCCTGAATTCCTGATTTATCTACAATCAACAGCATCTTTCAAGAGTAAGAAAAATTGACTATTCACAAGAAATTATAAATTATACAGTTGTCTTATATAAAGGATCATACATGAGCATCATATCCAAAGCCTTTATTTATTTATTTATTTTGGTTTTTCTTTTGTAGAAGTAAAAACAAATCATTTAAGGAAAGTAATAATAAATTAGAAATCATAGAGGGCATCATTATTCCTTCTTCACCTGATTCTCTGAAAGAACTCTCAAAAATGCATCCTTCTCTTTGAATGCAGGAAGACTTCTACGAAATTCAAGCATCTTTTGCCCTTCAGGAGACTCCTATAGATAAACGAGCATCTGTTACAACATTTTTAAAGGATAAAAAAATAACAAAGGATATCTAAGCACAGAAAATTTCATTGATATAAAAGATTAATAAACAGCTTCCATCATGATGTATCAAGGTCAGAAACCAGATAACATGAAATACAACTATCAATCATTGCCCATCCATCAGCAAGTTGGAATAATTGCAATCAAATAACCATATTACCATAATTTATTTAATTTTTCAATAGCTTTGTTATTCATTAAAAATGTATTATCAAATAAAAAGATACAAGTGTTGTAGAGATCAAGGCTGAACCCTATGTCCATTTTTAAAAAATTTACAAAAGCTATATGTATGCACTAGAAATGTGGCTGCACCATAAAATTTTTACAATTTATAACTTTCATAAATTCTGTTGGCACCTAAAATTAGTTGAAATTAATAAAGGCTCAAGCCAAAGAATTTTAGCTGAAAAGATAATGGAATCTGGAAGCTCGAGAGCATCAGTGAAAGGCAAGGACTCATTTTGTTAAGATTTGGTTGAATTGGCTCATTCGTCCGGCTAGCATGAATTTGGTAAATTCTTTGTTGGCTGAATGGAAGAGGTTTATTAAGGGTGTTAATAATTACAAACAAAGTTTGAACCAAATTCAACAACAGTCAAAGTGGTGTTGATACTTATATGAAGGACCACAAGGGATTTAATAGCCAAATTGAATGAATTAATACTTAAGAAATTTGGCTACCTCAGGTATTGGTTAAAAGAAGGCTATTCGGCTAGTAAAGCCTCAGTAGAGTTGGCTTTGGATCATGCTGAATTTGACTATTTTGCGTAATTCGGCTATAGAGGACTCAGCCGAATTGGTGTCAGCTAGTGTGAAACTCAGCTTAGCCCCCAAAATTTAGGACTTCGGCTGGCTGATGAAGAGACTCTACAGCCTACAAGAGGTATTCAGGGAAGAAGAGAACGGGCCGAATCTGGTGCAGCTAAACCTTAGTTGAATGAGGTCGCTGTGTGAGGGTGGTTTGACTAGCTATGGGCACCGGAATGTATTCGGCTAAGTATGCTTCGACAGGTACTTTAAGATTCGGCTAACCTTGTTGAAGGAAGGATTAGCGTAAGAAATAATCTGAGGATTGAGCCGAATATGGACCAACTACACCCTAGCCAAATTGGGTGGCTGTGTAAAGGTAGTTTGGCTAGAGGGAAAATTCATTCAGCTAAGTAAGCCTCAACAAGTACTTTGAAATTCGGCTAGCCTTGCCAAAGTGGGGTCTGGCATTAAGGCAATTTGAGATCTTGTGAGAATGATAAGATTCTCCACTACTTTAGGAGATAAAAGGCCATGAACAGATTTGAAACTGTCAAACCCACACTTCCTAAAAAATAGGATTTGGTTAGCAGTAGACTTCAACAGCTGAAGGGGGTGGTTAGTGGCAAATTTCTAAAAGATCTTGGTAGTGGAGTGAGATGCCTAAAAAATAGGGACAGTTTTGAGCCAATACCAAACATGCAAACCCACCATGATCAGCCAAACCAAGCTCAAATCAGCAGATCTAATGGCAAGGATTTACCAAATGGGCAGTAGACTAGCCAAATAGGACCCTAGCCACGATCTAGGTACTTGTTGCACAGAAAAACGTGGTTGTAGTGCTATTATCTAGTTACACAGTATAAATAGGTCATGAACTTCATGTTTTACACAACACACAATCAATCAAACAACCTATTTATCATTATTGTTGAAAATCAGAATAAAATATTCTGAATTTATTGTAGTTTATAGGCATGTAATCATTGATTTAGATGAAACTAAATATTCTCTATTTATGTATCATTAATGTAATAAGCCTATATAAACTCATTTCCGTTGTGTATTCAGACACACGGTTTCAGTCAAATATGTCTCTGTTTTCTCTTTTTCAATATGGTATCTAGAGCCTAACAGAGGCATCTCAAGGACCGTGCCTACCTAGTGGACCTACTGTCCCCGGAGACAAAAATAAAATTTTTTTTGGCGAACCATGTACGTCTCCGGTTCGCCCCCTGTTCCAGCGCCGTCGTCTATTTTTCCGGTGTCTTCTCCTGCCACCGCCGCCGATCGCCGCCGCTATTCCGACGACTTTTCCGGCCGCCGCCGCTTCTCCGGCGACTATTCCGGCAACCGACCATTGGGTCCGGATCGCCGTCCGCCGATCTACACAGATCCATTGACGGCGCCGGCATCCGACGATCCACGCACGCTCACGCGCCCTTCTTCTTTGCGCCAAACAGCGCTTCTCGCCGGCGCGTGGAGGCTCCTTTCCGACCATTTAGGGCGTGAAGAGCGTGAATATTTGTCCCATCAGTTTCAGCACTTTATGGCATCCAAGGGCATTCTCCATCAAACATCCTGTGCCCACACTCCTCAACAAAATGGAGTGGCTGAACGCAAAAATAGACATCTTATTGAAACTACTCGGACTCTTCTCCTCCATGGTCATGTTCCCCCACGCTTTTGGAGTGATGCTGTACTCACAGCCTACTATCTCATCAATCGCATGCCATCCTCTATCCTGAATGACCAGGTTCCCCATTCGATCCTTTTTCCTCACTCACCCCTTCATGCTCTTCCTCCTCGGATCTTCGGCTCTACCTGTTTTGTCCATAACCTAACTCCAGGTCTCGACAAACTCTCCGCCAAGGCCATCAAATGTGTCTTCTTGGGTTACCATCGCTCGCAGAAAGGATATCGCTGCTACTCTCCTACCCTTCAACGGTATTTTCTTTCCGCCGATGTCTCCTTTTTTGCGTCTATCCTTTATTTTGAGTCTGCTTCCTTCCCTCCCGATACGTGTCTATCTGCTCCTCCTGGTACCCCTACTCGTGTCCCCCTTCCGTCTGTCTCTTTGGATGCCCCTGTGGTGAATCACGATGTTCCAGTAGAGCCTTCGGCCGTGCGACCTCTTCAGACATATCACCGTCGCCAACGACCTATTGCCATTCCTGCACCTGCACCTGCACCTACTTCCACAAATATAATAGAGGCCCTGTCAGACCCTTCCCCAGCGCCATCTTCTCTACCGGATCCGGGCTTGCCCCCTGCCACTAATTGGCCCATTACTCTACGAAAAGGTATTCGTTCTACTCGCAACCCGTCTCCCCATTATGTTAACCTTAGTTATCACCGTCTTTCTCCTTTGCATTATACCTGCCTCTCTTCTTTGTCTTCTGTGTCTATTCCTCACTCTCCAGGTGAAGCCTTATCTCACCCTGATTGGCGGCAAGCAATGATTGACGAGATGTGTGCTCTTCAGAGCAGTGGTACCTGGGATTTGGTTCCTCTTCCCACGGGCAAGTCCGCTGTTGGGTGTCGTTGGCTATACACTCTTAAGGTTGGCCCTGACGAGACCATTGATCGTTTCAAGGCTCGTCTAGTGGCTAAAGGATACACACAAGTGTATGGGCAGGACTACACTGATACTTTCTCTCCGGTCGCCAAAATGGCGTCTGTCCGCCTCTTATTCTCTATGGCTGCCATTTGCCATTGGCCCCTCTTCCAACTTGATATCAAAAATGCCTTCCTGCATGGCGATCTTGATGAAGAAGTCTACATGGAGCAACCTCCCGGGTTTGTTGCTCAGGGGGAGTCCTCTACTATGGTGTGCCGGCTTCGTAGATCCCTATATGGACTTAAGCAGTCCCCTCGAGCGTGGTTTGGCCGCTTTCGTACCGTTGTACAGCAGTTCGGTTTGACTCGCAGTGAAGCCGACCACTCTGTCTTTTATCGCCATTCACCTCAGGGATGCATATATCTTATTGTTTATGTGGACGACATCGTCATTACGGGCAGTGATCAGCATGGCATTCTCCGTTTGAAACAGTACCTCTCCCAACAATTCCAGACTAAAGACCTTGGTAAGCTTCGGTATTTCCTAGGCATCGAAGTTGCTCAATCCAAGGATGGTTTGGTGATCTCTCAAAGGAAATACGCTCTTGATATCCTAGAAGAAACTGGACTATTAAATGCCAAGCCAATAGACACTCCTATGGATCCTAATGCCAGACTGCTACCAAATCAGGGGGAGCCCTTATCAGATCCTGGGAGATATAGGAGATTGGTTGGAAAGCTGAACTATCTCACAGTCACTCGTCCAGATATTGCCTTTGCTGTCAGCATGGTAAGCCAGTTCTTAAACTCTCCTTGTCAGGATCATTGGGATGCAGTAATTCAAATACTCAAATACATTAAGAGTGCTCCTGGTAAAGGCCTCATTTATGAAGATAGGGGACACACTCAGATAGTTGGGTACTCAGATGCCGATTGGGCTGGTTCACCCAGTGATAGGCGATCCACCTCTGGGTATTGTGTGTTGGTTGGAGGAAACTTGATATCTTGGAAAAGTAAGAAGCAAAATGTTGTAGCAAGATCTAGTGCTGAAGCAGAATACAGGGTCATGGCTTTAGTAACTTGTGAACTCATATGGTTGAAGCAACTTCTCAGGGAACTCAAGTTTGAAGAGTATACGAAAATGACGCTGATTTGTGACAATCAAGCGGCTTTGCATATTGCATCCAATCCTGTCTTCCACGAACGAACCAAACATATTGAGGTTGATTGCCATTTTATCAGGGAGAAGATCGAGCCGGGAGACATTACCACGAGCTTCATCAACTCTAGTGACCAGCTAGCAGATATCTTCACCAAGTCTTTAAGGGGACCAAGAGTTGACTATATATGTACCAAGCTGGGTGCATATGATTTATATGCTCCAGCTTGAGGGGGAGTGTTGAAAATCAGAATAAAATATTCTGAATTTATTGTAGTTTATAGGCATGTAATCATTGATTTAGAGGAAACTAAATATTCTCTATTTATGTATCATTAATGTAATAAGCCTATATAAACTCGTTTCCGTTGTGTATTCAGACACACGGTTTCAGTCAAATATGTCTCTGTTTTCTCTTTTTCAATAATTATCTTGCCTTTATTTTACAGCTTTGATTTACTGCCTTTCATTTACAGCTTTTCATTTATAGTTTTTTCAGTCTTTACTTTTCAAAACCAAACCTACTTTCACCTAGACCAAGTGTTTCCTGAAAGTGACTTGGGAACCCATTAGCCGAGAAGCAGATTTCCCTTCTCGGTATCAAATCGTCTAATCTTTATTTTGGAATTGTGTTGGAGCAATCCTAGTTGAGCCATTCGGCTAGTAATTATTCACACGACAACAAATTCAAACCCACACTATGAATGGGACTAAGGTCAAAATACTAAAATACAAAATTACTGAAACGCCAGCTGAGATTATAACAGCAAATGAAATGCACTTTAGACTCGGAAAGTAAATAAACCTGCCAATCCTGTTGCCGATGATGCAGTTGCAAACTTCTTCGTTGAAGGATTTTCTCCTTGACAACACTATTATGGGTCATGGGCTCTGGCGGCTCATACATTCCTTCGTCAGTTGGAGTGCTTCTAGCATCACTTGATCTATACAAGGAATCATCCAAAGAACCCAACCTCTTTGTAGCCTTTTGTGAAAGATGGGCAAGGAGATGAGCATCTACTTCTTTATGTACACCTAATGGCAAGACTACCTGCAAGAGCACAGAAAAAGCAGTCAATCAGGATACCTGCAATAGAGGATAGAGAATTTACCAAATATAAAAATTTTATAGTATTAAAACCATAAAGAAGGTTGTTATCTGCAGACAACTATAGTCTATTAGCACTATTTGGTGCTTTGAATTGTGCTCAAAATTTAACATGGGGATTGGAATTGAAATTGGGAAACTAAGGATCCACTTGGTTTGAGAAATTGTTTTTTATTTTTATTTTCTGTTTTCACTTTTAATTACAAAAATGTTTCCTTGTTTTCACTTTGTTTTTTATTCTCAAAAGTTTGCATAGGAAATAGTGAAAAAAAAATTGTTTTCATTTTTTGTTTTCACCGTTTCCTATACAAACTTTTGAAATTATGAAACAAAAAGAAAACAAAGTAGCATTTTGTAATTAAAAATTAAAACAGAAAATATTTTTGCAAACCAAACAGCCCCTAAATTCTTAATTTCCTGTTTGTTATCCATTCAGACTTGGAATCCCAAATCCTTATCATATTCCAAGGAATTAAAAAACTCCTAAGTATACCCTTCCCAATTACTAAGTTCTAACAGCTAAAGATTTCAAATCCAAGAAAGCAAAATATTTTCACTTTGCACCCTATATTTCACAATTATCACCTGTAGTAAAGAAAACAACCATAGCCACCTAAGTTCAATACCTTGAACACCATGTGAGACACCAACCTCTCTACCACCATTTGCATCACTGTCACTATATCCACTGCCACCAACCCTTACCAACACAACCCCCACTCCCACTGTCACTGCTACCAATAACTACAACACAATCTCCATCGCCAACATCACTAATAAGTAGGTATTGGCGTATCACATCTACAACCGTAATTCTAAAACTTAACTCCAATTACATTGTTGGATAAGGCATCCTCTAAAAGTTGTTTTCTTCGCCCAAAATTGTAGGTCCGCCAGATTCATTTAGTTAATCAAGGTTATGCACCAAAATTTAAAGTCGAGGAGCACGCTCCTTTTCCTTTACACCATAATCCAAATAACAGAAAATAAAACAAACATTGATATTGCAAAGTAATAAATACCTCTCCTATGATGCACAAATACGACACATGTATTTGATACGATAAGTATCCGATACGGTGATACAATTAATCTTAAAATGTATAGGATATGATATGCATAAGATACATATTTAAATAAGCATAAAAATTCATAAAAAATAATAAAAATGTAATCGCAATTTTGCAAATCCAAATTAAGAACATGCTTTTTCGACATTACTATAAACAAAATAAAAATTATAAATCATTTGTCATCATAAATCCTTCCTATTGTCTACAGATAAGAATAGCATTTATCTCATTCCTTTCTTAAGATCATCCGTAAAGAGAACAATTTCTATTTTTTGTTTCATTATTAGGTGACAATACTTCTATGTTTCTCTATTATATATGCTTTTATGTCTCATATGTAGCTATATTAGAATAAGAAAAACGGTCATACACTGACAATGTAAAGTAATTTTACACTGTTATCCAATCACAAACCATTATGTATAGTAAATTTGTTAACTTTTACAATGATAGCTTTAAAAGTCATACCAACAGTGAATTCCAATTGATTGATAATGTAAAACTTTTTACACTGACAGTGTATGACCATTAAACTCTATTAGAATTTAATAACTTTTTTAAAGGCTTGGATGAAGTATCGGTGAAGTGTCCAAGAGTATGGTATTGGATACATATCAGATACAGATATGTGAAGCAAATTAGAGTATTGGTACTTCATAGTACCTCTCTTTGTGGACGCTTATCATCCAGGTCAGGGCGGTAATTCGGCAAAGGAGCCTTGCTAAACACAACAACTCTTGCATATTGCCGGCTGCCAAAGTAAAATTCATTCAGAAATGTAATAAATAAATAAACAAACAAACTTCACACTAAAGCAAAAATAGGTAGCTACCTATACAAACCCATCCTGGTAGCTAAAGTCGAAAGTTGCTCGAAATCGCGACGGTCCTTCTTCTCCCTGGACACCACTTCTTGTTCGTCTTTGTTGCGCAGAAGCATGGTTAGCTTCCATCTCCACTCGTCAATATTTTCGAGGGTTGAATCACCCTAACAATAACCAACACCAACCGAACACATTAAAAATGAATGAACGGAAGAAAGTGTGTGTACAATAGGGTAGAGGCTAAGGGAATGGAAAGTAACGAACCACTTGTTGGTTGTGAGAGGTGGAAGACGCGAATTCGACATCGGAATCGTCACTGGACACGTCCTGGTAGGCGAAACGACCGTAACTGGAGCTGCGCTGGTGCCAAAACGACAACGTGACGGTCCTCTGGCGCGTGTCGCTGACGAGGTGAAGCGCGGAGGAGCAGGAGCGAAGGCGAATAGCGGTGAGGTGAAGAGGAGTGGTGGAAATGAAGGGGAGATAAGGTCTGAGAGGAGTGCACCGAAGCGGCGACATGGCTCTGAATCTGATGAAGCCCTGAAATATGCCTGAGTATGCCGTAGGCATGGTGGTGACTGCGGAGAGAGAGGCTCAGCTGAGAATGGATGCACTGCGCAGACGCACGCTTCTGCATCCCTAACCCCACGGAATGCAATATTTTTATTAAGCGTCTCTATAATTTAACGTTTTTTCGCCTCGATAGATTTTTTTTTTTCAAAATTTTCCTTGTATTTTAGTGTTTTTTTATTTTTAGTTTTTGCTATCTAACTCTGTACAAAAAATATCAAATTGCTGATATCAGCACGTAACATGTCAATAATGACATTATGATGATGTCATCATGTGACACACAACATAAATAATACATTATTACTATCACGTCAACAATAGTGTCTTATCATCATTATTGAAAATAGACTAAAAATGAAAAAAAAAAATTATAGAGACTAAAAATAAATAAAAAAATTACAAGAATGAAAAATAAAAATAAATACATTGACTAAAAGAAGAAAAAATGACATATTTGCAAATACGAAAAAAAATCCTTAAATATAATGTATAAATTTAATTTATACTTAATATAAAATAAAATCCTAATAATAAAAACATTACAGCCAAAGAGTTAGATATTCCAAGATAAAAACACTACCATATAATCAAAATTGCTTAGGCAATCCCATGCTCATGTGCCAACCTAATCCAATGATATAACAAAAACATAATTGCAACACCGGCCAACTCATCATCATCAATCTAAATATCCAATTGAATAGGGAAATGGTATATATATATACATATACATATATGAAATGTGGCTGACTGGACCCATTGTTATGATTAGCATAATTATCTAAATGGCTTGACAGTAAAAGATGACTAAATGTATTAGGTGTACTTTTTTATTTTTGTGTGTTACTGCTTGGGTTCTATATAGAGAACTATCTCTTATTTTAAGGATTTTGTCTCATCTACACACTCTTCTATAGTAAATTCTAGTTCTTATTATTATTTTTATAATTTTTTAATTTGTAGGCTGAGGATGCTGTTGTGTTTAAATTAGCCTGACACAAGTGGCCAAATTTGGTTTGACAACTAGTTTATCTCTTTCAAGTTTTTTACTTCCCTTAACCAACCTGGTTACTCTCAATTGTTTCACTTTAGCCTTAACTTCTGTATACCTGCTGTTAAAACATATTCATTGAGTTTTGTTTTTCCTTTGAAGTTTGAATGCCATAAATAATCGTTGTGCTCGTGCTTATGTGTTTTTTTTAAAATAAAATATGAGTTGTGGCTACTAGGAAATATAAGTGCTCTTTTTGAGAGCTTCGTGTATGGGAAAGGAAAGCAATGCACGAGATTATTTTTTTTGTCTATTTTTGAAGTATAATTCTCAAAATAAGGTGACTTGCTTTAATTGATTATCATGTGCTTGTCTGGTAGTTTTGTTGATGAGTTATGCCACGTAGTATATGGTGTAAAGGTTGCTAAAGTAAATGAAAATAGACAATAGATAAAATCATAGGATTGGTTAATTTATAGCAAAGAATTGTGAAAATAATCAAAAATATTTGGAAGATGTAACAAAGAATTCGTAAATTTTTTTCCATGCCTACAAATATGTTTTTTTTTCTTTTAGTCAATGTAATTTTTTATTTTTCATCCCTAATAATTCTTTTTTTTTATTTTTAGTCCCTATAAATGTTTTTTTTTTTCATTTTTAGTCCCTTTATAGCAATGATGACGTGGCACTGTTTGCTGACGAGGCAGTGATGATATGTCATTTGTGCTTATATGTCATATGATGACATCATCACGACTTCATTTGCTAATGTGTTACCTGCTGACGTAAGCAATTTTACATTTTTTGTAACGAAGTTGGACAACAAAGACTAAAGATGAAAAAAATGATAAAGTATAGGGATGATTTTGAAAAAAAAAATTACAAGAACAAAAAATGAAAAAGCGCTAAAGTACAAGGGCGAAAATTATATTTAAGCCTTTTATTAATTTATACTTTAATACTAAGATGAATTGTATATATATAAGCCCTATAACTATGAGTCAATTTTTAAAAAAAAAAGTTTAATTACTTTTTTGGTCCCTATAATTGCACAAACTTTACCTTTTGACCTCTATAGTTAAAAATAATTTGTTTTAGTTCTTATACATGCACTTTTGATATCAGTTTAGTCCTTGCCATCAAGTGTATCTTAACTCCATGGAATAAAATCGTCATAAAATGAAAATTGACAATGTAAAATCGCACAAATTGACATTTTCTAGTGTTTTTTATTCAATTTGTAGCGATTTAAAATGGCAAGGACTAAATTAATATCGAAAGTACATATACAATGACTAAAACGGATTTTTTTAACTATAGAGACCAAAAGATAAAATTTGTGCAACTATATGAATCAAAAAAGTAATTAAATCTTAAAAAAAAAAAGCACGAGGTTTCTTAACTTTTCAACTTATTAAATCGTGTATAATTTTATAAAATTTACCTCACATAGATGTAGTGTGTGTTTATGTTAATTTATTTTGGATTGAATAACTTCTTTTGCCATCTTGATAATTGAGTTATTGTCAAAAAAAAATAAAATTACCACATAGGCATTTAATAGGAATATTATAGTAAATTAAAAAAATAATAATACAAAAGTGTAAATTTATCATTATTTAACATTATCTATGGCATTTTTTTATTTATTTAAAGTACATTAAAGTAATAAAATAATTTCTTAATATCATAAAAGATTAAATTTATTCTTATTTAATACTATACGCACAATTTTTTATTTTAAATTATAATAAGTAAACAATGAATAAATTAAAATTTTTTCTTATTCATTAAATATTTTTATTTAAATTTTAAAATACATCATATTTTATACTTAATTTTTTAAAATTTTCTTAAATGTATTAATAAATCATGAAAAATACTCATATATTTTATAAGTTAACATACTAGCTTCATAAAAAAAAGTATATTAAAATAACTAATGTAAAATTTATTTATGCTTTTTGTCAATAAAATTTGCATTTTATTTATAACAATTGAATAATTTATGTCCAAATTAAGAATTTTCTATTAATATGCAATAAGTAATTTTATTATAATTTATTGTTGAAATTAGTAGTTTATTATAACCTAAAAATAAGAAAATTCCTTCTCATCTTATTTTTTAGAATTTAATTATGATATATTATTTGTCAAGTAATTAAGTGATACTCTTAAATTTAAAAAAAAATGATTTGTGATTTTCATAAAGTCTTTTTTTTTTGTGAATGAAGTCTTTTTAATTAATGAGTTTAATGACTATGCACTGTCAATGTAAAAAGTTTTACACTGTCAACTAATGAAAAATCATCATTGGTACGATTTTTAATATGGTTATTGTAAAAGTTAATAAATTTACCATACATGATAATTTGTGATTGAATAACAGTGCAAAAATATTTTACACTATCAGTGTATAGTTTATTTTTTCTTAATTAATTAATAATTTATGAAAATATATGTTACTTATTTTTCTCATAAATAAACAGATAAATTTATGTAGAAAAACCAAAAACAGAACAGGCAAACAAAACCCCTAGACTTCGCTAGAAAAAGCGAACCGCAAAACCCCACTGCCTCACATTACTCTTTCCTTTCTTCCTCGTCCCCCCGCACCCTCCTTTTTCAAATCTAGGGTTTTGCCTTTCCCCTGCATCAAGGGTTTCTCGCTCCGCAACCACCCATGGCGGCAATCGCGGCTCCCCAACACCGATCCTCGAAGACAGAATCCTACGTGGACAACAAGCGCAAGGAGGACGTCCGCCACGCGAACATCGTGGCCGCACGCGCCGTTGCGAACGCGGTGCGGACGAGCCTCGGCCCCAAGGGCATGGACAAGATGATCTCCACCTCCTCCGACGAGGTGATCATCACCAACGACGGCGCCACCATACTGAACAAGATGAAGGTCCTCCAACCCGCGGCGAAGATGCTGGTGGAGCTGTCGAAGTCGCAGGACTCCGCCGCCGGCGACGGCACCACCACGGTGGTGGTCATCGCCGGCGCGCTGCTTGAGCAGTGCCTCCTCCTCCTCTCCCACGGCATCCACCCCACCGTGGTCTCCGACTCTCTCCACAAGGCCGCCGTGAAGGCCGTCGACGTGCTCACCGCCATGGCCGTCCCGGTGGAGCTCTCCGACCGTGACTCCCTCGTGAAGTCCGCCAGCACCTCCCTCAACAGCAAGGTCGTCAGCCAGTACTCCACGCTGCTCGCGCCGCTCGCCGTTGACGCCGTACTCTCCGTCGTCGACGCCGCCAAGCCCGACATGGTCGACCTCCGCGACGTCAAGATCGTGAAGAAGCTCGGTGGCACCGTCGACGACACCGAACTCGTCAGGGGCCTCGTCTTCGACAAGAAGGTCAGCCACGCGGCCGGCGGACCCACCCGCATGGAGAACGCCAAGATCGCCGTCATTCAGTTCCAGATTTCGCCGCCGAAGACCGACATCGAGCAGAGCATCGTGGTGAGTGATTACTCTCAGATGGATAGGATTTTGAAGGAAGAGAGGAGCTATATTCTTGGCATGATTAAGAAGATTAAGGCCGCGGGTTGTAATGTGTTGTTGATTCAGAAGAGTATTTTGAGGGATGCTGTTACTGATTTGTCCTTGCATTACCTTGCAAAAGCTAAGATTTTGGTTATCAAGGATGTGGAGAGGGATGAGATTGAGTTTATAACCAAGACCTTGAATTGTTTGCCCATTGCTAACATTGAGCATTTTCGCGCGGAGAAGTTGGGTTATGCTGATCTTGTGGAAGAGGTTTCCCTTGGGGATGGGAAGATTGTGAAGATTACTGGGATCAAGGACATGGGGAAGACTACGACTGTGCTTGTTCGTGGGTCTAATCAGCTTGTGATTGATGAGGCCGAGCGGAGTTTGCACGATGCTTTGTGTGTTGTTAGGTGTTTGGTTGCCAAGAGGTTTCTCATTGCTGGCGGTGGCGCACCGGAGATTGAACTCTCCAGGCAGCTGGGTGCCTGGGCTAAGGTGTTGCATGGAATGGAGGGTTATTGTGTGAAGGCGTTTGCTGAGGCACTTGAAGTTATTCCTTATACTTTGGCGGAGAATGCTGGTTTGAACCCGATTGCCATTGTTACTGAGCTGAGGAATCGTCATGCGCAGGGCGAGATTAATACTGGAATCAATGTGAGGAAGGGTCAGATTACCAACATCTTGGAGGAGAATGTGGTGCAGCCACTGCTGGTGAGCACGAGTGCGATCACCTTGGCCACAGAGTGTGTGCGGATGATTTTGAAGATTGATGATATTGTAACTGTGAGGTAGAGTTGATGGAACAATGAGACATTTGGAGAGAAACTGAATCATCCATTATCTTTTGTTTTTCGAGCTTTATTTTATGTTGGTAGCTTATGTTCTTTCTAGCGAATTTGGTGAAGTTATTTTGACTTACTTTGGCTGCTGCTGTTGTTTACAATTTTGAATGTCCTCATGGATTGGGATGCTTGCACAAGCCCTTTTTAATGTGTATTGGGTGTTTATCCATAGTTGATAATTTTTTCTGAGCGCCACTATTTGATTGTGTTCATGCATTTTCCTTACCTTAGCGCCACACTTGTATATCTGTGTCGGTACGTGACTTTGAGTGGAATGGGTGCTTATTAAAATGCGTAATTTTAATATCTTGTAATTGTGTGGATTATGTGTACTCTTAGGCTGTTATAGGAAGCATCGTATAACTTGCCATGAATGATGCAATATCATTAAGTTCAATAGTTATATTTGAACTTCAAATTCTCTGATGATGCGATGGAATCTGGACGTGTTTGCTTTGGAGAATATATTAGTTGCTGAGTTTGGATGCATGATGTTATTGTTATTTGGAATGAAGCAGAACTCATCTATTTAGTATTTAGAGCTAACCACAAAAGAAATTACTATTTTCTCCAAGTGATTTTCAATATGTGTAAAGTTAACATTTGCGGTTGATCTCAAATATTTTATTTAATATATAAATTTAGATATACATGTCACTGTGTAATGTAATTGCTACCAAGTACCAACCGACCAAAGTTGGTCTTGTAATTGCTGAAAATTGGCTTCTCTTAATGCATCACCAGACCTTCTAACCGTTTAGCCTGGGCTCTAATGACTATATTTAGATGGAACAATAGGAAAATCACTTAACCTTACGCGAAATGCAGCCAGCAAACAACTGGCTTATGTATCAGCGGTTGTGCTGATACTACCTTCTAGAACGTGATAGTTGTATCTGCCCGCGGGTATGTGTCTCTGTATTTAGGAGCTGCATCAGCTTCTTTATTCTCTTCCAAAGCGTTGAGAAGGGCCTTATTACTGATGCCTTCCGTGTTAGTCAACTTTTTTTTTTTCCTTTGGTTTTGCCCTATGGGACTAGAAGATCAAGCAAGATAAGATCGCACCAATAACGCTGTGATAAAATTTGAAAAATCAGCTCAGACATTGAAGGCATGGTTCACAACTTTTGCTCTACTACTCATCGATAATAATTAAATACATAAATGTTAAATATCATATAATTTTAAGTAATAAGTTGATACAAAGTTGAGTGAAATTTTAAATTAGTATAGAAGAATAATAATAATTCATATATGGAATTTATGTTTTTATTTGTCTCAAAAATGTTTTTGAAACAATAAAAATAAGAAAAATTAATTTGTTTAGAAAGATACAGTTCAAACCAATCATCTATCGGTTTTTTTTATTATTTTAGAATGGTTTGATGTCTTCCATTGATGGTTAACAAGTTGTCTGCATAACTCCAGAGTATCACGATCACTAAGAAATAGAGCTGCCATGATAGCAACTAGAGAGATTTGCAAGGTTTGGAAGACAGCAACAGATACAGATCCACCCTTTTGAATACGCCATGTTTGGAGAGATATGACAATGCAGGATGCTCCAACTCCCTGAAATGGTCACATAAAAAAGAATGAATTGACTTGACTTTATAATTGCATGCTGTAGGGAGTAGATGTGTCATATAAATCAGATTGTGCATACGGGAACATAACTTATCTTACAGCTATCTTTCAAAATTCAAGTTTGGAGGAAAATGTTTTCCATTGAAAGTTGATGGTGGTAAGTGATAAACATCCTTTGACCTTAACCGTTGGTCTTGAGCCTGATAAGTGTGTGCGTGTGTGTACAGGCACCCAAGGTCACATCTGCCATAAAAGCCCCATATCTTTAATAACTAATAAGTCGGTGAATTAAATTACAAGAGTCAAGTTAAAGGTTCAAAACTTAAAAGAAAAAAAAAATTAAGCTTGGCATAAAACCTGTTAGCTATGTGGTGTTTTAAAATGATCTCAAAAGGAATATCATACTGTAGAGCTTTAACAGTTAAAACCCTTACATCACTCAAGCATACTAGAAACAAATTGAAGTTTAAGATGATGCTGGATAAGAGACCGGATACCCTTGAACAAAACATTTTAGTTTTTCTATTTCACCAACCGCGTCAAGCCATTCAGTAAGAATTTCCATAGTTATATAATCAGGACTGCATGCGTCTTCAATCATTCTGTCCATAAGTTCAAATGCTTTGTGCAACATTTTCTTATCCCGAACCCCTTTGAAAATAGCATTATAAGTGGTTGTATTCGGTCGAACCCCCTTTATTTTCATGTCATCCATCAAAGAAACAGCCCTTTCTACGTTGTTATTCTTGCACAGAGAATCTATTAAGATGTTGTAAATCACAGTGTTCGGAGGAACCTTAGATGTAGAACACATTTCCTCAAAAATGTTCATGGCCTCATCAACATTCTCCTTTAAACAATATGCATGTATAATTGCACCATATGTGACAACAGAGGGCTCAAGACCCTCTTTAATCATCCTTTTCATCACCTTGCTGGCAGTTGCAAAATCTCCAATTTTACCAAGGTAGGAAACCAAAGTGTTATAGGTGACAATATCAGGCTTAAGCCCAGTTTCTTCCATTTCGCTGAGCATTTCATAAACTCTTTCCAGCTTCTTCTTCTTACAGAATCCACTGATGAGGACATTATAGCAGGCTATATCAAGACCAAACCCAGCCTGTTTCAACTTTGACACAACAGCACTGGCATCATCCATCCTTCCAGCAATACTTAAACCATATATCAAACTGTAGTAAGCAATTGCATCAGGAGAGCATCCAGAACTCAACATCTCGTCAAAGTATTGCATGGCTTTATCAATATTGTTCACACCACAGTAGGCAGATATCAGCACAGAATAAGTAACAGCATTTCCCTTCAGGCCCTTCCCTTTCATCTCGTTGAAAAACTCAACTGCACTGTGGACCTTCCCATGTTTGCACAAACCATCCACCATTGTATTGAGGGTGACCACACTTGGCTGTACTCCTTCCTCAATCATCTGACTAAATAGCTTGCGAGCCTTACCAATGTTACCAGCTTTGCAAAACCCATCAATCAAGCAATTATATGTAACAGCATTTGGCCTACTTTTACTCTTTGTTTTCATCTCCTCTAACAAACTCAAACCATGCTCCTCCCTTCCAACTTTACAAAGCCCATCAATCAAAGTATTAAACAAGATCACATCAGGCTCAACACCAACCCTTTTACCTTCTCCTTTGCCTCTCAACTTATCAAACACCTCTAATGCCTCGTCAATCCTCCTAGCCTTGCACAAATGATTAACAAGAATCCCAAACGTCACAACACTGGGCTTAATCCTCATTTCTTCCATCTCTGCCATTAGTTTATTCATCCTCTGGATGTCTCTCTCCCTTCCCAACCCAGCCAACAGAGCATTGCATGACGCAGCTTCAACCGCAACTGCACCACCCAAACTCATCACACCATGCAAAATCTCCCACGCGACATTGTTCTTCCGGTTCCTACACAGCCTGGTTATCATTTGGGTAAGCTTAAATGCATCAGGGAAAACCCCATGCTCACACAGCTTGGTAACCAACGCCACAATTTCCTCATCAGCAAAGCTGCTTCTTCCGCGGCACTCCCACTTCGCCAACTCCCCAAAAACAGCTTCACCCGTGAAATCATCGGGAGAAAAATCAGAATCCCTTTCAAGCATTTCGTCGAGCAGGTGGAGCGCATCATCAGTACGACCCGATTTGAACAACATCCTCAACAACCCGTTGCAAATTCGAGAACTTCTGGAAGAAGGGTCGAGCTCGTTGAACAGAAGAAGCGAATCGTCCAGCATTTGGGCCTTCTCTAAGAACCGAAAAAGAAGGTAAGCAGATTTGGCAGTGAGAGTGATGCTACAAGCGTTGGATTTTCGGTAACTGTGAAGCATGAGAACCTCGGTTTTCGAATTGGGGTGTCGAGTAGCGAGTTCGAGAGCGCCCTCGAACACTTCTGAAAGGGCTTGGTGGTGCTCTGTTTTGTCTCTGAGGTAATTGAGAAAATCGAGGGCTTTGGGAATGGAGTTTAAGCGGAGAGTAATTTGGAAGAGATGGTGTGACTGTGAGGCGTCAAAGAGAAAGGGACGAAGCTGATCGTAGTCCCACTGATTCGTTGGGTGTTGGAGAAGTTCCACGACTTGGGTCACCGTCGATTCGGCGTCGTTTTGCGAAGAAGGTGAGGGTGAATCGCTGTGGCAGCGCCGCAAAGAGGGAAACGTGGACGGTAGCAGAAGGTGGTGGTGGCGGAGCCGGAGGAGTTTTGATTGTGTCAACATTGTTTAGAGATATTCCAGCGCCGGTGGCCGAACACAGAGGTGTCTGGCTTCTCTGCTTCCAATCAAGAATAGTACGTGCATAAGAGCGGATGTTAATTATTAGTTTAATTATTTGATTTTTTTACGATTTGGACTCTTTACTTATAAATTAGATGTTTTAATCTCAACACAGCAATTTTAATTTCATTTTAGTTCATACTGTTAAGTTTATCTTAATTTTGTTAAATAAAATTGTCACAATTTTTTGACAATTGTTAAATCGCTACAAATTGTTATTTTCACAATAAATTTGTAGCGGTCGACAACTGTTAAAAAATTTGTAATGATTTTACACTGTCAATTTCTATTTTGTAACAATTTTATTTAATGGAGTTAAGATACATTTAACGACAAAAACTAAAACGAAATTAAAAGTATATGTGTAGGGATTAAAACATTTAGTTTATAGATATAGGAATAAAAATGTAAAAATAGTGCAAATATAAAAACTAAATAAGTAATTAAACCTTTAATTATAAATTTAAGAATAGATAATAATAAAAGTAATAACTAAGGCAATAATTAACACAACGCTGATACATTAGACTCACGTATCACATATCACCAAGCGGATATAACAACTGACAAGGGTTATTCTAATTTAATCAATGATATAAAGTTTGAGCCTAAATATGCAGATGCGTTAATGTTATGCTGACTATAGTAATCTTAACCAAGTAAATAAAATTGTCTCTAATAAAAGATATCTCTAGTATGTAAAAAAAATAAATCACATATCATCTAATATGTCAAAATGGATGAATTAACCCGATTAATTCGATACAAAACATAGGTTAAGTTAATAAAATTTACATCATAAATCATTTTAGTTCAATTTAGTATGACCTAAAAATTGATTAACCCAACACATGTTAATCTATGTCAGTGATCTCACACATGTCATTGAACCTGATACGATATAAATAAAAGAGAACTTAACCTGTGAGGCTTAACCTATGAGGGCTGAAGATTGAAGGGCGAAGCAACTTAGAGGAAAGGATATACATTTGGTGAAAGTGATATGGAATGAAGAGTCCTGGATGCAACATAACATGGGAGCTTGAGGACAAGATGCGTAAGTTGTATCCCAATCTTTTCCAAGGTAAGTGAAATTTCGAGGACTAAATTTTTCTTGTTGGGGAGAATTGTTATGCCCTTCTTTTTTGTAAAAAAGTGATTTGAATAATTAAAAGTGATAACTAAATTTATTTTATTTGTTTAAGAATTAATAAAATGTTTTGAATAAGATGTTTAAATGTTTGGGAATGTGTGGAGAGTATTTAGCAACCCCTAAGAGAGGTTAGTGAGGAGAGTTTCCTAAAATGGGCTGGGCCCATTAGCCTTTCAAACCTAAAATTTTCCTAATAGGATAAAAGTGTGTCACATCCCTTCCCTTCCTTCTAAGTAGTTGTCGCCCCTCTCCCCCTCTCATTTACACTCTCTTGCTTTCTCTTTTGGATCTTGAAGAACCCTAGTTTAGGGTTTAGTGTGGAATCTTTTCTCTATCGCCCAATCTTGCTTAGGAGACCAAGTAAAGGAGCTAACATCCATCTTGTTTTATGTGTTTTGAATTATGTATATTGATGTAATACACACACACACACACACTTGTGACAATATTGATGGAATTTGGATTGATAATTGGTGATGATTGAACTTCTTAAATTTTGTGACCATACAATAATCTATTATGAGAATTATTTTTGATATGGCATTGTGCTGTTTGATGATGATATTGAATGATGATAATTCGATCTGGATTGATTTGCGATGCTGTGGATATGTATATATGAGTGGATTGATGATTGTCTTGTTAGTTTAGGGTTTTGTGTGCGTGCTTTCGCTGAGCAAGCCATGTTTTCACTAAGCGGATTTCATATCTAGGTTTCTCAGATGAATGCTCGCTGAGCGACATGATTCTCCATTTAGCAAGAAGTATGTTTTTGGAAAACTTGAAGGCGAGCTAAGCACCATGAATCTTCGCTAAGCGAGGATTCATAGTTTTTAAGAGTGGGTAGAATGTGATGAACATCACTGAGCAAGATGAATTCTCATTGAGCAAGCGGAGCCTCATTTCTCGCTTACCGAGGGAGACACCCCACTAAGCAAAAGGTGCCTTGTTTAGTAGTAGTTCTTTGTTGAGTGGTTCGCTAAGCCCCCCTATCTGCAATATTAAAAAACTTCTTTTGCAAAAATTAATTGATGCTTCTTATTTATAACTTATGTCTTTTCAAAATTAAATGTAATTAGATGTTGGTTTAGAACTAAGTATAGGAGATCCGTAGAAAAAAAAATTGTTTTCTTGAGTATTGAAAAAGGGTTTCTATAAGAACTTGTGAACGTAAAACTTAGCCTTAAATAGTTTCATAGATACCCTTAAAGGAATAGAATAGTGAGGATGAGATACGCTTTGGAATAATGGTTGCTTGGTGAGAACCTTACCTATGAAGTAGGAATTGCTTGGTAGGATTCCTACTCAATAGAAGTTGCTTGGTGGGACTTCTACGTGGGTTGCATAGGTACCTTGCTTGGTAGGACCTATGTGGTGGGTGAGAGGTGATGAATAGATTTGCTTATGTTGAAGCTACTGGAGCTACCTTGCACCCATAACTGTTACAGGCGTATTACGAACCCACTTAGCTTGTGTATTGCATCATGTGCATTCATACATAGAGGTATGCAGTGTTACTACATTACACAATTTCATACTGTGGTCAAGCATAGCATGTAAATTGGAGTTTGCTTGGTAGGACCCCAACTAGTGCTGGACTAGATGGTGGGGGTAATTGACAATGGACCTGAAGGATAGGTGAATGGGCAATTCCAAGACTAGTCAAGGTCTTGCAAACCTTGTGCTGTTGTGAGCCACACCCACGTACATCTAATCCTAAAACCATTATTCTATCCGTTGGTTGTATCCGATGTCATTAAATGGTTTTGGCACATGCCATTTTTGGGACCTATGTGGTCTATTGCTGATAATGTAACCATGTTAAGTGACATGACGAGATTGATCGCTCGATTGTTGAGAATCTCCTGGAGTTAAGTCAACATACACATACTGAGAATTTATGTGATGTTTATCTACTCTGTTATGACCATATCCATCATTGTTTTCTTATTCATTTGATTATAAGTTGTTATTAGGATATTTATGGATATATGCTTGTTCTGTGAGCTTTCCCTTGCATGTTTGTTAACTTTATGTGTGTGACTGCTATCTTCGTGGATTTGATTCATAGGAGCAGATGTTGAGGGGTCATCGTCGAATCGGTTGGCTCTGCATTGACTTCATGGAGATCGTAGTGGGATACAACAGTGAGCTGTGGAGTGTTAAGTGGTACACCCAAATGCTGTATTACCTTAGGGAGATCACTTTTTCTTACGCACCTTTTGGCTTGCCATTTTTTCTCTCTCACTGAATGTGTCATCGAAGTTTTGGCTACCTCTAGTGGATTTGCTGGGCCTACCTTGACGTGCTCCGAGGACTAGTGTGCATGCATCTCATTGGTGTGGCTTCTTTCATAGAGGACCTCATCCGATGGCTAGTTTGCTAGCGAAAAGAAAGGTTGCTTGTGATGCTACTGCTACTTCTCCTTTTCGTGTTATAGTTGAGTAATTAGTAATGTCCACAACCAATGTAAGGATGTTGATGTATAGACTCTTTATCTGCCATAAGGATAGTTTATGTTTGTTAGTCTCGTTCATGTTGCTCTTGGATCTTGAGGCTAAGATGCCTGTGTTTATATCTTTTCTGTAATCACGTATAGTTTATGGATGTTTGTATCACAAATTTATGTTAAGGTTTTGTACATATTTGGTGTTGGTTTTCTTGTGGGACTAATTGTTTTGTTATATCAATGAGGTTTTGTTATAAGATGTTGTTTGATAGTTTTGCGAAAACTTATTCACGAGTTTATAATCAAATCAATAAGAGATTTCAAAAGTTAAAATTAAACTTCAGCACATGTTAGTAGAGTGGTGCCATGTAGCCATGATTAAGTCACAATTCAATTCTTCTTCTTGTGACTCTCTGATCCATTTTGATTGAGACTTCCAATCAGTGTCTAATCAAGTTTCTCAACATATTTAGAATAAGATTCTAGCAATGACTTCGCCCTAGGTTAACAATAAAGAGGATTGTTTAGCCTGAAAACTAGCAAATGATGGGAAGTTTTCTTTAACTTCAACTTTTGAGAATATTTGGAACTAAAATTTTAATTGGATGTCTTAGTGCCATATGGCATTGGAAGGAGCCTAAAGTGATTAAACTATGTGGAGAATGGCACATAATAGCTTGCTAACTAATAAGGCTAGATACATTAGAAGAATATCACCAACAATGGCTTGCTCCACATGTCATTCACCAAGAAACCACACTCCAGATGTCATGTTTGTGCATCTACATATGCTTAATTTTTACAAAAAATGCAAATTTTATATCAAATAACCACAATTTGTGAGTTGGGTCCAACTAAGACAAGTCTATGTTACATCTATATATCTAGCCAAAATTTTGAGTTATATAACATACAATATTATTATATCTAAAGGCCGAAAGAATTTGACCATTAATTAATAGTCCTTTCTCTATGTCAATCACCTTATATGCTTCTCCCAAACATATTGTAAAATCCAATTAAAATGACAATTAACATATTGAATTAAAAATAAAGAGTGTACAAATTTCTCAAACTAATTATACATTATAAATTTTAAATTTCTATATATTTTGTGTAATATGTTTAATTTTCTTAAAATCATTAATTCTATATTGGACAAGTACAATATGGATACGATTAAGGAAAAAATCTATAACACATTTTTCTATTTGCATAATATATTTAATTTTCACAAAGAAATATAAATTCTATATCGAATAAGTACAATATAAATTAGATCAAATTAAGATGATTCTACATCGAATAAGAATAGGCGCTTATTGAACAAGCATAATATGTTTATTTGTCATAAAGAAAAATAAATTTTGTATCAGATAAGCACAATGTGAATTGGATGCGATAAGAAGACTCTGTATTGGATAATAAATTTTATATTGGATAAGCACAATCTGAATTGGATGTAATTATGCTTAGGAGAGACGAAATTATTAGATTTTAATTGTTGTTTTAGGAAAAAAAAAAGTTGTTTGAAAAATTATCAATGTTGGGACAACAGTTAAAATTTGTAAAAAAAAACTTTTTTCTAAAAAAGGACCAATTTGGGGTATTTTTTAGTTGTAAGTTTCAAAAAATTTTAAAATTACAATCAATTTTTTGTTTTTAAAAATTAGTTTTAGTTTTTTTCTTCTAATTCTTAGTTTTAAAATAAACTCACTTTAAAAGTTTCTTATCCTTATCCTATTAAAATTAGTTTAAGGGTGTGTTTGTGTGATAGCGATAGTGGTGGTGGTGGGGTGACAGTGGTGGTGGTGGTGGCAATGTCGATGGTGGCACTGAAGATGCCGGTGGTGGTGGTGATGATGCCAGTGGTGATGGTGGTGGTGTCACCGATGTTGGTGGTGTCAGTGGTGGTGATGGCAATGTTGGTGGTGGCGGCAGTGGTGTTGATGGTAGCCGCGATGGTGCCACCGGTGGCAGTGGTGGCGGTGCCTGTAGTGATGGTGGTGGTTCTAGTGGTGGCAGCGGAGACAAGAAAGGTCATTGTCAAATGTAGCAAGTGTATTTTTTTTTTAAACTAAAAACCAAAATTACAAATCTTTTTTCTTGATTTTGAAAATGAATGTAAAAGTGTTTTGAAATTGAGTTAAAAACCATTTTAGCTCCATTTAACCAAACGCATTTTGTTTTGAAAATTACATTTGGAAACCAAAAACTTGCAACCACCTCAAACAGACCTTCAAACCTTTTGGAGTGGTTTTTAGTTGAGTTTTGAATTTTTCAAAAATCGCAACCAATTTTTAGTTTTTAAAAATTAGTTTTAGTTCTTTTTTCTAATTTTTGGCTTCAAAATAAGCTCACTTTGAAATTTTCTATCCTAGTAAAATTTGCTTAAATGTATGTTTGTGTGGTGGTAGTGGTGGTGGTGATAGTAGTAGTGGTAGTGGTGGCGATGATAATGATGGTGGTGGCAACAACGATAGTGGTGGTGTCGTTGTCAATGTCAGTGGCTATGGTCGTGATCGTGATAATGGTGACGGTGGATGGTGCTGGTAGTGGTGGCAATGATGGCGGAAATGGTCATTGTCAAATATAATGAGAGTAATTTTTTAAAACTAAAACTAAATTCACAAATCTTTTTTTCTTGATTTTAAAAATGAATGTAAAAGTGTTTTGAATTGAGTTAAAAATCATTTCAATTCCATTTCAGCCAAACACGTTTTGTTTTGAAAAGAAGTGATACATGTACAACAGTTCATCCAACAATTTGTACAACAACACTTTTTGTGTCTATCTTTCTCCGCCATTATGAGATATATAATAAATGATGTACAAGAGAGAGATAGACACAAAAAGTGTTGTTGTACAAATAACATTTCTCTTTTGAAAATTGTATTTAAAAACCAAAAACTAAAAACTCACAACCACCTCAAACAAGTCCTAAGTTATTTTCATGCATTTAAAAATGTGAAGCTTATGATTATTTCCCAACAGTTTTTTTCTCCTAAAAAATGTTATCTCCAAATTACCCAAAATTTTCTAATAGCTTTTGTTCCCTTTCAATTTTTTTTTGAACAACTTCATACATTTTTTTTGTATTTTACTATGTAAAAGCTTGTTTTTTTTTTGTTGTATTATAACAAAATTAATTATCTTAAAAAAAATCAACAAACTTACCCAAACAAAAATTGATTCTAATTATAATCGATTATAACAATAATTGACTATACATATAATCGATTATTGAAATAATCTAATTTTTGCAATTGTCTCAAACACACTCTAAGAAGAATCTATGTCATGTCTGTGTATCTACATAATACATTTGATTTTTACAAAAATAAAAAAATTATATTAGACAGGCACAATTTGTGAGCTAGATCTAGCTACGAAGAATCTACGCCTCATCTACATATTTAGTGAAAAATTAATATATTACTTAAAGAAATATAAATTCTATATCAAATAAGAATAATGTGAAATGGATCCAATTAAGAAGAATCTATGTCATGTTTGTGTATATGCATAATACATCTAATTTTTACAAAAAAATTATAAATTTTATACTAGATAAGCACAATTTGTGAGGTGGATTCAGCTAAAAAGAATCTTCACTACATCTGCATATCTAGCATAAAGATAGGGTTATATAACTTGAACTTTAAAGTGAGACATCAAATAAGAGCAATTGAGTAGTTGAAAGTAACATACCTCATTGCAAATATTTGGTTAAATAACCCAAGTTTTATAACGATTCTTTGGAGAAGAAAAAATATCTAAAAATAACTCGCCTTATTGATAAGTCTAATCATGCAGCTAAGATCTCCACAAAGGTATTGTCTACATATTCACATCTCTTTTTTATTATTATTAAATTTATATTTTGATTTTTTTTACTTATAACAAAACTAATTGAATAACACTCCTTTTAATTTAAAATCGAAAACCTTAATTTCCCCTTTAAAATGCTTTGCTTGTGTATCTGCATAATAAATTTAATTTTTACAAAAAATATTAATTTTATAGTGGATAAGCATAATTTGCGAGGTGGATCCAGCTACGAAGAATCTTCGAAGAATCTTTGCTACATTTGCATATCTAGTGAAAAATAGGGTTATATAACTCGAACTTTAACGAGAGACATCAAAGAAAAGCAGTTAAGCGATCGAAACGGTTCTCTAAAGAAGAAAAAACATATGAAAACAACTCACTTCGTTACTAAACCTAATCATGCGATTAAGATCATCTTCACGAAGGTATTGCCTACATCTTCACATCTCTTTTTTATTATTAAATTTATATTTCAATTTTTTTTTAATTTATAACCAAACCAATTGAACAGCACTCGTTTGAACTTAACATTGAAAACCCTAATTTTCCCCTTAAAATTCAAATTTCCCAATTGGATCCTCCACGTTGTGAGAAAACATTAATTCTTCCAATTGTAGGGCTCAAGACATCTCATTTTGTGGTGGCTCTAGTGACCGTGGGAAGGCAGTGTCGTCGACTGACCAGGAACGTCTATTGTCGTGACAGGGATGGCACCACAGAAGGGGACCCTAGTGCTAACAAACCAAATGGGAGGCTGATGCAAAATCCACATAAGAATCACAAGCCAGAAACGTATGATGGCTTGAAATTGGATTTCTCTCCTGCAATTTTCAAGTCCTTAGAGAGTTACCTCCCAATCGACAGGCTCACCACCTCTCGTGACGAAAAGGTTAAGTACATGCGCGACATTTTGCTTGATTATCTACCGATAGGAACGCGAAACAAAGTATGCTCTGATTGCTTCTCTCTTTTCTTTCCTTGAAATTTGTTGATTTGGTGCCTTGTTTGTTTGTTCTGAAAATGGAAGAAAATTATGGAAAATATTATGTGCTTTATGCTTTATCGGTCTTGGCCTCCCTTACCTTGTGTCTCAAGTGACGTTGAACACATTGTGAAACAGCCAAAACATCTAGTTTTAATTATTAATCAAATGTCATAAAAGTAATGTTTATGAACTACAAATTGATTTTGAGTATTGATGGTGGTTTTTTTTTAACAAGATTGAACCATACTAAAATATTTTATGTGGTGTATCTTTTCCCCTTAAATGAACTTCATTTTGTGTGGTGTATAACATGGTGTGCAACTTGAGATGGTTGTAATTGGTATAATTAATTGGTTTCAATTTTCAAACAGTACTAAATGTCTAATGTATAGTTTAGGTACTTTTAGATGGTCTAAGATAATGAAAGCAAAATTATGGAAGTTGGTATGATATGGAGGAAGAACAATGCTATGAGAATGAGAAGTTTTATTAATATTGATCCTGCATTTAGTTCCATTGTAACTTTTGGTTCGTTGTCATGAAAATAAAGGTAGAAGTTCATTTGTGAAAATTTTCATTTATGTCAATAAATTGTAAAATAATAAAACTTTGTTATCATATTTTTTATTTTATTTTTAGTTACTGTTTATTGTCTTTGTTATCATTCTTGTTATTATTTTGGCACATACTTTTATGATGGTTTGAATGTTATTCTAATAGGATCAAAAGCAAAGAGAATACAAACAGAGGATACTATCAAATTATAAGGTATGCAATCTCCAAATGTTAATTGTTGGTATGATTTTGTTGGCTTGAAATTAATGTAGAACCTTAAAGAATATATTAAAGGAAAGAATGTCACTCAATTAAATTATTAAATTAAATAACCACCGAGCGTGTGGATCAACTAGTGCGAGGTTGTTTCAGCTTAACCAATGGTCTTGAGTTCGAGTCTTAGGTATGCAGCTGCGTTAAATTCTTGAAGGGAGGGCTTTGCTGCCTATAGTGGTCTTACTCGACTTGAGTAGAATTGCCTCCAGTAGAAGATACCTGTGGTCTAGACCAAGAAAATTATCAAATTAAATAGTTTTAAAAAATCTCAATGGCTTGTTTTAATAATTAATTCTACTTCCCAATTTAGACAAAATTTAGTTTGACAAATATTAACGACATAAATATAGTCACAAAGAGAGATGGGGCATGAGTACAATAAAAAAAGAGAGGATAAAGGTCTATAAGGTTTCCACAAATTTTATTTTTTTAAAAATGTATACGTGTGTGTATGTATGTGCATGTGCATGTGCATACATGTGTGTATTTATTTATGTACGTATACATAAGTGTGGATATCGGGCAAGGTGGGTACTAAGGTACTCGTACCTTAGTGTTTTGGCCTATTTTTCTCGTTTGATTTTGTTGGCCTGGAATTAATGTAGAACCTGAAAGAATAATTTTAGGAAAAGAATGTCAAATAATTAAATTCTCAAATTAAATAAGTTTAAGAAATCTTAATGGCTTGATCTAATAATGAATCTTACTTTCCAATTTAGATAAAATTTATTTTGGTCAAATATTAAATACATATAAAATATAAAACCCTAAACGAAACTATCATACCTTCTAGAATGGGGTTTGTTACACCCCTATTTTTGCATATCAAATTATTTTTTAATTATTTTGCATTTATTTTTGAAGAACCAAATGGGAATCTCAAAAATTTGATTCCTATGGTTATTCTTGTATTATTTAGTAATACTTAGTTTAGATTTTTAATAATTTTTGGAAAATGGAGTCCGAAAAAAGGTAAAATGACTATTTTGCCCCTAGAAGGACTGGATAATTGAGAAAATAGTTATAAGTGTCAAAAATTTATTTTTAAGTCATTTATGTGCTTAGAATAATTAATAATAATTTTAGAAATTTTTCAGAAATTTATTAAGACAATTTTTGTGAAATGACCAAAATACCCCTAGTTGACTGTAGGAGTAGACTAGAGACTTTTTGACTTCAAAGTATTTTAAGAATTTTATACTAGGTATATTTTAATTATAAAAACTTTATTTGAAAGAAAAATGGTGAAAAATGTAACATTCTTATTTTTAGTTTTTCAATTATTTTTCTAATATTTGACTATTTAATTTTGAAAAATTGGGAGGGAATTTCAAAATTTTTATCCCCACCATTATGATCAGAAATTCAAGAGCTATTTAATTGTGATTTTTAATAATTTTTCCGAACTAAAGCTTGGAGAAATTAGAAAATGACAATTTTGTCCCTATTACTTAATATTAAGGGCTTAGATGAGAAAAAGATTCAATTGACATTAGAATGTCAATTTAAACTTGGAATCATGTCATATATATTAAAATATAATTTTGAAAATTTTCTGGAAATTTTCTGGAATTCCTATGTAAAATGACCAAAATGCCCCTAAGAGTCCGATAAGCCAACCAATATTGGTTTAACATCCAAAAATGGTAAAAATAGTAATTTATGTTTATTTATAGGTGAAATATTTAATTTTATAATTTTCATAAAATTTTGGTATTTATTGAATTAAAATGAATTTTTTATGAATTTTCTAGCTTTAAAATACAAAATAAATACATATAATTCGAATTAAATTAATAAAAATTAAAATTTATTATTAGAAATTTATTTTTGATGAAAAATAATGTATTTGTCCAGTTTTTATTTTAATTGCATTTTTTTTATATTAAAGTTCATTTTTTCAAGTTTAGGCGATTTTATCAGTACCGGTTAATTTAACTATAGATAAAATTGACACTGATAAAGATAGGATAGCACATAGACGATGTCCCAAGCCTAAAGGGGGGCTGATTCACCACTCTAATATGTGTATGTGTCCCTAAGTTTGAATATGTGTCCTATAATTGGATTAAAAATAAAAAAATCCTAATTTATTACATAAGCAATTATGTCATTAGGGGGACATCTAACCCCCCTCCTTCTTCTATAAATAGGCAACCTTTGGACATTTTTTTTTTCAGCACCTTTCCCTCTCTCAAGCCCTCTCTCAAGCCACCAAATTCTTAGAGAGCTTCTTTCTTTAGAAAAAATTTTCTTTTACTGTGCTTTTATGCTAAAATTTTACTAGTTTTCTAATAACTAGTAAAGTTCTCTTCCTAGGAGGTTTGCATCAACAAACTCCATTCTCTTCATCAACCACCTTAGAGATAATGGGGGCATTGGGGTTGGTTCTAAATTATGGTCACTTTGCATGTTGGTAGGAAGGGTTTTCCCTAAACCCGTTTAGGCTTAAGTTTATTATTATTATTATTGTTATATTGTTTGATGTTAAACTTTAATTTTTGCTAAGCTGTTACTTTGCTCAAATTTAAATTATTAAATTATACTTGCTAAGTTGTTATTATGCTCAAATTTAAATTATTAAATTATACTTGATAAGCTGTTACTCTGCTCAAATTTAGAAAATTAAAATATATTTATTTAGTTGTTATTCTGCCAAAATTTTATTAATTAAACTATAATTTCTATGTCATTATTCTGTTAAAATTTTGGTATTGTGCAATTTCTGCAATATAAGGCAAAAATGTTGATTGTACTGGTACTCAAATTAATTGAGACCAGAAAACCTCTATTTGAGAAGTTAGGAAGTGATAAATTAGTGAGTAATGTAAAGCAAATGACATGCAGTAGCATGATATCCTACTAGGGAAGCTACAGTTTGGTACACTGCTGGATGAAAGGCAGGGACCCATGGTTAGGTCTAGAGGGTATAATATCAAGTGGTGAGAGTCCTGATGGCCAAGGTTCCGCTCTTAAGCCGGGATAATCACTTAACCAACTTGATAACCTTGATAACTACTCAGTATCACCAGGATTGGTGAGAGTATACCTCTATAAATGATATCCTAAATTGTTATTTTGTTCCTCAATGAAATGAGGACTGTACCATAAGATGATGTTGAGAGAGGTATATGTACTCCCAGTCACTTCCCAGGTTCTATTAAGAACTATTACCCACTAATGGAAAGTATGGATCCATATCGAGTCAAGAATTGTATAACATAGAATAAACTTTAAGTTCTCCTTTTTTTGTCAATTGTGTTTTATCTATATTGTGTGGTAGAACTCCTACCATACATGTAAAAGTGATATTAGAACAAATCACCTCACTCCATTACTTTTTCTTTTATGCATGATTGATCATTGTTAATGAAGACCCGACTGTTGATGAGAACCTATAGAGCTAGTTTGACAGTTTGTTATTTTACGGGATAGGATAGACAGACATTGCTTTGACTAGGATTTTTTTGATGTATTGAGAATAAGTAGTAATTATTTTTATGTATATTTTAATCTCCCTGTATTTCAATAATTTTTCTGATTATGAAATCATGATGTACAGTTCTACGATGAATACATACAAATTTTATTTTATTTTTACTATCAGTTTTCAAATTCTGATAAATTTACAAATTTTCTATTATTAAAAACAAAGAAAAATTTTACTCGCATTTTTTTAATAAGTAAATAAACATGGGTTATATTCAATGTGAATGGGTGTCACAGGTTGTTCTAGCTTAACCAAGTCTTGAGTTCGAGCCCTGGGTATGCAATTGCGTTAAATACTTAGGGAGAGCTTTGTCACTGATAGTGGTCCTATCTAACTTGAGTAAGATTGTTTCCCGTGGAGGATACCTATGGTCTCTACCAAAAAACTATCACTCTTTCAATTATTTGATTTAGCTATAATATAAGGTTTACATGTCTTGTTCTGTCATTGACAATTTTTCTAGTTAAGTGGGTGGAAGCAAGAAGGTGAAAAATTAAATGGAATAAAGACAACTTTTGAGTTTTGACCAAAATGGTTTGACTCACGAACTTAAGTGAAAATGAATTCATTCTACTTTTTACCTTCTTATGTTATAACAAGCAAGTATAGAGTGCTTCTCATTCCAAAATTTTTACTTTCCCATTTTTAATGTCTATTTATCATGTAATAAGTATTATCTCCATCTTAAAAGGCAAATATTTCTATGAAGTAAAAAAGAACAAGCTTTACCTATGATTGATCTAGTGAATACTTTATTGTGATTGCTTGGGTTAAAGCTCCACACCCTTACTGTTGATATTAAAATAACACAGTAAAATCTTGCAGTTTCAAAATGCAATATTGTATATGCTATTATTATTTATAAAATATATAGTTGTATGGATTCAAATTTGAAATATATGTAATGCCTTGGAAAATTTCTTTCTTTAAAAAGTTGTTTTGATTTTCTTTTCTCATTTCTTGTTAGATATTAATATGCATTCAACTTATGCAATTTTCATGGCACTTGGTTCTTATTTGGTTTTTTAATGTTTCAACATCTATGAGGCGATTGTAAAAGACTTAATATTCCATTCAAAACAACAAACTCATAAAATGTAGTTTTTTATTTCATGACAATCTTTATCACACCTCCTCCTATTTTTTTATGGTCCTTTTTATCTAGACTAACATGAAATGTCATTTTTTTGTAGCCTCGGCACCAAGAGATATACGCTATTGATCCTACAACATTCTTTGTCCCATCATTTCTTAAAGCAATTCATGATAATACAAAAGAAAGCTTTAGAAGTATAATGTCAGAGCCTACTCCAGGCATTTTTACATTTGAGATGCTTCAACCACACTTTTGTGAGTTATTGTTATCTGAGGTATTTTATCATTTCACTGTTAGGGAATAAGCAAAAGCAATGTATTGTTCTTCCTTAAGTTATAATTTGCAAGTCGATGCCTATACATATATTTTGTCTATGTTGAAATTTATTTTTGGTTTCCCTAGGTTGAAAATTTTGAAAATTGGGTTAGCGCAACAAATTTTCCTCTTGTACGTCCCAATACAATGAATCAATATGGTGTTGTACTTGATGACTTTGGCCTTCAAACCATGCTTGACAAGCTTATGGAAGATTTTATTTGTCCTTTGTCAAAAGGTTAATGGAGTCTGCACTATTACTTTAGCTTATGGTGATTTGTCCAATTATCACATTTATGTATGTGTTGACAAAAAAGATTAGTCACCTGTCATCCTCTTTTAAAATTTTCATTTTCTAATATGTATTTCAATTAACTAATTCCTTGTTATACAGTTTTCTTTGCAAAAATTGGTGGATCAACTCTGGATTCTCATCATGGGTTTGTTGTTGAATATGGTATAGATAAAGATGTTGACTTGGGTAAGAGTTAAAATTGCCCCACGTTTCCTTGTAATAGTTTCAGGCATTATGATTTTATCATCAATATGTTTTTCATATTTGATAAGGCTATTTTACCTATAAGGTAAATGAAAATGAGGTTTTGTTACAGGCTATGTGCTTACTATTGAAAATTCATATTATAAAAGTTTAGCAATTTTGTATGTGAATCTTGCAACACTTATATAATTGTTGCTAAGAGAAATGCTAACAACACTGTCTAACACATTCTATTGAACACACGCTAGATTATTGGCTAAAATTTATTAAAAATCACAAATTTTGGTAGGTCCTACTCTTCATTTAATGAGTCTCTCTCTTGATTTTATAATTTTCAATAAATTTTGACCAATAGTAGAGTGTGTTAGAAAGAGTAAAATAGTGTGTTGTTAGCACTCCTCTCACAAATAAACAACATTTTGGTTGCTAATAATTTTGACAACTTTATTTTATGCATCTGTTGTAATTTCAACCTATGTTTCAATAAGCGCATAACATCTTTATTAACAATTAAATGTTTGGATGATATAGTATTCCTTTACTATTTGAGTTGCTTCCCATGATGTAGAACTTGAAATTTCATTTCATATGTTGTAAGCAGTGAAGTCTAACAAATGGTCTCACATTTGTAGGTTTCCATGTTGATGACTCAGAGGTAACCTTGAATGTTTGCTTGGGTAAGCAATTTTCTGGGGGGGAATTATTTTTTCGAGGCATGCGATGTGAAAAACATGTACATACAGAAAGTGATCCAAAGGTAAGTGATGGAGATGTTGAAATATAAAAGTATATTGGTATTAGGAAGATGTGTTGATAATGTTTTTTAATTCTCATTATAAGCATACATTGTTCTTGTTGTAAATATCCTAGATATTTTAGGATATGCCAAAATATCTTATTGTTTCTTGATATATATTTTTTTGATGTAGTTTTCTTTATTTCTTTTTTTAGGCTTAGTTGTTTATCTTATAAAATGGAGATTAGACCTTGTATTAAAAAACACTGAATATATCAAATTCCTTTTTCTTTTAACTTGGTATAGGAGCTCCCAATCTTAGGGGCTCTGTTTCTACTGCTCAATATCAATGATATTGTCTATCGGCCTTACTTAAGGGTGTAAGCAGGTCACTATTAACTCGCGAACCCAAGCAACCCAACCCAACCTAACTACATTTTAGCGGGTTGGGTTGAGTCATTGGGTTGAGTTGGATTTATTTTAAGTGATCCAATTATAATTGGGTTGGTATCAAATTAATAATTTCCTAATCTGATAAACTCAACCTAACCCAATCTAATATAATATTAATGATAAAATAATATAGTTATTCACTTATTCTAATTTTCTAATTTCTAAAATCACTTAAAAGTTAAAACTTATCATCACTTATTTGAAAGTCTTCTCTTGAGTTTTAATTTGTTCATTTTTAATATGTAATTCAAGTAATTGTTAGTGTTGTTTAGGACATGTAATATATTATGCCATTTAGGACATGTATTGTATTTTTCGTGTAAGTGTTGGATTTAGATGGTTAGACTTGTACTTTGGGTAACCATGTTATAGGTACGAAGTATCTACCAACTTTGCTGGTGACTAATTTCTGCCAAGGAACCTAACTGGCCACCTTTAGTGGGGTCTCCTCTCCTAACCACTTTTTTTCCATCCACAAGGTTCGAGCCTAAGACCTTGCTTAAGGGATCTGAGCTCAGTACTACTCAAACCAACAACATGTTGGTCATGTATTGGATGAGTTGAACTAATTAGGTGCTTTATTTTTCTTATTTTTTCTATTTTTTTTAATCTTTTTCTAATTTTTTTCAAATTTCCAAAAACATTTTAATATTTCAATCACTCAACCTGATTATCCAACCTAACCTAACTAGATTAAAGTCAGGTTGGTTTGGGTTAGATTGCTTCATTAAAAAACGCAATCTCAATCCAACCTAACTTGACTATACTTAATTGGGCTAGGTCTTAAATTAGGTCAAACTTGACCCAACCCCAACCCACTTATACCCCTAGTCCCTGTTGCCTACGGGATCGGTGATGAAATAAGGAGGTGTGACTCCCTTTGTCGGTTAGACGCCAAAAAAATGGGCATTATTTATTCGATACTGTTCTCGTCATCGCGCACTATTCTTTTTTAGATTTTATGGCGATTCCCTATTGTCTTGATCTAGTCATGGCTTAAGAAAATGTCATCTCTTTAGGTCCTAATGATCTTAGTAAGTTTTCTAGTACTTACTCCTTGACCATGAAAGGTAAAAGTTCTTTCAATATTTTAAGTTTTATTCCTCAAGATATTTAGGTTCTTAACTCTAGAACTACTGAATTATATGACTCTCTTTTTTTCATACTGTACATCATACTCCGTATTGTCTATAAGGTAACTCATTACTGCTGCTAATGGAGATCATGTCCCTATTATTAGATCTGGCAACATCCAACTCCAACCATCCTTATCCCTATACAATGTCATTCATATTCCTAAACTGGAAAATAATCTTATATCTATACATAAACTTACACAAGATTTAAATTTTGTAGTAACTTTTTTCCACTCTTATTATGTCTTTCAAGACCTTGCCATAGGATAGATGATTAAACTTACCAAAGAGTAGGGATGGGTTATATTTCTTACAACACATGAAGACTGATGGTGGTGCTAGTAAAAAGGTGTTGTCTTCTAGGCAACATACAAACTCTGAGACTTGAGCATCTTCCTAAATTTGGCTTCACCACAGGCGTCTTGGACATCCACCTTTTAGCATGCTTAAGTCTTTATTTCCTTATTTGTTTACAAAAGAGTCAGTTGAGTCTTTTTGCTGTGATGTTTGTCAATTTTCAAAACACTATCATGTAACATTTCCTCCTAGTAACAAAAAAAGTTTTACATCTTTTGACCTTATTCATTTCGATATGTAGGGGCTTGTTATTGACTCTATATTTGGCTATAAATGGTTTTTTGGCATTCATTGATGATTGTACTCATGTGACATGGACATTTCTTATGAAAAATTAATCTAAAATTTGTCAAATATTTTTTGATTTCTTCTGCTTGTTAAAATTAAATTTGAAAGTCTATTAAGAGATTATGGTATGACTATTGTACAGAATATGTCAATCTAATGGTTTCAAAGTATCTTAAAGATAATAACATTATTTATGAGCTAACATGTGTTAATACCACCCAACAAAATACAATTGTAGAAAGAAATATCTGTCATCTCTTTCAAGTTGTTATGGTTTTTCTCTTCGAAATGTCAATTCCTAAAGTCTACTAGGGAGAAGTTTTCTGACTACCACATATCTAATTAATAGGTTGCCTACTCGTGTTTTAAATGGTATTAGTCTAATAGAACACATGTTGTCCTTCTTACCTCTTTTCTCCCCTAATGTCAAGCCTTCAATGTCAATTCTTTGGGTGTGTTGCTTTTGTCCATTCTCATAGTCAACATTGCCCCAAGTTAGATCCTATAGTTGTTAAATGTATTTTTATTGGTTATGCCCCAAATAAAAGAGGGGTACACACATACCTATAGAAAAAACTATAAGGAGACGTTTGCCTTAGTAGCAAAGATGAATATGGTGAGAATTATTCTTTCCCTAGCTGCCTATTTCGGCTAGGATTTACAATAATTTGATGTTAAAAATGCTTTCCTTCATGGAGACCTAGAAGAAGAAGTCTGCATGAAGATTCCTTCAAGATTTGATTCTCATGGTGGAAAGAACAAGGTGTGCAGGCTTAAGAAGAATTTGTATGGTCTTGAACAATCTCCCCAGGCATGGTTTGGAATATTCATCCAAACTATGACATCTTGGGATTCAGAGTCAAGGTGATCATTCTCTTTTTATAAATAGCATTCTCCTGATGGTAAATTCACTCTTCTTCTAGTCTATATAGACGATATGATCACTATAGGCGATGATGAGATAGAAATGAAGGAGTTGGAAAAGATAAAGTACTTCCTTAGGATAAAGGTTATCTATTCTAGAAAAGGTATCTTTATCTCTCAAAGGAAGTATGTACTTGATCTTCTCAAAGAAATAGGAAAATTGGGATGTAAGACATTCAAAGTACGAATTCAACATAACCATGAGATTGGAAATGAAGAAAGTTTAGTAGTAAAAAAGTCCCAATACCAGGGATTTTTAGGGAAGTTGATCTATTTATCCCACACTAGACGAGACATTATGGTCAGGCAATTTATGCATGATCCTTGGGAAAGTCACTTATAGGCAATTGATAAAACCTCTAAATTTGAAGTCAAGTTTATGAAAAGGACTGTTGTTTAAGAGAAAAGGTACATTGTCCATGGAGATGCAAACTATGCTAGGTCAGTTATAGGTAGAAGATCCACCTTCAAATACTACATGTTTCTAGGAGGAAATATATTAACATGGAGGAGGAAAAAGTAAAATGTAGTTGCTCGATCTAGTGCAAAAGCAAAATTTTGAGCTATGACAAGTACATTTGAAGGGTTATGGATGAAAATTATTCTTAATGACCTCAAAGTAAGATATGAAGGACCTATGAAGCTGTTTTAGGATAACAAATCAACCATAATCCAACCTAACATGACACAATAAAGCATATAAAGATTCACAAGCACTTCATCAAAGAAAAATTGGACAACGGTCTTATAACCATAACACATGTTCCTATATGGCTTTAATTGGCAAACATGTTCACCAAAGGGCTCCCTATAGTAAGATTTCAAGAACTTATTAACAAGTTGGGAATGATTGATATTCATTTACCAACTTGAGGGGGAATGTTGTAAATATCATAGATATTTTAGGATATGCAAAAATATCTTATTGTATCTTGATATATATTATTTTGACACAGTTTCCTTATTTCCTTTTTTTAGGCTTAGTTGTTTACCTTATAAAAGAATATTGGAGCTTGTATTAAAAACACATAGAATGTATCAAAGTTCCTTTTCTTTCAGTTGTTCTACTCTCAAACTAGATCATATGATATTTGAATATTGATAAGAATGGCAATCATAATTAATTTGATGAAACCTATTTTATGTAGCTGACTTAAGTGTTCATATTGATTTTTCTTGTTTTCTAACCAATCATTTAATTGGCCCTAAGAAAATTTGAGCATGCGATACAAGAGAGAAATATGTTAATTAATATGTTTTGTACTTTTGGAAATCTTTGTATGATTTCATACAAGCTAATATTAGAATGGAAGTAGCTAAAAAAATTGCTTATTATGTTTTTCATACACACTTCAATAGTATGCATGGTTTATACACTTTTATTTATTTATGGAGTCCATTATTTGAAAGCAGGAGACCTTTGATTATTACCATGTCCCTGGACGAGCTGTGCTTCATCATGGTCGTCATCGCCATGGTGCTAGAGCTACAACATCGGGTCATCGTGTCAACCTAATTTTGTGGTGCAGAAGGTACTTTTTTTTTTTTGGTTTGTGTTCATTACTACTTCTATTTGTTTAATACACCTCGTCATTATATTTTACCTGCATAGATAGGTTGTATGGATGCAGAAATAAGGGGTAGAGGGATGTAAGTTAGTTTAATGTAATTTCAGAAGTTAAAGGGGAGTTAGTGTTTTCTAATTTTAAAGCAAACTTCAAAGGAAGATAGTACATTTGATTTTGGATGCATCATCACATATGTATTAATGACCTTGGCAAGTGACCTTTACACTAGCAAAGTTGCATTTGGTTCTATGTCTACTACATGTATTTATGTGAAGAATTAACTATTAAGTGCTCGTTTGGTGGTCAGAATAGGATACGATACGATAAGATATGACAATAGGATAAGAACAAGATATAATAAGAGTAAGATAAGCTATAATCTTACCTAATGTTTGGTGCATACTAGATAATAAACCAGATAATGATAAGATAAAATATAAAATATGTTCAAATGACAAAATTATTATTTTGTTAAAATTACATATAATTTTTTAGAAAGTAACTTTTAATTTAATTTTTAATTTTTACTAAACAATATAATTTTGACTAAAGTATATAATATTATTTTTATTTATGTAGTTACTTTTCTTAAAATTATAAAAAAATATATAATATTTTTAAAATTATAATTATTATCCAAATATTATTCTTCAAAATATATTTAAATATTAATTATTTAATTTTTAATATTTTAATTATAATAATATACTTTAAATTTACACGTCAAAATTATTATAAATATATATATATATATATATATATGTATTTAAAATAATATATATAATAAATATAATATATAGTAATATATATAATATTACTATATATTATAATATATATCATTATATATTATATATAAATCTTATATATATTTTCATAATAATATTATGTCTGTTATATATAATTATATATAATATTATTATATATAACTATTTATATATATATATATATATATATATATAATTATTTGTAATATTTTGAATATTATAACAATATTGTATATATATATATATATATATATATATATATAATATTTATAATAATATTTAACATATTACATAATATATATAGAGAGAGAAAATTTATTCTATCATATTACTTTCTAACTTAGCTTTCTCTTCAGGATAAAAAATATATTAGAGCAACAGAATAGGATGAGGGGTAGGATAATATTATCATATCTTATTGGCGCAACAAACAACAAATTATAATAGGATAGGATAGTTATCCTGTCTTATCCTATCATATCCTAACCACCAAACAGGCCCTAAAGGAATAAACATGAAATAATGAGGTGCAACTGGATAATTTTCCTCCCTAACTCTAATTCTCTTTTAGCTTTTCTACCTTATGCTTTATTTGTTAAGTAATTTTCCTAAATTAAATTTGTGCAGGAATGGCCGTAGCAGTCTCATATTAAGACTGCATAATTGTAGCATTAACTTTTTCACCCTTTATTGTTTACCTCATTAGATTGATTAATTTAAATTTATATTGTTTAGTGCTAATTTTGCTGATCCTCATTAAATTAATCATGAAGGTTGCATTATTTTTTGTGCAGTTCTGTTTTTCGAGAAATGATAAGGTATAAAAATGATTTCTCTAGCTGGTGTGCGAAGTGCTATCAAGAGAGGGAAAAAAAGCTGCTCCACTCAATGGATGAGACCAAATTGGTAAATGATATGCATTTTTCATTTGCATGCATTACATTCTACGAAAATGGAATGAGTGTTCTGTACAGCACAAGCATATGTTAGTCACTTGGTTTCTATTTCCAACCTTGTGATAATAATGACCAATTGCTGCTACTTAGAGTGTTTTGGTTTTATGCTGGGAATAATGAGAAATAATTTGACTATAGTCAAACTTGATTTTATAAAAATATATATGTTTGGTTATTGTTAAGTAAAGTTAATTTTGTCTCAAAATTTTAGTTTGATTAGAAGTGATAAAAAGTAGCTTTTGTGTTGAGTTGAAAAATTTACATTAAGTTTTATAATAGCAAACTTGTTTTCAAGATAAAAACATCCAAATATAAATCACTTCACTTAAAAATCAATTTTAAGCAAAATCAATTTTACAAAATCAATTTCATTTAAAATTATTTTTGCAAACACTCATCCAAATACATACTTAGGATGTTGCTTTTTGCATTGCACTTAGAAGACATAGGAGCTTTGAACAACATGTGTTGAAAAAATCAAGTTATTCTAAGATATATCCTGTACCAAGTAGATGACAGGGACCTAATGCCATCGATTGATCTATTTATATATAGTTGGTGGAATAAAGTTTGGTTGTTAGTTTTGTTATATACCCCATACCAAGTGAAACACAATATACCATAGAATTAATACGAGAATTAGAAATTAAAAAGAAAATCAAGTTCATAAATAAAAAATTGTAATTGAGGTCCATATTTTGTTTTTGGAAGGGTTTTTTACATAGTTATTCAAGTTTTGTTTTTTAGGAAGCAAGAAAATTGGACCTTGCAAATCTTTTGGTGAGGGGGTAGAATTTCCATTATAAACGGTAAAAGAAATATGGAAGGGGTAAATTGGTAATGCTAGGGTATGCTGGTACATTTCCAAGCCATTATCAAGTGGCTATCGCAAAATACATCATCAGTAAGCATAAGTTTTGAATAACCTTTAGTTTAAGGTTTAAGCTTTATTTAATTGGTTCTTTGAATTATAGTTTGGTACCCACAAAATAAGTAATTCCAAAGGTTACATGGACCATTAATATTGTATTGCCCTTTAATAGAAGTGCTTGTTGAATTAAGTTCTTTCCTATACATGTGATTAGAAATACTTGACTGATGTTTTGCAAGATATAACTATAAGAATTTATGGTTTACAGGTACTGTTCAGGAGGGAAGGCGAAACAACTGCATCATCTGTTGGTGATAAGTGGAAGTGGGGAAAAATAATGTAGCTGTAACCATTTAGTCCAAACTATGAGTCTTTGATTATCTAGGTGTATGTAAAAGGTACAGTTGGAGTGGGACAAATTTACAAACTAGCTTGGATTTTTTCACCCAAAAATCGTTACTGCTTACATGTTATATCTGATGCATCTCAAGTCTTTCATTCATATTATATTTCGCTGCATGTACACAATATGAATGTCATCATTTTGTGTTGCACAAATCCCCAACGTCATAGCTAGCTATTTAGATTTAAATTATAATTAATTTCTGATTAGATCTTAAGGTTGATTTTATCTTTTGAAAGATTTTTTTCTCAAATACTTTTTCAAAAGGTTATGAAAAAAGTTTATTATTTCAAAATAAATTAATTCATAACAAATATTTCATTTTATCTTTTTTCCCCCTTAGTAGTGTGTTTGGTTTGGTTTAGTTTTTTTTTTTTTTTCGGAGATTTTCCTTTTACAAATTCTTTTTAGTTGCATAAAATTATATTTGTTGGATTTTTTGTTTATAAAAAATTATTATTACTTTTAATTGTGTATGATCTAACTTCTCATTTTAATGTGAATTGAAGAATTTATGAAAAGTTGAGTCAAATGCTACTTAAGGGAAGACTTCATGGAAGTGAAAAGTGTCTCGATTCAAATCTCCCATTATGGTTAGAATTCATGAAATGGGTAGAAGAGTACCAGTAATACACCATCTAATAAATTCTTTCTAATACATACTCTATTATTGATTAAATTTTTTTGAAAACTACAAAACCATGAGTGGATGTCATTAAATAAGTACTGAGATCTACTAAATTTTGTGATTTCTAATAATTTTTTGTCAATAATAAAGAGCGTGCTCAAAAGAGTGTTAAAGAGTGTGTTACTAGTATTTCTATATCTATAGGTATTGTGAGAACAAAATTGACTTTTTTTTTAAGAAATAAAAATGTATACTTTGTCGCTTGCTTGTTATATTTTCTTTATGGTGTTAAAATGTAAAACAAAACCATCAGATGTGTAAATTATTAACCTAAGACTATTACAACTTAATTAGGAATTAATTTCTAGTCTTTGGAAATGTAATTGCATTAAAATTTGTAGGGAGAATTTTTCTACCTATTATGATCTTACTTGACTCCAATCAAATTAGTTAGGCATCTAATGTAGTGTCCGAATGTCATGATTCTAGACAAAAAAATGTGAAATAAATGTCTTTGATTAACATGATAGTCAATAGGAAAAATAATGGAAGGTGGAAACAAAATGACTTTATAATGCACATGGGAGGATTGAGACAAATTCAAATGTCTAGATTATGCATAGTATTATGACATTTCTGGAATTAGTTTCTAAGTATTTTGGTCATTGTTCAACTTGTTGGGGCCTTTTATGATAATTTTCACAGTATTTCATACTATCTTTCTTTAGTTTATTGATAATAATTTTAGGTTTTTGATCTGTGTTTTAGAGAATCAAGAATTGCATGAAAAGGAAGGACATGAAATAATTAGAAAAAATATTAACGAATTTTTTGAAGTTTTAAACACTAGGCGCCAATTTTAATTTATGTTATATGGTTGTTAGTGTTAGGGATTTTTGTGAGACCTATTTAAGTGTGTCAAATGGGAAAAAAAAAAAAAGGGGGGTATCTCTCATCTTTTTGGCAACTTCCAACCTTACTGAGGGAGGAGGAAACATCTGTTGAAAGATTGAAGTTACCTTCTTTTTAACAATCAACCTTAATAAAATTCTTCTCCTTTCTTTCTTTTCATTTCATTTTCAATTTTTCATGGATTGTAACAACACTCTTTATTAGGATATTGATGTAGCTAGTTAATTTCTTCTAGATCATGTGATTGGATTTGTTTTAATCAGTTCATTTTTGTTAGATTTGAGAAGTCTATTTCTACGCTTAATGCCTCTATTAAATTAGCTATATCTGGGTTGATTTTGGCTTATGATGGAGTTGGAAGACTAAATCAATGATTGTATATGAAATTTTCTTCCACCTATTGCAAAGATTTAGTAATGGGTCAAAGGATTGGTATAATTTTGTTAAATCCCTTTATGCTTATTATCCTATTAACGATTTCAATTAACTAAGCAATTAGTAATTCATATAAATAATTAGAGGTTTAATAATTGACTAATATAGGATATTGTTAACAAACTATGAGAAAGAATTAATGAAATCAATATCTTAATGCTTTCTTGCTTGAATTTATTATCTTGTTGCTTACTTCATTTACTTTTCTTTTATTATTTTTGGAAATCCCTTCAACCCATTTGAATTTGTCGTATTGGAACAATTGACTATACTTGCCAAAGAGTCACCATAGATCTAACATGTCATATTTGCATAGCATTTTAATTTGAGTAAAATTTAAAATATAAGCAAAAGTAATATATATATATATTAGCAGTAGTTAGTAAATATTCCTCTTCAATAATACAAAGCATTAATGGATTTGGCCAATGCCACGAAGTATTATATAAATTTAATATACAATGCCACTAAGTATTATATACCCTATAGAATCGAGACTCTAACATATTAGGTAAAATGGCTTAGGAAATAGCTGACATTTTCAAACAAAAGTCAAATTTAAAAATTAAAAGAATCATCAATTTTTTTTATGTCTATTAATTTAATATGGTGCATTAAAAATTATAGTTTAAAATTTAATTTCAAATTAAAATTCATTAAATTTAAATAATACATTTTAAAAAGAGCAAAAAAATATAAATATATAAAATACTTAATATATAAAAAGTACATGACTTAAAATAAAGTTTAAAAGCTGTCTCGTGTAAAAATGAATATTTAAATTGAACATGTATGAATTGATTTATTTTAAATTTTAATGACTTTTTTTTTTTTTTTTCAGAAAACAATCTTGCAAATAGACAATACGGTCTCTTCTCACTCTAACTGAATTATTTATTTTTCATTTTTAGGCTTGTGTATAAAATAAAATAAAATAATCCCTCTCCGCAGTTGACCGATCTCAAGTTTCACTATCAGGCATGGTCGCCTGGTCGGTGCGGGCTCCACAAACCGCATGCGAACATATGATGAGTGGAATTCATGGCCCAACATATATTGATGAGCAAATATTTTTAAAATGAGTTTGTGTGATTAATGAAAAATACATTTATAATTAATTTAATTTAAACTTTAAATTGCATTAAAATTAAAAAGATAAATATACAATTGCTTGTTGATTTTAAAGTCAAACACTTATTTTCCTGTGTTAATTTGCCATTAAGTTGAGTTATTTTTCATTAGATACATAAAGTTAACTTATAGCATTAACTTGATTCAAAAAATAATTCAACAATAGAAATCTTTCTTGTTGTGTGCGTTTGTAATAAACTGATTATACGACCAATGCGATGCAGTCATAAAAACAAATTCAACAATTTATAAGTCAATTGAATGGCATAATGGGGCTGATCACTATCATCACGGCACCGACATACAACCCCTGTAGTAATAATAATAATAATTGTTAGGCTAAGAACATTAACATAAAAATTAATACAATAAGGAAAAAAAAATCTATATATTGATACTAATCTTAACTGTATCTTTTACATGTAAAGTCTGTTTGCAAGGTGAAGAATCTCATCTTCACTATCTTTTTACATGTAGCCGTGCTTGTAGGGTGTGGAGAGCTTGTGGCATTACACATAGCCTACCCTTGGGAGGGGAAGACATCTAGTCTTAGATAAGGGGGGCTATTAAGAAGTGGAGGACCGTCATTCTTGTTATTCTTTGGGTGATTTGGACCGGGCGAAATAAGATAGTTTTTGAAGATGATCACTCTAGCTACTCTTCTCTTGTGGTGCAGGTTTTGTCTTTGGAGTCTCGAATCACGTGGGTTTACTCTAGTACAGAAGGCGTGCATAATACACATGCAGTGAGAGAGGTTACGTGGCTTAGGCGAAATATGGCCACTATTGTTATGAATATTGATGGCAGTGTTCTTCAAAATGAGGGGCAGGCGGGTTTTCGTAGTGTTATTCGACTCAAGGATGGCAAGTTCTTGGCAGCTTTCCATGGGAGTGTGGAGGTACATTCGGTGCTGTATGCAGAAATTATGGCTCTCTTTCATGGCATTAGGATTTGTTGGGAGTCAGGGTTTAGGAATGTGGATTGCTTCTCTAATTCCCTGCAAGTGGTTCACCTACTTGCGTCTAATCCACCTTTGTATCATGCCTATGCTAATGAATTGCATGTCATTAAACTTTTCATGCAATGTGAGTGGAGGTTCAGTGTCTCTCACAAGCTTAGAGAAGGGAATCGGTGTGCGGATTTCCTTGCCCGCCTGGGTTTAGCTAATACCCAATCGCTAGTTTTGCTTCAAGAGCCCCCACGTGGGATATGCCAATTTCTATTGGAGGATGCTTCAGGCGCTAGCTACTATCGTCTCTAATTGCCTTTGTCTTTTATTTTTCTTTCCTTTTTTCTTCTTTTGAACATCTTGTAACCAAAAAAAAAAATCTTAACTGTATACACGTGGTCAAGTAGAAGAGAGATAAGAAAAAAAGTATAAAAAAAAACTGTAATTGGTGATGTATAAAAAAATAAAAATTAATTTATATGTAGTGTACAATATTTTTATACATGTATTTAATAGGATTTGATAATTTTATCATATCTTATTCATTGATATGATATGGTAACACGATGAATTCTTTTTGAATATTTGTGTAAAAATATTTTATATTGATAATGGATATAAATTAAATTCTAAAAAATATTTAAAAAATTAAATATATAAATAAAAATAAATGTTATAATATATTTATACATAATATTTTATAATATTATTTTTTATTATATAACTCATCTTATATATATATATATACACTTTAATGTCCTATACACTAGAATGTCATGTTAAACAAAGTTTAGAAAATATATTTTAAAAAAATGAATGAGTAAAAAGAATCAATTGAAGTTCTTACATATTATTCCAAATTTATTTTATTGTTATATTAATCGAAAGGTAACAAAAATAATTCAACATTTTTATTTAGTTTCTTATTAGATTATGTTAAATAAGATGAATGATTTCTTTATTATATTTCTCTCTTTTCAAAGTCTAAGAAATGTAATAAATTTTTTTAGCAAATATTGTAATAGTATCATATATACATTTCTCATTTCCACATAGATTTTACGGTAACATATATATGTAAATGAAGGAAAGAATCGTTAGTTCTTTTTTATATATAAATAAAGGAAAGAAGCGTGAGTTTTCTTTAGATATTATATTTTTTATTTTTATCTTATTTGACAAGTTGGTATTTTTTATTTCATTTTATTAGTTGTAAACTTTTTATTAATTGTGTGTAAAAATGAAGTGTTAGGTTTGTACTTATGGAAGAATTTCTCCTCAAGTAATTGTAAAAACATTGTATGACTTTATTATATAAAAATAATTTCTGAATAAAAAAAGGTGAACCGGTTGTGTCCTCGCTCCCATTCATGTGCATGTGGTTGCTCTTTTAATTGATTTCAATCCTCTTCACCGGCACAGTCGCTCCTATACTCGTACCTACGTTATATATTCGTATTCTGTACGGTGACAACTGTAACGCAGCTGTCGGGTCATTACTTGTTCACCCTTCTTGCTCTTTCCCACACCGAAACCATAACATAATACTTACAACCCAACCACCGCAAATAAAGCAAGCGTTCCCATTTTCACTTTTCCCGTGTCTCATGTCGTGTCCCTTTAATCTAAACGATTGCTTTTCCTTAGCGTTAACCTTAGACAAGCACAGATGTATTTTTTAATCACCACAAAACACATCCAATACCTATCCCCCACCGAGCCAAATTAAAAGGACCGGACCATTAATAATCATCCACCAATGCAAATACACAATTACTACTTTCGTACTTCACATTCATAAATCATTGTTGGGGCCTCTCTTTGAGATCGACCACACACTTGACCAACATAGAGTTTTGCTAGATTTGAGACCAAAACCACATCATCATCATCATCATCAACAACAACATCATTATGCATGCGAAGACAGACTCGGAGGTGACAAGCCTGGACGCGTCGTCCACCACACGGTCCCCTCGGCGAGCAGTGTACTACGTTCAGAGCCCTTCTCACGATGGCGAGAAAACGACGACGTCGTTGCACTCAACCCCTGTTCTCAGCCCCATGGGTTCCCCTCCTCACTCTCACTCTTCCTCGAGCCGCTTCTCCGGTTCACGCAAGATCAACAGCCACCACCGCAACCACAAACCTTGGAAGGACATCGACGTCATCGAAGAAGAGGGTCTTCTCCAAACCGAAGATCGCGACCGCTCTCTCTCTCGTCGATACTATTTCCTCGCCTTTGTGCTTGGTTTCTTCATTCTCTTCTCTTTCTTCTCTCTCATCCTCTGGGGTGCCAGTAGACCCATGAAACCCAAAATCGTCATCAAGGTTTGGTTTCTTCCCAAGTTGATTTCTTTATTTTTGTTCTAAAATGGGTCGCTGTCAATTCTCAATTTCCGTTCTGGGTTTCGCAGAGCATAAAGTTTGACCATCTCAGAGTTCAAGCTGGTTCCGATGCCACCGGCGTAGCCACTGACATGATCACCATGAATTCCACCGTGAAATTGACTTATCGCAACACTGGCACGTTCTTTGGGGTCCATGTCACAGGAACACCGTTGGATCTGTCCTATTCAGAAATTGTAATTGCTACCGGAAATGTAAGACACGTAATTAATTCCTTTGACAGTATGTACATTAATTTGTGTGGTTATTTGATTTGATTTGATTTGATTTGGTTGATGTAGTTGAAGAAGTTTTATCAGTCACGGAAGAGTCAGAGATTAGTGAGTGTGGCAGTGATGGGGAACAAGATCCCGCTGTATGGAAGTGGTGCTAGCTTGAGTAGCACAACGGGTATGCCCACGGTGCCTGTGCCTTTGAAGTTGAGCTTTGTGATTCGATCTAGAGCTTACGTGCTTGGGAGATTGGTGAAGCCCAAGTACTACAAAACGGTTCAATGTTCCATCAATTTGGATCCCAAGAAAATCGATGTTCCAGTGTCGCTCAAGAATTCGTGCACGTATGATTGATTGAGTGGGAAGTGAGGAAAGGACGAACCAGCACAAGGGAAAGACCATAGAAAATTAAAATTAAAATTTTACTTGTTTACGATTCGTTGGTTTTTTTTGGCTGAGGAAAGTAACATGGATACAGCTCAGAGGGCAGGTGTGAGGGGTTGGAGCCGGGTTGGAAAGACGCGTCTTTTTGGACTTTTTGCCTGCCCCAATAGTATGCACTGGATATTGAAGATAATTAAAGACATGTTGGATTTTTATTTTTTAAATAATTTTGTCCCATTATATAAAGGGAAGAAATAATTAGTGTACTTAATCTGAATGTTGTTTCATTTTTCAAGTAATTATAGCCACTGAGAATTTTGACCTTTTTTACTTTAGTATTTGTCTGTTGGCTAAGCTCCATAACCAAGACGTCATCAAAATAAGTTCGGAACATTAAACACGATTTATTAAACGACAATTTGCCGGTAGATAAAATGATTGATTTGATAAAAAGGGATAAAAAAAAAGTTTAATTATCATACACTCTCAATGTAAAAATTTGACATTATTAATTAATCAAAAATTATTATTGATATGATTTTTAAAATATTTATTATAAAAGTCAACAAAGTTATAAATTATAATAAATGATGATTTGTAATTGGATGATAGTATAAAACTACTTTATATTATTAGTGCACGGCCTGTTTTCTCTAAAAAAATATTAGTATATAAATTATAATTTAATAAAATTATTGAAAAATTTTACAAAGCAAAGATTTCGATTTTTGTTACATATGTGTGGAGTGTACTAAAAAAATACTAATTAAGAGATAACACACACTTATCTCCCGTAAGTGTCATCTGCAGATGTGTGTTAAATATTTTTAATTTTTAATTATTTTAAAATAAATATTAAATAATTTTTGCATTGCTTTCTATACAATAAATTTTTTTAATAAGTACTTTCTAGTTTTTTCTTTAACATCTGTGCTAGTGGCATACTCGTATTCGTGTACGGGTTGAACATTTTCTGGAGCACGTGTAGACATTGGAATTAAGGAGTTGCAAATTGCAATAGCCATTGGCCAATGGTGGAGCCGTAGCACAACGATAGAATTCAGTTGAGGCTTTCCATTTTGATGCATAGTAATTATTTATACCCGTTTATCTCCAACTTATGAGTTGCTGAAGTAACGAGTCCTATGAAATTAACGTAGCACTCATAAAAAATAATGTAAAACTAATAAATAGTTGCATCGAGTAACGCGTGACCTACTTATATACTATGACTATGCACCTAAATATGCGGTTAAATGTGCAAATTATAATTTGACTTGCAATAAAAATTGAAATAAAAAAATGAAAATAAAATGAACACAAAGAATTATTAGTAGTTTTTAAATTGAATTTCAATAGTTTTTTCAAGAATTTATCAATAATTAAAAATAATATTATTTTAAAATTTAAATTATTCATTATAAATTTAAAATCTAATTTATATATTTAAATATTTTTATTATGAATTTTAATTACAATACAATTTAAATATTCCAAATTATTTATTTATTATTTACATTTTAATTATAAAAAAATAAAAATTTATCATATATAGTATACAAACTAAAATACTAAGTTATATATATAAATATTGTCTTCACAACTTAAAATTTCTAAATCCATTACCGAGATAAATAAATATATACTTTATATAAAATAAGTAGATTTATGAAAACATACAAATATATAAATTATAAAGATAAATATGTACATAACATGAAAATAAAAAAAAAACTAAAAGTACAATAATTTTAATGTATTTTTTATTATGAAAAGCAATTAAAATTATTGTCATATATTAATTTCGTCCAATACAAAACCCATGGGCCCATGAATGTTAAGACAACAGCGTTGGGTTGTATAGAAAAACTCATATAAGTAGAGAGTGAAACGAAGGTTGTATAGAACAAGAATATGGGTTTGGGTTGTGTGGTTGAAGACCATCTTCATCGCCTTCATTTTGATCTTTCTTTACTTCTCCATCAGGTGTGTCATCTTTCTTAGGGTTCTTTATTTGTAACCCAACGCACACCCAGTTTTACAGAAGAAAGTAATAATGAGTGTTGAATTAATGGATTGGCAGATTGATGAGCTTGTCTTGCAAGCCATTGAAGTGAATATGAAAAACGTAAGCAACTTTTGATTGTCTTCTTTGAAGGTCAAACCCCACCCACCCTTATTCTCAACTAGCTTCTTCACTTTTTTCTTTTTTTTTCTTTTTTTCTTCTAATAATGCTTTGATCCAATTGCAACCATGGGTCCCCAAATTTCCAGATGCACTTCACCCATACAATGTCTTGCCATGAAAGCAAAGAATGTGACAGTCAAAGAACGGATCTTGAATGGTTCTATTCTTGTCTTATTCCTTTCATCATATATGGCAAGAGGTTAGTTGATTTTCAGCACTTGTACGTGGTTGTTCTTGTCTTTTTTTATTATGCTATTTTTGGGTCTATCTGTCTGATAATGGTTTTGTCAATTAAGGATGTGGGCATTTCTGATGATAAACATACTTTTATCTTGTGCCTTTTCCTGACTTACCTGTACTTGGTAAGTAATTTTATCTAATAAATTAAAACTTAGGGGCAACTTTATTTGGGAAAATGTTCAACTTTCTGTTTGCATGATATATATTTTATTTTATTAGACTTTACAGCCTGTATACTATAATCTTGGTGTGGTCTATTCTGAAATGATGCAATATGACATGGCCCTCAATTTCTATGAAAAGGCTGCATCCAAGAATCCTATGTATGCTGAAGCATATTGCAGTATGGGTGTGATTTTTAAAAATTGCAGTGATTTGGAATCGGCTATTACTTGTTATGAAAGATACTCTATATATCTTAAGCATGGTGATTTGGAATCGACTATTACTTCTTATTTTAATGACTTGACTTCTATTGTTGGGGCCTTATTATCAATTGATGTTTTGTGGCAGGTGTTTAACTGTTTCACATAACTTCGAGATTGCAAAGAATAATATGGCTATAGCTTTGACAGATTTGGGAACAAAGGTGACATATCTGAAATTTCACATAATGCTAATTGTTTTTCAAAATGTAATAGCTATTTTTTTTGTCTGATGTCCTCTTTCTTTTTCAACTAAAAGGTAAAATACTTTAATCATCATCTTAATCTTATTATGCCAATGACCATCATGCAGGGGCAAGAAAACAAGAGAAGAAAAAAGAACCAATCTTGGATGCCCTCTTTTGTTCCCTCTCCAAAAACCACTCAGAGTAATATATAATAGGTAAAGAATCCATATCTCTTTTGTTTTTCGTAACATTGTTTTCCTTGCGTGTGCGCATAGTTCATGCTTTCCCGTTATACATCTTGACTATTTATTTAGGTTCATAATCCACGTTCAAATCAAAAATTTTACCTTTAAATATGTAAATTGGGGAACCTTTTTAATTTTATCTACCAAAAGTCTTAATAATCTATCAAAACTAGCAGAAAATACCACTTAATGATATATTGCACACACACAGCCAAGCCAAGCCAACTATCACGCTTAATGAGATCATGTTTGTGAAAATATAGCATATATCATCTTTGGCTTGAAACTCTAGTTAACACCTCATGGGAAGACTAATATAACTTATAATGATGTGATCATGTGATGTCCCCACTCCACACAAGAAAGGTGTGGCATTATCTTTCACTTTTTTAAAAAAAAAATAAATTTGTTTCTATTTTATTATTTTTCATATTCTTTTGAAATAAAACATAATATTGTTTTAAACACTTTTTGAATTTTTGTTGAACTTTCTATTTTAATCTTATTCCATTATATTTAGTGTTTATTTTCTTCACTTATCTTTTTTTTTTAATTTTAAATTATTTATAATTTATTATTTTTAGTATTTTTTAAAATTATACTATCATATAACAATAATTTACGCTTGTTTAAAATTCCTTTCATAACATTTTTATTTTCTATTAATATTTTATTTTCACTACTTTTTTTATTATATTTAGTATCATTTTTATTTACTTATTTTTTTTTCTAATTTTTTATTTTTTTATTATCAATATTTTACTATTTTCAATATTCTTAAATTATTATATAACATTACCTTACATACTTTTTTTTTGAATTTTTTTTACACATTTTTATTTTCTTTCAACTTTTTCTTTACTATGAACTTTATTTACTTATACCGTCATTTTTCTTTTTTCTTCTTCACTTTTCAAATTGTTTATATCTTAATATTTTTAATTATTTTCAAAATTTTAATATCATATAACAATGATTTATGCATTTTTAAATTTCTCTTCCACAATGATTTTGTTCATTATAAATAAATTTTAACTTCAATAATAATTTATTATACTTATTATTTATTTCTTTCACCTGTTTTGTCAAATTTTTTTAAAATTATACTTTTATGTAACAAAAATTTATATAATTTCTGAATTTTTTTCACTATATTTTTCTTTACCATCAAATTTTTACTTTCATTATTATTCATTTATACTCATCATTTTTTTATTTACTTATTTGTTCTAACTTTTCTAATTATTTACATTTTATTATTTTCAATATACTTTTTTTTGAAATTATATTCTTATATAATATTACTTTACATGCTTTTTTTCACATTATTTTTATTTACTGTTAACTTTTACATTTGGTATTATTTTTTTCTTAACTTTTCACTTGTTTGTTTCACACTTTTTCAAACTAGTTATATTTTATTTTCCTCATTATCTTTCAAAGTTATACTCTTATGTAACAAAAATTTATACACTTTTTGCATATTGTTTTCACAATATTTTTGTTTATTATCAACTTTTTAATTTTACTATTATTCATTTATACTTAATATCTTATTTGTTTATTTATTTTCCAAATTTTCTAACTATTTATATGTTATTATTTTCAATATTTTTCAAATTATATTATAATATAATTTTTAATTATTTTTACATTTTTTATTTACTTTACAATTTATTTACTTATGCTATCATTTTTATTATTTTTTTTCTTAAGTCCTCAAATTGTTTATATTTTATTATTTTAATACTTTTAAAAATGTAATATTATATCACAATGATTTGCCATTTTCAAAATTTTCTTTCACAATAATTTTGAATATGTATTTCACAATATTCTTGTTTACTATCAACGTCTTATTTCCATTTTTATTCTTTTATAATTAATATTTATTTATTTATTTAATTTTATTAACTGTCAAATTATTTACATTTTGTTATTGTCAACATTTTTCAAAATTATATTATTATATAACATTATTTAATATTACTTTTTGAATTTTTTTTCACATTATTTTTATTTACTTTCAAATTTTTACCTTTAAAATTGTTCTTATTTTTACTTTTTATTTACTTAGACTATCATTTTTCTTAATATTTATTTAGTATCAAATTTTTATCTATTTTTGTCTTTCACTTGTTATTTTTCAATTTTTTCAAACTGATTTTCTATCTTTTCAATTATTTATATTTTATTAGTTTGAATATTTTATAACTTATGTTGTTATGGAACAATATTGTACATTGCATTATCCTTTGTAACGACCCAACTGTTGTTACTAAACGACCCTCCTAATGATACTCTTATCGTCATATCAGGTAAACAAAATCATTACACACACACACACACACACACACACACACACATACACACACACACACACACACATATATATATATATGAAACATACACATACTGAGAGATTCATCCATCTCTCCTACTGCCATACATCACCGGGGGAGAGGGATACAAAACACACTTCCTATGGCTGATCACACTATACAACCCCATGTCAAAAGAAAAAAACTGAATACACAACAAAGAAACAAAAGCTTGACTCGTTGAGCTAAACATCTCCAACTTGCAGCTCCATCCTCAGCTTTGAGAAGCTGGGTCCACTGAAGCATCACCATCTGCTCCCACGACATAAGATGTGATCATTACAGGCACACCAGCACACTAGCAACAAGGCATCCAACAACAACAAAACAAGGTAAGGGTAAGCTTATTAAAACAACAACATAGCATATGAATTTTGAAACCATCAACAATCCTCAACATTCATACTCATACATATATACACATATAGCATTCATTCATATGACAAAGAGTTCTCAGTCCAGCACTCTATATCACAACCAATCTGCCACAACTATGTCAATGCATGATGACACGACTCTCAAGAGATTCACAACATCTAAGGCAATCAGCCAAGTCTCACCCCTTACCATGGCTTATCTAAGCATCATTCAAGGATTACCAAAACTTTGATCTACGGATAAGCTTAGTGGTGTGTCGGGATAAGTGTATGTAGGTGGTGACTCACCACGATATAAGGTCTGCACCGCCTTGGCCCTCTACAGAATCACCCATCCATTTATCCCTGAAGGCCCATCTTCAAGACCCTACATCTTATCCAGGCAATAGGTTGGGGCTCGTCTAAGCTGCAACTCCTATCAACCATCCAACTTATGCGCCTGCCCACACAACGACATGAGACCCATCACAACCTTAGCCAACAATATAGTGCATGACATGCATATATCACAACTCTACAACCACAACAAAACAACATATATATGTGTAGTAACACAACAACAGTGATACAACACCACGTGGGCTCGACCAGCAACACACGGGTCCACAACTACTACCAACACCATGCAGGCCAAATCCACCCTCAAGCACAATCAACAAGTAAGGCTCCATCCACGCAGCCCATTCCCCATGAGAATCCTTACATAACAATTCATTCACAACCAATGGAGGTCCTATCCAAGCAACCTGCTACTCTAGGGCCCTATCCAAGCAGCCCACATCCTATGGGTAAAAAGCCCACCAACAACACTTACAACAAATGGAGGTCCTATCCAAGCAATCTGCCACTCCTCCCACATTCTCAACCTTAGGCTCACACTAGGAGTCCTTCTCAATCATGTTTCACACAACTACACTTTCCAATTGATCAACTGTAGTACTCTACATTCGCTCAGCAACCCACATGCTCGCTCAATAAAGACCCTTCTTACAAAGGATCAACTTCCCCTACAAAGGCTTTTCACTCAGCGACCATGAGTCTCGCTAAGTGAATCAAAGTCATTCGCTCAGCGATAACGGGAGTCGCTTAGTGAATTCATTCCAGGGACTTTCCCTAAATTCCATCGACTACATTTCGCTTAGCGAGTCACCTACTTGTTCAGCAGATAACCATTCCAGAGAATAGTCAGAATATGTACACACACTCCTAGCTTGGCAAACCTGTTGTTCGCCCAATGACTCAATTGTAACAAAGAGCACCACTCTCCAGGGCCTCTAATTCGCTCAGCGAATTCATTATAGGCATTCTGAAATGCCCATATTCGCTCAGCGAGTGTCGCGTTCGCTCAACGAGCCACATTCTAAAAAATTTTCATAATTCTCATGATCACTCGCTTAGCGAATTGGCCATTGCTCAGCGAGTCTCCTCTTTCCTTCAGTCACTCCCTACAACTCAAGAACACTCGCTTAGCAACACAAACAGTTGCTCAGTGATTCTCCAACTCGAGAGCCTCATACCACTCCTAGGGCATTCTCACACAGCAAAATCAACAGTCGCTCGGCGACTAACAGAAGATAGTAGCAAAACTCTGTTCGAAAAACCTTAAAAATCCAAGCTTTTCACCCACTCACACCCCAAATCAACTTCCCAAGGGTTGAATACGACCATACATCATCCCACAACAACATACTCAACGCATACAACAATCCATGCAACATTTCAACATAAATCATTGAAATTCGAAGGAAACCCATTTCCACCCAATATCTCAACACAACTCATTCCAATTCAGTTTTCAACACCAACCAAGGTCACATTAACACACATTTATATTCATACAACAACTTTTTAACAACTATAAGCTTCCCTCACCTCTTTTAGCTTCCAAATTTGAATTTTAGGAGAAAGAGGAAGATGAGAGAAAACTAACTCTTGAGCCAAATCTTCGAGAAATCTACTCTTCTCAGCATAATGGAATGAAAATCAAAGCCCAAAATCTTGTTGCAGTCCAAGTGGGTTTGAGAGAGATTGAGAGAACGAGAGAGCTTGAGAGGGTCTTGGGAGAATGTTTTCCTAAAATAGGAGAGAAAGGGGTTTGGGGCAACTTAATGCCTCCCTAGGGCCACACAACGACTTTGGGTCCACTAAAGCCCATGGTCCAACTAAGCATTTCCTACTACTGACAACTGGCCCAACTCAACTGTATTTTCTCTCAACAACCCATGCAAATACCAACAACATACTCACTTTGGCTTAAGAACAGTTTCCACCAATTTCCTAAATTCAGACAGGAATTCTAGAATAACCATCACAAAAATACACTTATACAACAACAACTTATTTATTCGTTTTAATCACCAAGATCACATATTATATTTCCATTTATAGTTATTAAACCACTAAATCAAACATTAAGCAAAACACGGTGTTACATCCTTCACTTTTTTTATTTTATTTCTATTTTATTATATTTCATATTCTTTTAAAATATCACATAACATCGCTTTAACCATTTTTTGAATTTTTCTTGCACTTTCTATTTTAATCTTATTCCATTATACTTAGTGTTTATTTTCTTCACTTATGTTTTTTTAAAAATTTCAATTTTTTTTATTTTAGAATTCTCTTTAAAATTATACTATCATATAACAATGATTTACAATATTTCTTTATTTTCTATTAATAATTCATTTTCACTATTTTTTATTAAATCTTGTATCATTTTCATTTTCTTTCTTCTTCTAATTTTCAAATTGTTTATGTTTTGTATGATCAATATTTTTCAAAATTATGATATCACATAGAATTATTTTATATATTTTTCAATTTTTTAATTACTTTTAACTTTCTAGTTTTAATTTTATTGTTTTATAATAAGTATCATTTCCTTTCACTTGTTTTCTAAAATATATTTTTATGTAACCAAAAATTTTACACTTTTTGAATATTATTTTTACAATATTTTGTTTAGTATCAACGTTTTATTTACATTGTTATTTTTTTATACTTAATATCATTTTTATTTACTTATTTTTAGTAAATTTTCTAATTATTTATACTTTATATTGTTCAATATTTTTGAAATTATATTGTTATGTAATATTACTTTACATACATTTGTTTTTGAATTTTTTTCACACATTTTTATTTACTTTCAACTTTTTATTTTTCAAATTGTTCATATTTTTCAACTTTATTTACTTAAACTATCATTTTTCTTCACTTTTCAAAATGTTTATATCTTAATATTTTTTTAAAATTTTAATATCATACAACAACGATTTATACATTTTATAAATTTCTGTTCTAGAATGATTTTATTTATTATCAAAAAAATTTATTTGCAATATTATTTTATTATACTTATTTATTCATTTCACTTGTTTTTGTCAATTTTTGTCAAATTGATTATATTTTTTATCTTCAATATTTTTAAAATTATACTTTTACATAACAAAATTTTATATAGTTTTTGAATTTGTTTTCCTAATATTTTCATTTACCATCAACTTTTATAATTATTTACATTTCATTATTTTCAATATTTTTTTGAAATTATGTTATAATATCATATTACTTCACATGCTTTTTTTTTTTTCATTTTTTCACATTTGTTATTTACTTTTAACTTTTCAAATTGTTATTATTTTATCTGAACTTTTAACTTTTCACCTGTTTATTTCAAACTTTTTCACACAAGTTATATTTTATTTTCTTCATTATCTTTCAAAATTATACTTTTTTGTAACACAAATTTACACATTTTTTGTAGATTATTTTCACAATATTTTTATTATTATCAATTCTTTATTTTTAGTACTATTATTTGATATTTAATATCTTTTTTTTAATTTTTCCAGTTATTTATATTTTATATTTTTCAACATTTTTAAATTATATTATTATATAAAATTTATATACAGTTTTTTGACATTTTTTATATTATTTTATTTACTTTACAATTTATTCACTTCTACTATCATTTTTATTATTTTTGTCTTCAAAATTATTTTACTATACTTCTTATTTTTTTCTTTCACTTGTTTTTTTTTATATATATTTTTCGGGCTGATAATTTTTTTTTATCTTCAATATTTTTCAAATTCATATCTTTATATAAGAAATTTATACACCTTATGAATACCTTTTTCGCAATATTTTTGTTTACCATTAACTTTCTAATTTCACTATTATTCTATTATACTAGTTATTATATTTATTTATTTATTTATTTTCTATCTTTTATAATTATTTACATTTTATTATTTTCAATCTATTCAAAATTATATTATCATATGGTATTCATTTAAAAAAAAATTCTGAATTTTTTCACTTTATTTTGCTTTACTTTCAGGTTTTCCAAATATTATTATTTTTCTCAACTTTTTATATTTTATTTTTTAATATTTTTTGAAATTACAATATAATATAAAAATTATTTACCCATTTTTCAAATTTATTTGAAAGAACGATTTTATTTATTATCAAATTTTTAACTATAATATAATTTTATTATACATTTTTTTATTTCTTTCACTTATTTTTTGATTTTTTTAAATCCGAATATATTTTTTTATCTTTAATATTTTTCAAAATTTTATGTTTATATAAAAAAAAATTATATATCTTATTTTTTCACAATATTTTTATTTACTATCAGAATTTTATTTTCACTATTGTTGTTTTATACTTAATATCATTTTTAACTGCTTTTTTTTTTCAATATTTCTTATTATTTTATTTTACGTTTTCAGTATTCTTTAAAATTTTGTTAATATGTAACATTACTATACATTGGTTTTTGAATTTTTTTAATTTATTTTCAACTTTTTACTATTAAATTTATTATTTTTAAATTGCATTTACTTATATTATTATTCTTTAATTTTTTATTAACCTTTCAAATTGTTTATATCTTAGTATTTCAAATATTTCCAAAATTATAAAAGCATATAACGAGTTACATATTTTCAAAATTTAATATCCCCTTTTTTTTCTCTTCAAAATTATTTTATTATTATTATTATTAGTTTCTTTCCCTCATTTTTTATTAACTTATTTTTTAACTTTTCTTATTATTTTTTTATTTTCAATATTTTTGAATTATTTTTATTATAAAACATCATTTTGCATTCTTTTATATATTTTTCACATTATTTTTATTTACTTTGAACTTATGAATCTTTTCAAATTTTTTTTATTTTTTTCTTAACATTTCTAATTGTTTATATTTTATTATTTTTAGTATTTGTCAAAATTATAACATTGATTTTACATATTTTTTAAAAATTTTCTTCCACAATAATTTTATCTATTATTAATATTTTTTTATTCTTGAATATTATTTTTTATACTTATTTATTTTTTCACTTATTTTTAATTTTTTTCAAACTAGTTATATTTGATTATATACAATATTTTCAAAATTATATTTTTATGTAACAATTTTTTTAACATTTCTTTAGAAATTATTTTATTTTATTATTTTCAATATTCTTAAAATTATATTATCATATAAATATATTTTGCCATTATTTTTAGAATTTTTTGCGTTATTTTTATGTTCTTTCAACTTCTGACTTTTAAAATTTTTCTTATTTTTCAACTTTATTTTCTTATTATCTTTTTCCTTTTTTTCTTAACTTATCACATTTTTATATTTTATTATTTTTAATAATTTTTAAAATTATGATTGGATATGATAATAATTTACACATTTATTAAATTTTTCTTCCACAATATTTTTATTTATTATCAAATTTGATTATATTCAATATTTTTCAAAATTATATTGTTATGTAACAAAAATTTATATCTTTTTTGAACATTTTATACACACTATTTTGTTTGCTATCAACCTTTTTACCGCTATAATACTTTTATTCTTATTTATATTTTTCTTTACTTTTTTTCTTACTTTTAAAATTATTTTATTTTATGATTGACAATATTTTTTGAAATTATATTATCATATACTTTCAACTTATTACTTTCAATTTTTCCTAATTTTATTTTGTTGTTGTCAGTATTTATTGAAATTATATTATCATATAAATACATTTTGCTATTATCTTTATAATTTTTTGCATTATTTTTTATGTATTTTCAACTTATTACTTTTCTAATTTTTCTTTTTTTTTAACTATATTTACTTATATTACCATTTTTTCTCAACATTTCAAATTGTTTATATTTTTCTATTTTCTATTTTTTTTTTTAAATTAGGAAATGAAGAACCACAATGAGATGATCTATTTTTGTTTACTTTTCGTTTTTATTTTTTCAATTGTTCTTAATTTTCAAATTTATTTTCTTTTACTTTCTTTTTTCTTATGTTTTATTATCTGTTCAAATTGTTTATATTTTATTATTCTTAATATGTTCTAAAATTATAACATCATATAAAAATGATTTTCACATTATTTAATTATTTCTATCATTATGATTTTATTTGTTATTAAAATTTTCAAAAATATTGAATTATCATTTTTTATTTTTATTATTATATTATTATACTAATTATTTATTTCCTTTACTTTTTTTTCAAAATTTCAAAACCATTTATATTGACTTAATTGCACTGTATGCTGCCCAACTTTTATTATTTTGTAAATTTTACAATCATATATTATTTTTTTTACATTTTGTCACTCTATTTTTGTAATCTTACAAATTTTGTCCAACCGTCAACTATCCTCTAAGTGACAAACATAATGATGACATGTCAATGATGAGTTGACATTAAATATTCATGCTAACTTTTTTTTTAAAAAAATAATTTTTTAAAAAATAAAAATTATTTGAAACACAATACCGAGTCTGCTCCATTTAGCTTTTTGAGAATTTTTTTAAACAATTTTTATTTTTAAAAAAATATTTTTTTAAAAAAAGTTGGCGTGAATGTTTAATGTCAACTCATTACTGACACGTCATCATTATGTTTGTCATTTAATAGACAGTTGATGATTAGACAAAATTTGCAAGACTACAAAAATAGGATGGCAAAATGCGAAAAAAGAAAAACATAATGTCAAAATCTACAAAATGATGAAACTTGGTGATACAAAATGCAATTAGCCATTTATATTTTATTATCTTCAACATTTTTCAAAATTATGCATTTATATAACAATAATTTATAAACTTTTGAAATATTTTTTATAATATTTTTATTTACTATAATTTTTTTTTCACGGTCATTCTTTAATACTTATTATAATTTTTATTCACTTATTTTATTTAATTTTTCAAATTATTTACATTTTATTCCTTTCTATATTTCTCAAAATTATATTATTATATAACATTATTTCACTTTTTATTTCAATTGTTTTCACATTATTTTTATTTAGTTTCCACTTTTTATTTTCAAATTGGTCTAACTTTTTTTTTTAATTTTTCAAGTTTTTTGTATTTTATTATTTTGGAAAATTATAATATTATCTAAAAATGATTTTCACATTTTTTTCTTTCACAATAATTTTTTATTATGAAAATTTATTAGCTTCAATATTCTTTTATTGTACTTGTCTATTTATTTATTTATTTCACTTGAGTTTTTTAAAAAAATTTAAATTGATTATATTTCATAATCTTCAATATTTGGTGAAAATTATATTTTTATGTATCAAATTTGTATACATTTTGAATAATTTTTCATTTTTTTGTTTTTTTCTCACAATATTTTTGTTTACCATCAACATTTTATTTTCACATTATTCTTTTATAGTTCATATAATTTTTGTTTACTTTTTTTTCTAACTTTTCTTATTATTTATATTTTATTAGTTTGAATATTTTTACAATTTATATTGTATAACATTATTTTACATTGCACTTTTTGACTATTTTTCACAATATTTTTGTTAGTATCAATATTTTATTTTCACTTATATTATTTCTCTTAATATCATTTTTATTAACTTTTTTAAATATCTTATTATTTTTGTTGTTATTTTGAATTTTTTTTAAATTATATTATTATTTCACATTATTTTTTATTATTTTTAATTTTTCTCATTATTTATATTTACTTTCAACTTTTTACTTTTCAAATTGTTATTTTACATGTTAAAAAATAAATTATCTACCATTGATCCCTCATTTGTGGCAATGTGTCTAATGTGGCTCTTGTTCTTCACATTTTTTTTTTCTTTTGATCCTTCATTTATGAAAATATATGCACCACATATGACACATTTTTATAAATGAAAAACCAAAATGGTATGATTTATTTTTGATTACTTTTTATTTTTCTAATTGTTCTTATTTTTCAAATTCATTTACTTTTACTTTTTTTCTTAATTTTATTATCTTTTTAAATTGTTTATTTTATTATTTTCTATATTTATAACATCATATAAAAATGATTTTCACATGAATTAATTATTTGTTCCATTATGATTTTATTTTTTATCAAAATTTTCAAACTATCATGTTATTAATATTTTTATCTTTATTGTTGTATTATCATACATATTATTTATTTCCTTCACTTGTTTTTTTCCAATTTTTTTACAACAATTTATATTTTATTTTCTTCAATGTTTGTCAAAATTATACTTTTATATAAGAATAACTAGTATAATAATCCGTGCCATGCACAGGTGTTAAATTTATAATTTTTATATTAATATCATTATTTAATATATTTCTTAATTAATTTATAATTTTATAAAAATATTTGTTGGTATATATATATATATATATATAATATAAAATTGCATATATTAATATAAATTCAAATAATTTTATATTCACGCACATCTCACATCATTTTAATTTATAAAAATGTGTGTTTTAAGAAATATTACTTTATTAATATATATATATATATATATATATATATATATATATATATATATATATATATATACGAGAATTGAAAAACAAAATTTTTATAATACATAGTAAATTATTATTGATATCATTATTATTATATTAGATTATTTAATTTAATTTGATTAAATACACAATTAATTAAAATATATTGGATGATTTACCTATGATTTTTTTTTAATTTTTATAGCAAATCACTTTTTTGTATAAGCATTACAATTAATTTGATCGTGATATTTTTTATACGAATAATATTGATTTTCAACATAAATTTGAATATATTGAGTAAAAAATTATAAGTGTACATAGTCTACAATTTAATGTAATTAATACTATGCAAAGTGTTATTTTTTTATAAGATAAAAATGCTATTTATGTTTTGCACGTTGAAGAAAGGTGATATATATCATAATACACTATGTAGTTCTATGTTGAAATAAATTAGTTTTAATTCGATATAATTTTTTGTCCTACATAAGTTAAAATAAATTTAAACTTGATTTAAATTAATAAAATTAATTTTAAAAAATAGAATTTTCACAACTTATAATTTTTTGGATAGAGATCATAAATATCTTTTACTGAAGACAATTATTCTTAAACTGGATTGGACCACTATGACTGACAATTATTATAAAAATAACTTCTTTGTTATTTACAATTTAGTCATTGATTTTTTATTTTATTTATATTAGACTTATAATTTGAGTGTGATGTTTTGACTATAAAATAATATAATAGAATTTTATTTTATTTAAACAAAAATATTATTTATTATTTAACATTTATTAATTTGTTGTTATAAATTAAAATGATAAAAATGAATTAAAAAAATATTATTGGATGAAAAAGAATTATTGTGATGATAATAAGTGACATATAGGATTTGATAAATAGAAAAATTCTTTAGATGTTTTCAAATTTTAATAAAAATTGAAATAATAAAGAGAGTATCATATAAAAATTATTAATACATTTAGCAATATATATTTCTTTGACATATGTTATGTGAAAAATAGAAATATTAGTTATAAAATTGATATGTACAAAATGGTGTAATTTATGTGCGTGCGTGTGTATAGAGGGAGAGAGTAAGATTATTTTTGCAATGATGTTTACATTGAAGTTAAAATTGAAAGACACAATACAATAAAAGAAGGAGTTCTCGCAAAGTTAGATGTTCACTCAATAAATTATTTATATACATATTTTACCTTAATTTGAAAATGTTGTATCTTAATTAAAATATATAAGATCATAATTACCTTTTTATTAAAGGATCATAATTACCTTCAGTAATTCATATCACAATATATATCTATCATAATTACCATGATTATTTGAATTATGTATTTTAACATATAAAAATAGTATTTTTTTTAACAATATGTAAAAATTATATTTCATAAAAAAATAAATTATATATGAAAATTAAATATAGTTATCGCAATTATATATCTTTAATAATTACATTAACTAATTTAATTACATTAATAAAAATTTCTAACAAATTTAATAATACATCAAATAAAAAACTATTAAACTAAATTATATATAATATGTGTCATGTGTCTCTCATCTTATAATACATGTCAAGAATTTTCACCTTAAATCAGATCAAATTAACATTAATTTTTTTTGCTAATTTACTATTCAAATAAATGAGATTTCTAATTTCTATCCAAATATTTAAGTTTCTTTAATCAATATTAAATATAATTAAATATTTATAAATCAACTAATTTATTTATAATTACAGGTAATTGCCTTAATTATATACATTTATTAATTACATTAATTACTTTAATTATATATTTTAAACAGTATATTTATCTTAATTTTAAATAATTTTACTATCTTTTTTTCAAAAAAATTATATGTCATAATTATGTTATTTTATTCAAATTAGAATATATAGAAATTATTCAAATGGACAGGAATGTTAATTTCATGTGAGTTTGAAGCGAAAATCAATTTTTTTCTATTTAAAATGCTATTTATAACAAGAAGTCAACATTAAATTTTACTTTATTTTTATTTTAATAATTGAATAGTACATATTTAGGCCAAACTAATAATTAATTTTAAATTAATATTTTATTTTAAACTTTGGTCCATCAACATGCTATTAAATTACTTCAAATTGACATGTGTAATAAATAAATAAATAAATAAATAGTGTGATAATAAATGAACAATTTAACATGAAAATAATTTAAATGAAAATTCTATATTTAAGTTAAAATTAATTATCCTTTTTAAATTAATTGTCCTTTTGAAATTTAAAATCATATTAATATTAATTAACTCAATTTTGTAATTTAAAATAATGTAATTACCTTTGTTTAAAATAGTTTTCATTACCCTAATTAAAATACATATTGATCATGATTACCTTTATTAATTCATATCACAATATATATCAGTCATAATTACCATGATTAACAAAATTATGCATTTTAACATATAAAAATGATATATTTTAGAAATATTTAATATACTTTAAATATATCAATAAATTTTTCTAGTAAATTTAATAATACATTGAATAAAAAAACTAAATTATATATAATATGTATGAGGTGACTCTCATCTTAGTGTATGTATCGTAAATTTTAACATTAAATCAATCAAATTGACATTATTTCTTTTCTTAATTTATTATTCAAATAAAAGAGATTTCTACTTTCTATTCAAATGTTTAAGTTTCTTCAATCAATATTAAATATAATTAAATGTTTATAAATCAAATAATTTAATTATAATTATGGGCAATTACCTAAATGTACATATTTATCAATTACGTTAATTACATTAATTATAAATTATAAATAATATATCTACCTTAAATTAAAATAATCTTATTATCTTTCTTTAAAAGAAAATATATGTCATAATTATGTTAATTTATTCAAATTAAAACATATATCGATTGCATATCAATTTGACAATATATTTTATTACCTTAACAAAGACATGGAGAAGACAAAGACAATAGAAGGAATCAAGGCAATGGGGTGACTATTTAGAACATGTAACAAAAAAATATTGTCATTGAAGAAATGTCTGGCTCTTTCGAATATGCATCCATTTTTTCATTTTTTCTTTCCTTGGCCTTCTTTTATTCTTTAGCTCTGTTTCAATTTCAAAATTTAGGGTACTAATAATATTCTCGTGATTGTATATATGGGTGATTGTGAAATTATGCTCAACCACAATATACAATAAAAAATAATTCCATAATTTTGTGTGTCATAACTATCCATAAATTTTTTTGTGTACAAATAATTGTGTGTCATAATTGTTCATAAATTGATTTGTGTGCAAACGATTGTGAGGCTGGCATATAAGAGAAAAAAAAAAAAGGGAAAGGTTCTAGTGTCGTAAAGTAGGATAAGATTCTATGTGGAATTGCTCATTGATATGCGAAACTTTCTTATTTAAAAACATTTTACTTTGTATATATTATAGATTATAGATTATAGATTATAGATAATAGATTATAGATTATAGATTTGTACACTTTTGGAATTTTTTTCTTAAAATATTTTTATTTACTATTAACTTTTAATTTTTACTACTATTCTTTTATACTTAATATCAGTTTTATTCACTTATTTTTTCTAACTTTTCAAATTATATATGTTTTCTTGCTAACATTATTTTTCAAAATTATATGATTATATAACATTATTTGACTTTCTTTTTGGATTGTTTTCACATTATTTTTATTTATTTTTGACTTCTTACTTTTCAAATTGTTTTTTATTTTTGTTAACTTTTCAAGTTGTTTGCATTTTATTATTTTAATGTTTTCGAAAATTATAATATCATTTGAAAATGATTTTCACCTTTTTCAAATTTTTATTTCACAATAATTTTATTTATTATAAAAAATTTAGATAAATGAAGAATCAAAATGGGATGATCTTTTTTGTTTACTTATAATTTTTCAAATTGTTCTTATTTTTTAATTTTATTTACTTTTACTATCTTTTTTTTTCTTATTTTTGTTAACTTTTCGAATTGTTCTTATTTTATTATTTTTAATATTTTCTAAATTTTGGAATATATTTTCACAGTGTTTTTCTTTATTATCAACTTTTTATTTTCATCATTATTCTTTTATCCTTGCAATCTTTTTTATTTACTTATTTGATTTACATTTTCTAATTATTTTTTTCATTCCTTTCAATGTTTTTTGAAATTATATTATTATATATCATTATTTTGTATGATTTTTTAAAACTATTTTCATGTTATTTATTTTACTTTCAACTTTTTACATTTTAAATTCTTATATAAAAATGATATTATAATTTTTTTGTAGTTATTATTTTTAATATTTTAAAAAATTATCATATCATATAAAAATAATTTTTACATTTTTTCAAAATTTTCTTCCTCAATGATTTTATTTATCATCAAATTTTTTATCTTAAATCTTATTTTTTTATACTTATTATTTATTTCTTTCCCTTTTTTTTTTCATTTTTTTGAAACTATTATATTTCATTATCTTCAATATTTTTAAAATTATAATTTTATGTGACAAATTTATACACTCTTTGAATATTTTTTTCACAATATCTTTGTTTTTTTTTCATAATATTTTTGTGTACTAGCAACTTTTTATTTTTGCTATTATTTTTTATACTTCATATCATTTTTTTCCTTATTTTTTTAAATTTTCCAATTATTTATATTTTATTAGTTTGAATATTTTTTTAAATGATATTATTATATATCATTTCAACATCCTAAAAATTCCAATTATTCTGAATATTCTTTAAATTCTCATAAATCCCTCTTAGATTAAAATTTTTAATATGTTCAATAGATACTGAACATTTTATCCAATTTAAATTAAATTCATTATATTTCAAATTAAATCTTGAAATACCCAAAATTGACAAGTAAAAATGTTGTTTCATCTATTTGTTAATACCTATTTTCACCTTGATTAGCCTAAATTATTAGGGGCACTTATGTCCTAATAGAACGTGTGCTGAAAATTCAATAGAAACAACATATTACTACCCTATCGCACCCCTCCTTTCCACTACACACTCTCATAACTTCATTCTCATTCTTTCACTAAACACAATGTGGAACATTTCTCTCTCTCTTCTCTCTAGCATTCTACGTACACACACACACATTCAAACCCTCACAACACTCTTATTTCATCTTTTCTCTTCTATCCTAACTGAGAACACTACACACACACCTCACAAAATTCTTTCTCTTTTGACCAAGCAACTTATGGCGAAGGAGACCCTCAAGAAAACACTTACGTCCATTAACCAAGGTGAAGCATGATGGACCACTAAGTCACGGTTTGCTCATTCTAAACCCCTTTGTTTTGAAATTAGGTGGTTGGTTTGCTTTGTCTAGCCCACGACTAGCTTAATGTTTTGTTGAATCTCTACCTTTTTAATGTTCTCTTAATGTTTATTTTCGTGTGACATTGATATAAAAGGTGTAAAAGGGTCTAAAAAAAGTTTTTAATTAAGAAAATAAAGGGTTTTTAGTTCAAATTCAATTAATGAAGAGAGATAAGAAGTCATTAGGAAATTGCTATAGATTTTAGCCTAAATTCTATTAGTTCTCTCTCTTACACATAATCACAATAATTACCTCTATCTAACTTAAAGATTTTTAGTAGATTTTAACATTAATTATAAGCAGAAACCATGATTATCTAAATTCAAATTTTATTAGTTTTAAAATAAATTAAAATTTGACGCATGAGAGCACTTATGGACACGTGTAGTTTAGGAACAAAGTGCTGAATTGTTTTTACTCTTTAAGCACCCACATTTTTTAAAAATAACTAAGATCTAAATTATTTTAAGGCTTAATTGTACTTTTTGCCTTCAAAATTTTACTTTTTTGAAAATTTTGCCTCCACATTTTCAAAAAGCCGCGAATATTAACTTTTTGTTAGTTGTTCATTAAACTAGTAACGGACTGCTAACGTGACACTCTGATGATGATGTGGTAGTACACATGACATCGACATGGATTAATGTCGTGGCAATGATGTGACATTGGTGTGATGACATGTGATTAAGGACAAAATGTGTAATATTTTGAAAGTATGGGGGCAAAATGAATAATATTTTGAAAGTATGGGGACAAAATGCGAGAAAATAACAAATGATAAATATATTGATATTTGTTATCTTTAAACCTCCTTGAACCATTCCAACCTACAAACACTATTTTCTCACAAACCAAACGATGTCATAGCCAATCGCAAACCACAATTTGACCCCCTTTAACCCAACCCTACCACTTAAAGCCATGAAATGGTAGTATACAATTCTTGAAAGGTTTCTTGTTGAAATTTTCAATATCATCATATAGGTTCATCTTTAAAGAAATGAACTTGAAATGTAGCCATCATGGTTTTCTCTTTGAAAAGAATAAAAATGGAATACTTTCTTCAAACTAATCCATTTTATGCCCCATGAATTTGTGATTGATCATTAATAAGACATCAAAATTTGTTGGGGTTTAAGGAATTCTATTTTTGTGAGATTTGCTAGTTGTTGGAAGAAAATTAGGAAGTTTAAATAGAAAAAGACTTTTAGATCTTATTTATAAATAATAATAGAAGATTAAGGAAAATGTATTATCTTCTGTGATCAAAAGCTACAATAGATGAAGAGCTAGTAATTCAATGAAAAAGCTGCTAAAAAACCTACAAGAATTGTTTTACCACTTCTACACATTTTAGTAAGATTTTGGTTTGAATAAAATCTTTTTAAAATTTTAAACTATCTCCAAATTCAGTCCAAATGCTTTTGAAATAGACATAAAAATTCAAATGTATTAAAATGAATAAAAGAAGATAAAAATATTAAATACCTAAAAATAGAATAGATTTAAATTAAATAACATTAAATAAAAATAAAACATAAAATATGTGTAATTTTACTATTTATTATTTTTCTCATATTTTGTCCCCATACTTTCAAAATATTATATATTTTGCCCTTAATAACATGTCATCATGCTAATGCCACATTATTGCCACATCATCAATCCATGTCAGTGCCACATGTACTGCCATGTCATCATCAGAGTGTCACGTCAACAGTTAATGTTGCCATGTTAGCGATCAACTAATAGAATAGATGCTCAACTAACGGAAGGGCAAAATTCACTGAACTTATGAAACTATGGGATAAAAAGTACAATTAAGTCTTATTTTAAATAAAATTTGGTTTTAACGTAATGTAGGATACTCAATTTTATCAATTTTTGGTTTTCCAATTATCTTTTTACAAAATCCAAAAAAATTATAAAAATTAATGATCATTTCCTATAAAGTTAAAACTCAAATGAATTATTTGTCTTAACATTAAGTGGACCTACACATGGTCACTTATTTTTCCAATTGGTAATTATTTTGATTTTCAATCAAAAGGCTTTCCTTAATCTTTTAAAAGCCCAAAGTGAATTACAAATAGAAGTTCAATTAATGGGTAGAACCAAATGGGACCATTTTATGTCCAATTATTTATTGAAACTCATTTATACAGACACGTTTCTCGTTAAACGAAATTCAAATAGATTTTTATTCGAAGGTACGATTTAAACCCAAAATGTTTTGGTAAAGGACTACACGTTCCACGTTTTGATACCTTGTATCTAGTATTTAGAAAATGATTGAGTTCACATACATGCGTATATTACTTATGTTTACTCGAGGGGCTACATAAATTGATTTGACCCATAACGTTTATCCGAAAGCGAACTATGTGGGTGATTATGAAACTCAAATAAATTATATGCATGCATTCATGAGTGCACATAACACACTAGAAAGTATACTATACATGACATTATTGTATTCATTTACTCATGCATAGTGACACGTGATACTTGATTTTGAGCAACCTAAAAGGCTGACTTATATCTTGCAATATTACCAACCATAAGGGTTGAGGCACAAAGAAAATATGAACGTGCTTATGAATTTACAAAAGTTAGTAACCACAATGGTGAGGCACTCTACTTATTTATATTTGTGCCTTTATGAAAATGCAAAGTCAATGATCATATATAATGGTTAAAATACACACACACACACACGCATGTGAGATCACCATATAGTTGGTAGGATTTATAATTTAAAAGTGATATAGGGATTAGCCCTGTGTCTTCATGCATAAGAGGCCATAGGTTTGCTACCACGTGTCATGTAAGTTTGACCACCCAACAGGTTTAAATTTGACAATACTATTAACAAATACCTGGTGGTGTTGAGCTTATCCAGTGAAAGTCATATATATACAAAATGATGTTGATGGTTGAAAGACCATACTGGATTGAGGAAACTCTAAGCCCTAGCTCACGTGGTTTTGGCTATAAGCCAAGGATGACGATCTTAAATAATTCTCTTAATATTATGATATTGGGCACTCATGCACAGCATAACATGATATTGCATTACACTCTTGGATGAGTTGTTGTACTTAAAAGTAACGCGTGATTTCATGGTTGCTTGTCTATTTCAACATTCTTGAGCTTGCTTTGCTGTAAAGACCTAACCTCTCTTTATTTTCTTTTGGTTGTTCTTGCCTGTATTGTTTAAATTTTGTGTGGAAGGACAATATACCTTCTATGTTACCTACTTGTCATATAGACTTAGAGTTTGATGATGGAGGTGAGTGGGAGTATGATCGCTTAGATGAGTTCATCTACCGCGAGATAGTGACATTCATGGTGGCCTGTATAATGCTAGAGAAGAGTTTGCTAATTGTGTCTTCTTGCTTTTACTTGAGGATGATTTTACCTTTCATTATTCCACCTCCACTGCCACCATTGTAGAGGCATGAAAGACTAGAGAGAGCTTTTATATTTTTGATTGTTGCTTTTGTATATTTAACCCTTGCATTTGTTTATATGTATATAGTTGAGTCAAGTAGAGTTAACTGCTAGAATAGGCACTCTGATGTGATTTCTCTCTCTATTATCAGGAACTTAACATTCACATTTTATTGTAACTAACTATTATATCTAAATTGCGATGCTACAAACATTATTTTTACATTCTTTTTTAAAAAATCACATTATTTTTATTTACTTTCAACTAATCAAAATTTTCAATTTTTTACTTAACTTTTCAAATTATTTATATTTTATTATTTTTAATATTTTTCAAAATTATAATATCATATAATATTGATTTACACATTTTTCAAAATTTCCCTTCCACAATGATTGTATTTATTATCATATTATTTTATTATATTTATTATTTATTTCTTTCACTTGTTTTGTTTTCAAATTTTTTCAAGCTGGTTCTATTTCATTATTTTTACTATTTTTTAAAATTATATTTTTATGTAAAAAAATATATTTTTGAACATTTTTTTCACAATATTTTTATTTATTATTAACTTTTTTTCACATAAAGAGGATGAACTCCAGCTAGTCACACACCAACTCACGTTTCAATAGAGATGGAGAGGGATTTAGAAAAGAGAAAAAGAGATGAAGAGAGAGAAAGAGAAGAGTCGAACAGAGAAAGGGTGAAAGAGAAAAGGAGAAGGCCAAGAGATCCATCGTAAGGAATTATCAATGTGCAATCCACACAGTCAGTATTTTCACTTTGTCTTCCTCAATCCCTAGCAAAACAGGAAAGATGTTAAGGAACAAAGCGAAATCGTTTACACTTAGTAGAAGACTCTTCTTTGATTTTTTATTTTATTATTTTAAAAATCCATCCAAAACGCGTAACAACAATCAAATAATAAAAGGCCACATGTGAATAAACTGCCAACTCTTAAGTCAGTTATGCCGTATGTCATTATGCCATTTGTAATTTAATAAAATAAGATACTTGACTAAGATGAAATACTCAAAATTAGGTAAATATGAAGATAAAATGTGTAAAAAATAATTAAGTGACAAAATTCTTAAAATTATAAAAAAAGTGTAAGTAATTTTTTTCTTTCATATCATTATTACTGTTAATAATATTATATTTGTGTTTTTTTTTTCCTCATAATTATTTGGTTATTCATATTCATCATTCTTCCACCGTTGCACCAAACTCCGGTCGCTTTGACCAGGCTTTATTCTGTTGTTCGAGTTGAAGATTTGGGGATGCAACCATCAACCATGACTTAGCTGATACACCCACATCCGCAACACTTCACCATGCCGCTTCTAATCGCATCGCATAATCTCTTCATCACTTTCTTCTGATTTTTGTTGCTTAGGGTTTCGGTTCTTATTTCAATTTGAGAACCCCATATTAGCTTCGTACTCCGGTTTTGTATTGTTTCCTTGGAAGGAAATTATTCTGGGTGCCTTTGTAATTATTCCCCAATATACTATACTATTATGGTCAAAGTTCATAGCTTTGAATTGTTCACCCCCTTTACTGTACAATCAACTATTATCTTGACACTGTTATAGTTTTTGTTTCTTGCTTTTGTTATTCTTCTCGTTTTGTTTTATTTTGTTGGGAAAAGAAACACTGTAAAATATTATGAATAACTTTTAGCTCTCACAACTCCCCTACCAGTGAAAAATAATTGTAATAATAATTCAAAATAAAATAAAATTGTATCAACGTATTGATGGGGAGCCCCAGATTGAGCAACCACAATAACGGGCAGCAGCAATGGTTAGGCATAACAGAACCCATCTCATTGGGGGACCTACTGAATATGATGTGATCAAGACACATGAACTTGAGAAGGTTCTGGCTATTGTGAATTCTTCTTTTTTTTTTTTGAGCTTTTGCAATTGTTACTGTGCTGAATATGGATTTTTGGATGGTCAGTACTTGCAAGATGCTGGCCTGTATGAGAATCAGCAGGAGGCAGTTAGTAGGGAGGAAGTGCTTGGCAGGCTAGACCAGGTCGAATTTATTTTGTTGATTGCACATGTTGACACTGTCACATTGTGTGATTCCCATCCCAAGGAAACTGAGGATGTGCCGTTGTAATATGAATTAGATTGTGAAGATTTGGGTCAAAACCATTAGCCGTGCAAAGGGACTTAACGAGCAACTGGTGCAAGAAGCAAATGCCAAGATTTTTACTTCTGGCTCCTATCGACTAGGGGTATGAAGCTGTTTTATCTTCCAAATCTTTCCTTTTTGCATGCACACTCATACATGTGTACTTTTATCTTTGCATTGCACTTTAAGCTTGGACTGGGAGGGCAAAGAGATAGGATTGCGTTGTCATATGGGAAGATGCTCATGTAGATGAATTTTGTTGTATTTATATCTTATTCTATCTCATTCAATGTTCAAAATTGTGGACCAAAAACTGCAAATATTATTTATAGCTCCAATATATTTATTACAATTTTTTTTTTGTTGGTTTCATTGTGCTACCATTTTTATTCTAATTTTGTAGGTACATGGCCCTGGAGCAGATATAGACACTCTTTGTGTGGGACCAAGGCATACATCGAGAGATGTATGATAATTCGTACCATTTTTTGGCGCAAATATAGGTTTTTTAGGTCATATCTTCCACCAGCTAAACTGTTATTTGAATTGGCCTTAGGAAGATTTCTTTGGTGAGCTACATAAGATGCTATCTGAGATGCCAGAAGTAACAGAGTTGCACCCTGTGCCTGATGCTTATGTACCAGTGATGAAGTTCAAGTTCAATGGTGTTTCTATAGATCTCCTTTATGCAAAATTATCTTTGTGGGTTATTCCTGAAGTAAGTGATTTCAGCAAGATTAATAGGTTGAAGTTGTTCCATTTGACACATTTGAAAACAAACCTTCTTGATATGTGAAAATACTCCTCTATTCCCTGCATGTGTTTGTCTTCATTTTGCTTGAATATAGTTTAGAGTGTAAATTGTATTTTACCTTTCATATGCTTCTTACTAATATTGGCTGGTGTTTGTGGGACAGGACTTGGATATATCAGAGGAGTCAATATTACAAAATGCAGATGAGCAAACTGTTCGTAGTCTTAATGGTTGTAGAGTGACTGATCAAGTCCTGCGTTTGGTTCCAAATATTCAGGTAGTGCATATAATTTTTATTGACAAATAGAGAGAGTTTTTATGTTCAGTTTTCTGTGACTTCCCTATCATTGATTGTTTCTGTTTCTGAAGTGCAGAATTTTCGTACAACATTGAGGTGCATGAGGTTTTGGGCAAAGCATCGTGGTGTTTATTCAAATGTATGGCAAAGCTCTTACTCTAGATGACTTGTTTGGTGTTCTTTTTCTGTTTTGGCCTCAACTTCTTCACTGTTATTTCTGATGTTCTGATTTACGTAATTGCTTATTCCTGATATGTTATGGGCAGGTTGCAGGTTTTCTTGGTGCTATAAACTGGGCGTTGCTTGTTGCTCGAATATGCCAGCTATTTCCTAATGCACTTCCTAATATGTTAGTGTCTCGATTCTTCAGGGTGTATACTCAGTGGCATTGGCCAAATCCAGTAATGCTTTGTGCCATTGAAGAGGGATCACTTGGACTTCAAGTTTGGGATCCTAGAAGATATCCCAAGGATAGATTCCATCTAATGCCTATAATAACTCCTGCTTATCCTTGCATGAATTCTAGCTACAATGTGTCGTCAAGTACATTGCGTATTATGACGGAGGAGTTTCAGAGGGGAAATGAAATATGTGAGGTATTATTCTTTATTTAAAAAATGGTGAGGTATGGTGTATGGTTTCAAAAATAATTTTTGGAAAATTTGAGGACTCCGACTCTTGTTTCTTTTCTTTTCTTTTTTTGGGGGGGGGGGGTGGTGACTGGTGGGGGTACAATGGATGGCCAAGTCCCAAAAAGAGAACTAAACATGTACAGAAACAATGACCGGGCAAAATAACCGTCACAACATTAGAAGTAATTAGCAGAGATAAATCCCTTGGAAGTGAATCTCAAATTTTCAGTCCATAGCCATGGTTGAGTCTCCATTTAGCAAGCCAATCTGCCTTTAGCAGAGTGTGTTTCCAAATCATCCCAAATCTTACCTGCACACAGTTATGTATCTGCCTGATAAGTCTGGTAGTATGTTTGCTCTGTTTACTCATAGGTTGGTCAATACTCAAAAAATTAGAATAACCACTTCTGAGTCACACTCTAGAATTAATTTCCTGAATCTGCTACTCCAAGCTATTTGGAGACCATTGAGTGACCCCTATAATTCTGTCATACAAAAGGTACAGTGACCTATGTGGTGAGAAAAACCTTTGATCCAGTTTCCGTCCCCGGACCCCTCCTCACCCTGCAGACCCCAGGTTTGCCTTTAGAGGATCCACCAGTATTGACTTTGATCTATCCATGAGAAAGAGGATTCAATCTAATATTGACCTAACTTTTTGATCTCATACTGTAACCGGAATGAGCCTTGGTTCTGGCATTCTGAATTTGATTGGTATTCTCTTTGATGGTTCAGTCTGCTCTGCTACATGGTGTCTCTCAAAAATCAAAATGTTCGTAAAACGATTCTTGACACCTCCATTTTCATATGTGCCAGGTAGCACTCATACAATTATATTATCCAAAGGTTAAGTTATTCCCATCAATCTATTCTTTTATGCTACCAGAGATGAAGAGCCATTTTTGGAAGAGGCCACCAATTTAATCTACCTTGTGTTTGTGATATGTTTGCTCTTAGGTTCCCCCCAGGAACCACTTGTGTCTTGGGGAAAATTCTTGGAGAAAAGCAAACATTCCTTATCATGCATGTTCCACTGGGGACAAAACTAGCCTGAAAAGGAGAAATTCTGTCAGGTTTGATTCTATTAAGAATGACCTTTGTTTTATCCTTATAGACTACGTTGCAGAGAGCATTTGGTCTTGCAGTTTTTGGGATGATGACAAGCAGTGTGGACCTCCTTGTTAGGATTGTGATTTTCCTAAACATCGCAAATCAGTGTAGTGATGTAGTTACCCACCACATCTCATTTTTCTTCCAAGAAAATGGCAGGATGCCCATCTTTCCCAAGGGCTTTAATGGGGCCTATGTTAAAGATTGACTTCAATATCTGTGTGTGTGTAATAACTTTATCGAGGATATTTATGATAAACTGGAATCAGAATTAAAAAAAATAAAATGAATCTTTATCAACAGAACCCTGAATCAGGCCTGTACCAATGTGGTCAGAGTCGTAAGCAGGAAAGAAGTCACTGTACAGAATGAATAACTGGATAATTTGAGAAGTTCAGCACCTCTCCCAATTCACAACCTTTACAATTTTGATACTTATCTCTAACCCCCCTCTCCAATTTATTCATCATCCCACCTTTGATTACAATAACCTCCTACAGTTAGTACTAACTGGCACATCGTAACAAACTAATCAGTTACACCTATCAAGGGTTTTGTTCCCCTACTGAACCACTGTTTCTCCTAATATAGACCTTCTTTCTTGTGGGTCTAGGCCTATCAATTTATATCCCCTGATTCCACGTGAAGGAAAAGTACACACTGCATTATAATTCTGTCTCACTCCGTGATTTCTTCCTTAAACAAGTTTTGATAGAATTCCATGGCCATATGCTTTCAAATATGGTGTTCCTCAACCCATTTACCTCCATGACCTCTTGACATCGGGATTTTGTTTTTCCTTCTCCCAATTATGGTTTTGGTATTGTAGTGTCTTTCATTTCTCTCTCCATCTCTAATCCACTGTCCTCTAGTATTCTGGAGCTAGTATATTACTACCTAAGCATGAATTTCACTCAGATATCTGTAACCTTTGATCAGTATATGAAGTCTAAATATTGAAACAAATTTTAGTTGGAGGTTACCTTTTTCTTTTGTTTCATGCCATTAACTGCAGTACTTCTGCTCAAGATGATTTGGCATGGGTCTTCAAGTTAAAGTTCCCATGTTCAAATATGGACATGGGGCAGTTATTAAATTCAGTCCCCTCTCTTGACAACATGATAAATTTAGAGTTGATGCTTCAATTTTAGAAACTTTGGCCTAGAAGCAAATTATTGTGTGTTGGATGACAGAAAGTTTGGGTAGTTCCAGCCTTCTAGGTATGAGTTGACTTTATGTTTTTACCAAATGGTATATACCTTTAATTGAATCAAAGTTTTCATAATGAGACTGAATGCCATTATCAGGGAAACAACAATTTCTTGTAGGTTGTTCATTTTCTTATGTTTGATAAGTCTGACTCTCTTTTTGTTAACAATGATTTTTATACTTATTGTGATATTTGAGTTGCTTAATTATGTCTCTGATATTTGTAGGCTATGGAAGCTAACAGGGCTGATTGGGACACTCTTTTTGAGCCTTATTCCTTTTTTGAAGCTTATAAGAATTATTTGCAAGTAGACATATCAGCAGAGAATGCTGACGATCTTAGAAAATGGAAAGGCTGGGTTACATCTCGCCTGCGCCAGTTGACATTGAAAGTATGACATTGTTTGTGTTTGTTGTTTGACTTATTTTCTTTCTCACATCTCTTCTTTATTTATATGTAACCTAATTTAATTGTCTTTCAAACATCTAGATTGAGAGGCACACTTATGGCATGCTTCAGTGTCATCCATATCCTGGTAATTTTTCAGACAAATCCAGACCTTTCCACTGCTCCTACTTCATGGGACTACAACGTAAGCAAGGAGTTCCTGTCAGTGATGGCGAACAGTTTGATATAAGACTAACTGTTGAAGAATTTAAGCATTCTGTCAATATGTACACTCTATGGAAACCTGGAATGGATATCCATGTCTCCCATGTGAAACGTCGCAATATACCTATCTTTGTATTTCCTGGTGGTGTTCGACCTTCCTGCCCATCTAAAGTAACTTGGGAGAGTAAGCGAAGCTCAGAATTAAGGGTTTCTGGCCATGGTGAAGCAGAAAAGTCTCAAGAAGGTAAAGTGGTTGTATTAGGAGCAAATGATGATAGGAAGAGAAAACAAGCAGAAGATAGTGTGGATAGCTTGAGATATTCCAAGTCCCTTGCATCTTTGCCTCCCTCCAGCAGGGAAGTTCATGAAGATGGAAATCCTACTAGTACTGCTAGTTCTTGCTCTGCGAAATGTAATGACTCAGAAATCAATAGTACGAGTGAACAACAGAGTGAGAAACCTGATTTGAAATCTTCAGGGGAGTGTCCTGGGGATAGAGAGACCAATGGATCAGTGAGAACCAACTTACAAGTTAATGCAACACTTACTGCCATGGATACATCTAGTTCTAAAGAAGCTGAAGAGCTAGCCATTGAGAAGATTATGTGTGGTCCATATGATGCACACCAAGTCTTTTCAGAAGAACCTGATGAGCTTGAAGATGATCTTGAGTATAGAAATCAAGTCAAAGATTTTGGTGGGAACATGAAAAACAGCAATTTGGACTCTTCAAACTCACAGACTGCAGTGGCCGCAGAACCAATTGTTCCTAAAAAGGAAACCACTTCTGCAACTTGTCTATACTCAAATGCTGGCTCGGAAGACCTTGAGGTTAACCTTTTAACATATCATAAATATAGAACATTTACAATCATTCTGCAACAATCATAGATCATAGATACCGGCTTTTCGTTATTGCTGTGATTGTGTGCTAAAGTTGCTCAAAACTTGGTCAATCTGTGTATGACTGCTTCTAGCTGTTACTGGTTTTTTTAACTATATATTGATAGAATTTGGATTTGGATGACATAATTTTCTCCAATGATTTGTGGTTCAAAAATGGTAAGAAATTGTCATTGTGTTTGTAGTAAAATAAATTATGAGATTATCTGATGTCCATATAGATTTATATTAGATGTCGCACGAAGTTGGCAGGCTTATTTATGATTTTTATGTAAGGATTATGAATTTGCATTTCTTTCTGTCACTTAATCTGAGCTAAATAAGAAGTTGGATTATGTTTTTCTGCTTATGTTTTATGGAGAATCTGTACATTCATAGTTTATATTTCCTCTTACTCAGTGGCATTGTGTGAAAATTACTCGATTTTTGTACGTTCATAGTTTATATTTTCTTTATACTTTTTACAAAGCCGGCGGAGCTGACAGCACCATTATTAAGTGGGACTCCTGCACCTGTGCAACAGCGGAAGCCCCTTATCAGGTAAACTATAGTAATAGTATAATCAATTGTTGAACAATGTGTACTTGTTACGGTTTATTTGGTTTATATATTCTTGTAATCGACCTAAGAGTTTTTTGGAGTTAATCTTCTGGTTAAGCTGTGTCAAATTTAGTGGGTTGACCATTCATTTACCTTATTTGCAGGTTGAATTTTACCACTTTAGGGAAAGCTACTGACAGAAGTTCTTAACCACTTCAAGGCTCTAGCTGCAGATAAGCTGGGATTGTTCTTTTCTAGTTCCTTCCTTCTTTCGTTTTGTAATATTGTTGATAAAATAAATAAAGTTTAAATTACTTTTTGGTCTTTTTTGATTTAAATTATGCAGTTTAGTCTCTCTATTTTTAAAATATTCTATTTGGTCTTCTAATTTTTAAAAACAATGTTCAATGTTGTCCTTCTGTTTGTTTGTTTGACAGTAATAGGGTTAGTGTGGTTGGACATGTGTCTATTTTTACACTTTGACACATCATGTGCCACGTCAGCTTCTCTTAACATTTTTAGCATCAATTTGGATGGAAGTATAACATTGAACATTTTAAAAAAATTAGAGGACTAAATTGAACATTTTAAAAATAGAGGGACCAAATTGAATAATCTAAATAAAAAGAGGGACTAAAAGGGTCATTTAACCATAAATAAACCATGAGCTAGAAAAGCCATAAATTTTCACTTATATTTGTAGTATGAGAAGCTGTTGAATATTTATAACCGGCAAAATCAGATTTTGACAAGAAGCATATTTTCTATTGCTTGACATGTTTGGCGTCTTTTTGGCCTTCAGGTTTGCATATTCTTCTTTTCATGTTTTGATTATTTTAGCATAATGTAGCTTTGTGCAAGAATTTAGGATTAATTTGAGTGCTTAACAATAATAGTAAAATAAATAAATTATAAAACAGATTATATATGGATATTGAATACAAATTAAATGCCTAATAACCCTTAAAATTACTTCATTCAAGTTCTACAGTATTACAGTGACAGGTCAAACCAATTTTCCTTTCGGAGTCTGAAACTGAAAATTAAATGATTAATAGGCGATAATATGTTGATAATGAAAGCTATACAGTAAATCGAGTACTCTTAGTAGTCTCCTACCCTCCCAGTAATCTATTATGGTGTCGATTGTCAAATGGTTGGAACGCCTAGATATGTGATCAAAGGATTAGAATCTTATTATGTTAATAATTAGTTGTGTTAGAGAGAAAAAAAATACAAATAAATTTAATAAACTTTACATAAATAATGATATGCATTTTGTAATTTTTTTTAAGTTTCTCTTTCACAATACAATGTTAAATCTACTGAAGAATAAGAAAATAGATGAAAGACAAGAAAGTGCGGCCAAAGAACTTAAAGGGAAAGAGGCAACCATCACGTGAGAAAAATGGAGTGGCTTGCTTCTTTTACTTGTAATCTGGAAACGACAGTAGAGCCATCATATTTGTGACTGTAGACCTGGTCATTGTAAAGAGAAATTTTATTCTTAAAACTTATTGTTAATAATTACTTTTACGATTAAGAGAAAAATTAGAAAAAGAAATAAAATAAAATAAAATGTGACATAATAAAAATATAGCACAAAAGAATGCGAAGACAAGCAATGACAACTATCCAATTATTTGCAAGAGTTAATTATGTTTTTGGTTCCTCATTTTTTTATTGATTTCTGGTTTTACTCCCTAAAAAAAAGTTGACTGGTGGAGGACTATTAACTAGTGTATATCACCTTATGAGAGTAGAATATGGTATAGATCAACCTGAAGAGGTAGGCACAAAAATATTTGTCACAAGAAAAAATTTCAGAATTCCTTCGATTTTCTGGGTTTGGAAAAGTGCAAAAGAAATCTTATGATATGTTGGGAATCTCTCATGATAATCATTCGCGTTTGAGACGTATTTTAATGTCTGAAAGTTGGATATGACGGCCTTCGCGTAAAGATTGTATTGCGCCAAATTTTTATGAAATACAAGATGCACACTAAATGATAAAACTAATAAACTAATCAACACTTCTACAACCCCAGATATTCAAGGAATATCTGTATGCAGGGATTAAAAAATTGGCTTGGCTCATACGAAATCCTCATAAATTTTCTATTTGTGTTTTTAATCTCTATCGTTAACTTGAACTGTTAAGTGATGACATAACATCCACATTGGCAGCCACGTGGACTACTAATCTGATGTGATAGTCACGTGGCAAAACATTATTTTTTAAAAATTGATATAATTTTTTTGGCAGTTGTGAAAATGATATAATTAAAAAAGGTAAATTATGAAAATGGTCTTTCATTTTATCACGATTTAAGTTTTTAGTTCGTAAAAAAAAAAGTTTGACCGATTTTAGTTCCTCAAATTTTTCGTTTATTAATTAATTATTATTTTCACATAATTTATAATCTAGTCAAACAAGTTTTTTTTTTTTCAAAATTTATTTTAACTGGGCAAGCGCGTTAATTAGGCAATAGCCAAGTCAAGTAATTAGTATACAATCTAGATGTGACAAAATGAATCGGGCTAGCTTGAACCCATCTGATAAAATGTAGGGCTTAAGAGTTGAAATCAATTTAAATTAAGATATCTTTTTTGGTAGTTGGAGGAAACAAAACAACAAAAATACAAAAAAAAAAGGTTACATGCAAAAGATGATCAAAGAGGTTAGATAGCTAGTCTTTTGATAAGAGATCCTGAATATCTTGGATTATCGAAGCATATCAATGAAGAGGTAAGATTAGTATAATGATAAGTTTTTGAGTTATAATTAATTAATAAATTATAAGTTAGTTAAAATAAATTATGAGGGAAAAAACTCATATGAGTGTAAAATAATAATATAAATTATGTGAAAAATAACAATTAATTATTAAGGTTAACGATTTAAGTTAATGGGAGGGACTAAAACACGAATGAAAAAATTTTAGAGACTAAAATCGATCAATTTTTTTTTTGAGGGACTAAAAGCCTAAATCGCAATAAAAAGAGGGACCATTTTCATAACCGCCAGAAAAATTATATCAATTTTTAAAAAATAACATTTTGCCATGTGACTGCCACGTCGGACTAGTAGTCCATGTGGCTGTCAATATGGATGTCACGCCATTACTAACAGTCCAAGTTAACAGTAGGAACTAAAAACATGAATGAAAATTTTATGAGGAACTATAACCAGTCAAAGCTATTTTGAGGAACTAAAAACAAAAATCAGCAAAAAATGAGGGATCAAAAACATAATTAACCCTGTTTACAAGGTTTAATTCTTGAGGATAACAAAAAGGGTGGAAGTGTGTAACATATACGAGTGGATTTCTCTTATGATGCCTCTTGTAGGACGCACATATTGTCCAACAAAAATTTCATTTTTCATATTCAAAAAAACATATCTAGATATAAATATAACTTATATAAGATTAGTTGCATTTAATTATTTTTAATATTTTTAACCTAGAATTTTTTGTATAAATGATGTTACTCAGATTTGGTCAAAATGTTTTAGAGTATGTTTATAACAAATTTACCTCACTAGCTTATAACATTTTTTTAGATGTTATTTGAAATAAAGTTAAGCTTATAACTTATAATTTTTTTTATGCTCAATATTCATTTATTGTCTTATTTAATATTATATTATTTATTTTAATAAAATTTCTCTTTTAATATTACACAATTTTTTTTAAATGTACACTTTTTACACTATTTTTTAATTTTTAATAAAATATTTGATTTTTAAAAAAATAATAAGAATTCATAACTAACTAAAAAAGAATTAAAAATATAATTACTAAAATGTATATTTTTGTCTATAAAAATAACTATATAAAAAATATATAAATATATTATTTAATGTTATTTTACATTTATTAGTTAATTTAACCGTTAATTTTACACAAAACTTCTAATTCAATAAATTTACTCAATAACTTTTAATTTTTAACTAACAACTTTCAATATAAATTAACTCATCAAAATTTAATTAACTTATCACTTATCAGCTATCTTTATCAAACAAACCTTATTGAATAATTGTATCTAAAAGTGGACAAGGAAAAGGTTCTAACATGTGAACGGTTGATATTACAACAAATGTATGATTTGTTATGCATATGTATGTAATATTAATTGTTAATTTTTTTCATCAATGATTAAAATTATTTATTTTATTCTATATAGTGAGTTGTTTATTATAAAGAAGTCAGATCCAAATTAAATAGCTAATAATAACTAATATCTATTGAGAAATTTTTTTAACTAACACTGTAATATTTTTAAAGGAAGACACGTGACGTTTAATTAAATGAAGTTGTTCTTGGAAATTTGTTTAATTGTTTATATGCAAATAAGATATTTATAAGAGCATTTTGAACGAGAGTTGTAAAAACAATTACTTATATAAGTAATGGTTCTTAACCTTTTTAAGAAGAGAAAATATGTTATGCTCTGACAGTATAAGTATTTACACTGTTATCAATCACAAACTATCATATATGATAAGTTTGTTAACTTTTACAATAATTATCTTAAAAGTTATACTAACGGTGATTTCTAATTGATTGATAGTATAAATTTTTTTTATACTGACAGTGCATAACTATTAAACTCTGTTAAGAATAATAAGAAAATTGCAGACTCATTTTAAATTATTAAGAATTGAATAAGAGAAAGCTTGATAAATTTCTTAAATTTCACGAGGTATTGTAAACCTACCAAAAATAAGTTAAATAACTCTGCCATAATTACACTATTAAAAATGCTCTAAGAAAGCTAGTAAAAGTTAAAGTTTAATGGTCATGCACTGTCAGTATAAAAAGTTTTACACTATTATTCAATCATAAATCACTATTAATATGACTTTTAAAATATTTATTATAAAAATCAACAAATTTATAATAAATAATAATTTATAATTAGATGACAGTGTAAATGAATACATGCTATTAAACTCTAAAAGTTAATTAGGAATGAATAATTAAATAATCTGTACAACATCGTTACAAGAGTAAGTGTCAGTTGGAAGACCGGAAAGGGTACCCATCAAACAACGCGTAGAGACAAAATATACCTGGTTACTAACTGAGTCAGCACGATTAATATATATATATATATATATATTTAATTTAATATATTTTGTTCTCTGGATTACATCCTTCAGTCCTTCACTTTGTCCAACCTTTTTTAACGTATTATATAATTGATTTAATTATTTTTTTGTCTTTATAATTACACAAATTTTACTTTTAGTTTCTATAGTTAAAAATAATTCATTTTAATTCTTATACATGTATTTTCGATATTGATTTAATTCCTGTTATCAAATGTGTCTTAATTCTATAAAATAAAACAGTCACAAAATAAAAATTGACAATGTAAAACTATCACAAATTAATATTTTTTGGTATTTTTTATTTAATTTGTGATAGTTTAAAATGACAATTAAACCGATATAAAAGTGTATGTATATACACTAAAACGAATTATTTTTAACTAAAAAGACTAAAAGGTAAGATTTGCGTAACTATAAAGACTAAAAAAATAATTAAACCTATATACTTTTAGTTTGACAATTAACAATTTTTTCTTTTTCGGTGAATGTCCTTGTTAGGTGGTTTGAAATTATTATGGTCTGAATTAATTTTTATATAATACATAATTAAGTGTTATTATTTTTTTTTAAATTAAAAAAATCAAATACATATTACACAAAAATGAATCAGGACCATCCCAAATTACTTAATAATTTCCCTGTCAACTTATCAACAAGTGCCACCCACTGGAAAGTGGCAAGTGGCGACAACACCATCGTGTGGCCATACTTGAAACTTTCTCACATCTCATCTGATATGTTAGATTCACGTCCATTTCTACCCAGTGAATGAATGATGGGGATTGGTGTTTGACAGTTACTTTTTACTTTCACCCTTTGTGTTTGGTGAGAGTGAGTTTGATCACGAGATGATTAAGATGGCTTTGAATTTGGGTCAAGACCAGACAGATATACTTACTTGAATGAAACATTAATATTTTCAGTTTCCAAATTCCTCGTACCAAAGCAAGTGTTGGTGGCATGGAGCAGGAGCAGCTGGAGTATGTGTTGGTGCCATTGGGTCTGTTGGTGTTCCTGACATACCATGTCTGGCTTGTCTACACCATCCTACACAACCCTCTTCGAACTGTCATTGGCCTTAACGCTGAGTCTCGTCATCAGTGGGTTCTTTCCATGATGAGTGTGAGTGCTTCACACCATCACCTTCTCTCTCTCTCTCTCTCTCTCTCTTTCAATTCATAACAACAATGAGTTTATGCTTTGAATATATGGTTACAAAATTTTGATTGGAAAAGGGTGGCCACACAACTGGGTCATTGATAGTTTTTAGAATAGTTGCTTCTTTTGGATGAAATTAGTGATGTCCTAACTGTTCTAACGTGTTTGGTTCCACATCCCAGATGTGTTTTTTTAAGTTTACTGAGAAGCTAATAGTTATAGCTTCCACATCTCAGATGTGTTTTCTTACTTCTCAACGGATTTTCAAACACGTCCAGTCACGTGTCTCAGAACTGACCATTTACCAAGTTGAGACTGCTTGTTTTGCTCTCACATTTGCTTTATCTGATTTTCTTGTTTTATGAAATGTAGCGTGCTTAATTCAGAATAAAATCTCTTGTGTTTGCGTCAGTGTCCTCATTTCTAATGAATTTTGTGGTTAGGCTTTTGTCGTTTAATATGAAAGTGGTGGTAGCTTTACTTATCATTTTTCTTGGCTCGTTATTTGGTAATCATATTTGAAGTTTATTGTTTCCTTGCTGTCACTGGGGAGTCCTAGAGCCTAGGTAATTTATGATGATTCTTGTTGTTAGGGGAAAAAAAAAAAAAAAAGTCAGATTTTTCCTTTCTTTCTTGAGGTCATTGAGGCAAGTGCAACAGCTGTATTCCCTTTTCTTTCATTGTCTAGATGAAGCAAGTGAATAGCCTGTTGAAACAGTTTGGTTGGATGAATGATCACGCATGTGGTGTTTATCAGCATCTAAACCTAACACTAAAGGTGTTGAATGTGCCATTTTTGTATTGTGCACTTAGCCTGAACATTTCCTCTAGTGTCTATTAGGGTTATTTTACAGCAAAACTGGGTATTTGAATTGATAGAAGCCATTATCCTTACTGGTTGAGAATCCATACAAATTGATAAGTGATAACCTTGAGTAGTAATAGGCAGGTGCCAAGCTTCTGTTGTTCAATTATTTTTATTTAAACAAGTGATAGGGTTTCTTACATAAGGTTTATAGGCCAGGGGAACTCAACTCCTTGGTGTATGCTTGCAAATCTTGGACTTTAGTATTGGCAGCATGTGCCAAGTTGTAATTCATTGAATCCTTATGCAATCATGGTAAATAATTGAGGTCAGAGTGGTATTGGGCTAGTCGAAAATGATAATGTGTTTAGAGAAATAAAGCCTAAATACATTTTTTTAACATTCTCATTTCCCTCCATCCTATTTTTCACTCCAACCAAGCATATCCTATGTTTCTTCCCATTTGGTTCCTTTTTTTCTCCTTGTTTCTTTCTCAATCCTCTCTTCTTCTCTTTCAAGGTTAGAAAGCTTTCTTGTTTGACTCCACTCACTCATAATTTGAAATGATCAAACACCCAGTTGTGAAACTGGCAAGAGATAGCTGAAATTTGATAATGTAATAAAATCATCAAACAACTGCTACCGCATGCTTTTATGTGCATTTCTTACAAGCAATATTGAAGCCCTACCTTTATCTTACATTTAATTATATTGAAAGATAGTGTACAATAAAAAAAAAAAAAAAACTCAGAAGACTCAGAACTTAAAATAGATCACATCCTGAACCTTAGGTAACTAATGCCTCATGTTGTGTTAATGTCCTTTCCTTAAAACATAGTATTTACTGCTTACTGGTATGGTACATATGAATATGATACAGGGCTTGGCTATGTTTGAATATCCTTGCTGATTGTGTTAGCCTTTTGAGGCTCTAACTTCATGCAACTTTGTCTTTTACTTGCATTCCTTCTCCCATCAAACTGCTTGCCATCTAAAATCAGTTTGACAAGCTGCAAAAAGAAGTTCTAATAGTATTGATTCCATTGCTATATTTTCAGGATCCGTTGAAGAATGGGGTTTTGGCAGTTCAAACTATTCGCAACAATATCATGGCTTCTACTCTTCTATCTACAGCAGCCATTACACTGAGTTCACTTATTGGTATTTTTGCTAGCAGTACGTGGAATTCTGATGCCCCGCCTTTCATATCTTATGGTAGTTCTTCAATCAAACATATTTCTATCACCATTTGCTTCCTTGTTGCATTTTTATGCAATGTGCAGTGTATAAGATACTATTGCCATGTCAGCTTCTTAATCACTGCACCAACACTCAGAGACCAAAGGGAGTATATGGAATATATTGCTAAGACTCTGAATCGTGGGAGTCATTCTTGGTCCATTGGACTTAGAGCATTTTACTTGTCATTTCCATTCTTCCTCTGGATTTATGGGCCCGTACCCATGTTTGCATGTTGCAGCTTGACATGTCTTATTTTGTTCTTCTTGGATACAACAGCTAAAATCACACGGGATTTTCACAGTAGCTCATTCAAGAAGGAGAAGGGAACTCATGATGTAGAGTCTGCTGTGGAGCCTGATTACTATTATCCTTTACCTGGTGACAATTTGTCTCCAAACTCAGGTGTCAGTCATGTATAATTAATTATATATGTAACAAATTTGTATGTTCCTATCGAGAAGTATGAACATGTGCCAGGGCTGTGAGAAGGATTCACTGAGTACTAGGGAGTAATTTTTGTTTCTTGTTAATGGCAGTAGAATTCATTTTTGTTGTCTTTGCGTTAGTTATGTTTCACTTCCTTGGGATGAACTTACCCATGTACTTTCTTACAATTGTCCCAATCATTTTGGCTGTAACATTCAATTCCTTATTCTTCTAGCACAAATTTTATCATGAAAAAGGCAGCAACAATTTGTGTGGTCATGATTCATGGAGGGGCTTGCACTGTCATGTTGAATAGCTAATAAACAAGACTAGAGATTTATTCCGTCAAGGTGTAGCCACACAGACCCTATCACAGCAAACCATAAAAGCTGCCATTACCAAACCCCTATGCTGCTAAAAAGGATCCTTACAATTCGATGGAAGAGCAGACTGAAAACCGAGCCATGAATAGAAAGAAGACCAAACAAGAGAAGTAAAAGAACAAATGAAGAATAGGTGTTGAGATGTTTCTTGAAAAGAGAAACAAAAAGCAGAGTCCATTCCTTGCTGTGTCGAAATGATTTTCCTTTGAAAAAGATTAAACTTTGTTGGCGGCCTATCTAAGATGACCCACATAGGACAGCTGTTAATTAATTAATTGTAATGTAATATTATCTTTATATCAATGATGATTCATGCATCATATCGGGCATACATCATTCAGGGATTTGCACCTATGACTATCTCTGATCCACACTTGGAGCCTCTTAGATAAATTAACCTAATACATGGACAGGAATTAAAGTGGTAATACTTGGACAGGAATTAAACTAAAAAGTGGTCTAAACATCTGCAGCACCATTATGGCTGTTGAGTTTCGGTGCTTCTCTATTTTTTTTAACCACACACGTACATACTATGAAGCACAGACTCTGATACGGATACCGGACACGACACGGACATTTCGACGTACCTAATGTCTAAAATATAGGACATTAGGATATTGCATATATATACAAAGAGAGAAAGATTCTAATGAAATGAAATATAAGTAACATAATTAAAAATATAAATTGATGATATATTCACCTTTTTAAATCAACTATTTATGTTTTTTTTATGATAACAGCCTCAAAAAAAGGAAAGAGACATTATTTTTTTACTACTTTATATTATATTTTAAGCTCATTTATATAAAAGTTAAAAATTGACTATTTTTTTAATAATAGTAGTGTATGTCCATTTATATAAAAGTGTTGGCTCAAGTATCCAAGGTATGTAGAGGTGTCGGCTTAAGTGTTTAAGCCAACAAAAAATAATTTTTTTAATTGGACACTTAATTAGAAGTGTCTATCGGATAAGTGTCGGAAAGTGTCGGTGTCGAAAACGTGTTCGACACCGCGACACTTTGAACAAGAGAGGTGTTGGTACTTCATAGCATACATACACACAAGGTTAACGTATAAAGAAGAGATTCAACTTGGTGATTATGTGACACATTCTCACAATTTTTCTTCGTATAAAAAAGGGGCTCACTTAAATCTCAATGCAGTTTCATCACCAATTTCTATATAGTTTATGAGGGAAGATTGAGTAAGTAGCTTCACTTTACAAGAATTATGAATAAGGAAATGTTTTTGATAGCGCGGATACCCACTAGTATTACATGATGCCTACACCATTCTTCGATGTATGCCTTATTTTGGATACGAAAGTGATCTTTGCCTAAAATGCACAAAGAGAAACAGTTTTAACCGTTTCCAGAGTGATAACAAAAGCAACAAACGGCAGGGGTTAGTGTGAAACAAAATGACACGTGATTCGAAGCTAGTGGCCTGTATAAGGATTTCTCGAATTGGACCTGACAATTATAAAGAGAACGACCACATGGAATTGCATCTTATCTCTAACTCAATTTCAATTCTTTTTTATTTTTTTTGGTTTCTTTAGCCAAATTTAGACACAATCATGTCATAATTGAGCAACGTGAACACTTTTTTCTTTTGTGGGGTTTGAGAAAGAATTAATTATACAATTAGTGTTGGTAATAGTTTTTGTTTCCCACTTTTTGTTCCGCGTCATAAAAGATGGATATAATTTTAGTTTTTGCAGACTTTACTAGTGGAAAGAGTATGCCAAAAAACAAAAGAAAAGTGGAAAGAGCAAGGAGGAGCCTCTTTATCCTTACTTGTTTTGGAGGAAAAAAGACACAAGGTTTTGTGAGTGGAAAGGTGGGTTGTAAAAGACAACGGTGGGTATGAGTGAAAGGAAAGGGGAACTAATTTGAATTTACTAAGATTACAATTTTGGTGTGGGGAGCGTTGGTAATGTTATGAGGTAGCAGTTTTTGAATGGTGAAAAGTGAAGTTTGAAGAGGCAGCATGCAAGTACAGGAATTGGACTACGTAGTGGTGCCTCTGGGTGTGTTGGTGTTGGGAATATATCACGTTTGGCTTCTCTACACTATAATCCGCCACCCATCTCGCACTGTCATTGGCTTGAATGCTCAGTCTCGTTACCAATGGGTTCTTTCCATCATGGCTGTCAGTACTCTCTCTTTCTCTACATTCACTCTATTTATCACTTGACACTTGGTACTTGTTGTCTCTCACTCTCAGATGTTCAGGTGTTGTTCTTATTCAAAAAACCGTTTATATTGTACAATATAGACACTGCTTTTAACAGTTTTGAATATTTGTCTTTAAGTAGCTGTTAATAGAATTTTAGTTTAGTACTTTTTTGTCATTCACTGTCTTCTAGAATTTTGTGTGTTTGTATTCAGAATAAGCTTGTGTCTGTGTTAGTATCCAGTTTTAACATTGTATTGAAACTTGATGTCATGCTTGGCTATTTGATTGGAAATGGGTGAATGGCATATATGAATCGTCTCTGAAAGGAAGTTCATAAATTCATCATGCATGCTCACCTTCAATAGTTTGATAACTTTGTAGTTTGCACAGTTAAGACTTAAGAGGGGTTCGTGAGAATGCAGTTAAAAGATTCACATTTCTGTTAGTGCCAACTGTCTCGAGGTTTTCTAAATTTTATCCTAATTCATGCAACTTTAGATAAGGTTTCTTTCACCGAGTTCTCAAGAGCTTCTTAAAATATGAAGACAACGGGAAATTTTACCCTTAATGCTCGCTAACTTGATTGATGAGTTTTGTGACAGTTTTAATTAGTTTATTAAGCCTCAATCTAGTTAACAAATGCATTGAATTCACATTTTACCACATTTAGTGTATATACTGCATTCTCATTTCAGAAAAAATTGTAGTCTGTTCCAAGTTTCTGGCATAAAAGAGCAGGCAGCATGGTTGCTCGTTTCTACCATGTGCTTGCTTGAATCTGGAAAATCTATTCGATCACTCTTCTGCTTCCTGGTATTGTTAACCTTATTTTATCTTCTAATTAATTTTTTTCAGGGCAAAGAATGTGTTGTTGTTTATATACCTCATTATTTTTAAGAAAATGGCAAGCGTCTAAACCGCAAGATTTTTCATAGATATGTTTATTTTTATTTCCCCTGAACTTCAGTTCATTTAATATATACATGATTGAAATTCTTATAAATTGTTTTGGTTCCAAGGAAACTGAGTAGCCAAACAAATTTGGAACTCAATGAGTCAGAATAGGAGAACTAATCGGTTTGTATTATCAAAATTAAGTGACGTCACCACTGAAAATCATATCTAGCCAACACTGGGCAATTGGTGGGACAAAGTGAGAAACATTACTAAATCATACATTGAAGAAATTTTAGAAGTGAGTCACTTTAAGCTATTTCAAGCAGTGTGAGTTTGGGAATGAATTCACTTGTCATGTGAAAATTGTGTCTATTTCTCTCTGATAGACATTAAATAGGTGGGGTTCCTATCAAAATTTGTGGAAACCTATCAAGAGAAAGACACAAAGTTTTCATATGACAAGGTGATATGAAATTCTAACATTGGAGGATCCATTCCATTCCCTATGTGAAATTATAATTAACGTTTGCATTAAAAATTGCACTATCTGTTTCCTTTTTCCTACTTTCTGTGATACGTTGTCCAAGTCTTCTAAAGGCTTCATTTGCCATGATAATTGTCGAGGTTCATATTTTGTGTGTCTCTTGAAGACAATAATCCCTGATACGTGTTATGTAAGGGAATTTGACTAGTGCTTAATCTGTTCTTTAAGAACAACTGTAGATTATTTCGTTAGTTGATGTTCTAAAGTAGATATTCAAGTATTCAACCATCTAATAGTCATAGTCTCATTTTATAGGTTCATTGGTCAGCTGCTTATGTCCCTGCATATGGTCATTGTACGTCCTTGAAAGGTTTTGACATGTATTTTACCTAAACTGTTTAAAAACAATTCTGGATTGATTCTTTAGTATATTTTAAGGTTATTTGCTAAAGTAGATATTGAACCATACACTTCTATAGGCTCATAAATCAGATGCACGAGTCTCCATGAAATATAGTCATTATATGTATGCTAAACCCATCGCAATTGTTTTGTTCATTTTCCGCCCTCTTTGAACATCCACATTGATTGGTAATACGTAAAATGTTAACGCTAGTCTTGCCATCACATACCTACACTAACATCTTGTCGAGGATTTCTCTACCTTATCCTGGTTATAGAAGTCAGGTTATATTGTTGTGGGGGGCTGATTTTTAGCAATGAAAAGGCTAGCTAGGTGTTGCTCGGTAAATGTTTAATGATGTAGGGAAAAAAATGTTAATATGAACTTTTATCTTTAACAATTCAATGAATTAAAATGGGCTTCCATTGTATAGATAGTAGTAAATTGATCCGTAAAGGTTGCAAGTATGCCCATGTAGAATGTCAGTAAGGCAAATCTCATTAGTTACCTAGTAGTATTTAAATAGAATTTGAATCAGTAGTATTTAGGTAGATTTTGAATCAGAGATGAGCTATGTGAATTTCTCAATAAATATGTGGTTATGAATGACCTGCTTGAAAACTATTGAAAGAAATATTGGCGAATTACAGGTGCCAGTCATCCTGTAATTCACTTTACCAATTTTTTTTTCTTCTGCTTATCTTTGTTTTTCTGGTCCAATGTTCTGTTGCTTAACTTAACAGAGGCAATTCAAATGCATCATCTCTCTTTACAGTTTAGCCTCTTGAAAGTTGGTTGGGATTATTCTCTTTGGAGGCTCTTCTGTAAAATATGGTTATTATAGGGAACTCAACCTGGTTATTTATATCCAAGGTTTTAAATTGCGGCTGTAGTTGTAGTTTTGTTGCAATCCTTGACATTGCGGGCAAATGCAGCTGCAATTACGGTCATGACGAGTCCAAAAACTTTGATGTTGAGGCTAAAACTGCAGTAACAAACCTTTTTTCAAAACCATGTTTATATCTGCAAATTGATTATGTTGTATTGTATACTACATACATGTTACATTTTCAAAAGACTGGTCCTGACAAAGACATACTAATTCCCAGTAAGGTAGCTTTACTTTCTATACCCCCGTCTAGCACTGGTGTGATGCCTGGGTTTACTTAGATTTAATATCCTTGCTATCTATATTATATCTGGCTAGAGCTGGTGCCATCTAAGGTTAGAGGTATTAGATTGTTTGTGAACATGGGACTACTCAGCGTTTTCTTTATTTTCTTTTTCCTTGCACCACACCCCGAAATTTTAGAAGCTATTGTTTTACATTTTGTCAAGTGTAGTTTGATTTTATTTACTAAGACAGTTGTATTGTTTTCAGGATCCCTTGAAAAATGGGGTTTTGGGCGTTCAAACAATCCGCAACAATATCATGGCATCCACTCTTCTTGCTACAACAGCAATCACTCTTAGTTCACTTATTGGCGTTTTTGCAAACAATGACTCAGATACCAAATTAGTTTATGGCAACAAAACTTCCCTTAATTCTTCAATCAAACGCCTCTGCATCTCACTATGCTTCCTTGTTGCATTTCTATGTAATGTGCAGTCTATTAGATACTATGCGCATGTGAGCTTCTTGATCACCACACCTGCACTGAAAGGCAAAAAGTATTTCATTGAATATGTTGCAAAAACCTTAAACCGGGGTAGTTATTCTTGGTCTCTTGGCTTGCGGGCCTTCTACTTGTCATTTTCTCTTGTCCTTTGGATTTATGGGCCCATAACCATGTTTGCTTGTTGCTGCTTGACATCATTTATTTTGTACTTCTTGGACACAACCACTCAAATCACACGGGATCTTCACACTAAGTCATTCAAAGAGAGGGAAACCGAGGACATGGAAACAACATAGTTCCATCATTCTAACTGTTCTTGAACTTGATTACTTTTTCCTTTTAGCTTGTAGTAAAGTTCAATTGTAGATTTTCTATAATCATCTCTGTAATGATATTATTATTGGTGAATTATTGTATAATATTTATTGAAAAGTATGTGTAGTATCTTGAAGTATTCTTTTCCCTGTTTTTGAAGGGAAAAGTCTATTTCTGGGGCGTTGGGGAAGTTTGTTAATTCTGAATCTTATGCTTAATTGGTGAATAAAGAACATGAACTTTATTAGCGCCACTAACATGTAGTGGACGGTGCTCTTTCCCCTATAATACAGTTACTATTGTCTTGAATGTGATTCCAAAAATGTCCTTTCATTGCATGGCCAAATACATATGGACGGCATATTTTTGAAAAACCAAATCAGATTTCATTATTCATTTGGAGAAACCAAATCAGATCAAGGCATGCTAAGTCATGTCAGGAGTCGTGAAAGGAACATAACATGTTCTCATATAGTATTGATCACAAGCAATGTGGGACTGGTTGTTGTCCAAATGTTAAAAGAGTCATATATGCAAGGGACGTCAATGATTGGGGGAAGCAACAATAATTGGAGTAGCGGGATCAAAAGCCATTTTATCTTGTTTGTTTGGCTTCTATATAAATCACTTAATTTGTCAGTACGATGGGACATACAAAACAGAACCAGCAGTATTACATGACCATAAGACAAGACAACGCGGATGATGGCAAAAAAAATCTGCAACCAAATATTGGTAGTGGGAGTTTCAACATAGACCTAAAAAGCTTGCTAACCTATCAGACACTCTTATCAACACTACAGCCTACCATATCTTTCTTAACATCCCAACTCTCTGACCTGCTTTTGAAACGTAATCCAAAATGAATCTATCTGCCCAAAGCTTTTGGCCTTTTGCCTAGCTATGAAAAATGGCTGCTTTCAGAAGTGCCTGTCAAGTTGATCTACGATAAAATAACTGCACAATGATTAGATTTAAAATGAAATAATTCTAAGAATTTAATTAAAATATACTTAAAAATATACACTGTCATTCAATTATAGATTATCATGTATGATTAAATTGTTGATTTTTGTAAAAGTTATTTTAAAATTTATATCTAGTATGATTTTTAATGGGTTGATAATATAAAAATCTTTACACTATTAGTACATATAAATTAAACTCTAGTTCTAAACCTTTCTAAGAATTCTCATAAAAAAAGGACGTATTGAATGTATATATTTTATGTTTTCCATAATATATATAGCATTACTCTTGATTTTATTTATTTATTTTGTAAATACTAACAACTTACTTATTAAGGATTGAAAATTAGAACATTAATTAGGTAAAAAAAAAATGAAGTTCCTAATATATAATAATATTGTGTGTGTGTGTGTGTATATATATATATATATATATATTAAATTTTTGAATACTTGTTAGTGAAACTCTATTCAATAACTTTTTTTTTTTGGAATTTTGATAACATGTACCTTAAAAAGTAATGATTAAAGAATTAAATGTATTGAAAGAAAAACAAAAAGAATATATTCTCTTCGTCCCATAATAAGTGTCATTGACCAAGAAAAGTATTAAAAGGATGTTTTGGGAGAACTTATTGCATAAATGCATGCTATAGGACTATCTTCCCCATTGATTTTATATATAGTCACATTAATTTTTGGGAATAATTAATATATGTTATGACTTAAATTAAACACTTAAAGTTTAGTTTAATTTATAAAAAAAATCAGATTTTACTCATTTACTTAAACACTTAAATTGAAATTCAAGTTTTAGTTGTTTATAAATATAAATGTTAGGTATAATTCCTATGAACATGTGTAAGCATTTGACTTAGCAGGACATAATTTTTTTAAAACTGAGTATGCCAATTGGCCTAACCTAATCCATGGCAGTCTTGGGCTGCTTAAATTTAGGACAACATATATATGTGGTTTTGGTATCTTCTTTCAATTAGAATTAGAGTTTTATTTCAATAATTTGTGTAATAAACTTTTTTATTAAATGTCAACATGAGTTATTAAGGTGAAACTTTAATTTTAATTGGAGAACAATATCAAAAACACATAAAAATGCATCTAAATTTTGTATTTAAATTTATAATTAAATGACATATAAACTTATATTTAAACGAGTTGTCATTTAATATATAGACTCACTTAAACCTGTGGTTAAATGATTGAGTTTTAGGACCAACCCTGCATATCTTCCTTTTCTTTTATTTATTTATTTTTAAATTATATGATTTGTAGGTTAACTTTAATGATTAATGAGTTTATTTTTAAAATAGTTAAAGATTTGTTTGGATAAACTTTTCGCAGTAATAACAAAAGAACGTAAGTCTCGATATTAAACCCAAAGGACTAAATGACGATTACTAGTTTTCAGAAATTCTATATTGTTTAGGTGAAATTAAATAGGTAGTAGATTGATTCAATAATGATAAACGTGTAACAGGAATTGCAAAACAAGTAGTAGCAAATAGAGAAAAATTCAGAGGAAAATAGGCTTAGAGTTGTGCTTTCCTTCGTGCTCTTAAGTTCCTTCACTTCTAATTCTAATTGAATCTCGTACTATTCATCAATTACCAATATTCTCCTACACTTTTTATTGTCAATTGCTGATCATAAATTGCAATCGTTCTTTCTAAGTTAATTTTCCAATTGATCATATGAGATATTAAAACCTTAGGAAGGCATGAAGAATAAAAGGGGGATTGATTAATTATTTAATCCAATTGGAAATTAAGAATGAAGGTTGATCATACAACAAAACCTAATTTGATTACCCTACACATTTACCAATTAATTGTGGTACAACCACCATTCAATTAATTGATTCGAAGCATACAAAGGAATGATCAATTCCAAGTAAGAAAATAAAAACAGTAAAGTAATCTAATTGACTTAATAGAAATAAGAATTCAATTAAAATTAAATATTTAGGGGTTCCAAGGAATTTAGCTACTAATGGCAAGAAGATAATAATTTTAAAGAATTACATCAAAGGAAAGAGAAGAATAAATCTTTTGCAAGAAAAGGTTTTTTTCCCAATCTTTGACTCTAAGTATCCTATTGCCCTAAAAAAATCCTTCTTCAAACGCCAAAGACAAAAAATAAAATAAATTGGGGAAAGAATAGAGACAAGATAAAGATTCTTCTTCATTGTGCTTTGTTTCTTGCTATTTGCAATACAATTTCAGAATTTTGGAGCAGAGGCTTAATCTGGTCCATCGTGCACAATTTAGGCCCATTAAAAATTAAAATAAAATTAAAAGTTGGACCTCGATTCGCCCAAGGAGGTTGGAAAATCATTGGCGATTGTTCAAAAGGAATTTGCTTTGATTTGGCGCTGGGCATGCTGACCCGCCAGGTAGGCTACACAACTCGCCGAGCTGGATACCTCCATAATAAGGCCCACCGGGTGGCATACCTCTATAGTAAGGCTCGCCGGGCAGCCTATAGATCTCGCCAGGCAGGTGTGGCCTTCTGCACTCCATTTTCCACTTCAAATATCTTTTTTGGCCCGTTCACTTATAGGCTTCTTTTGTGGTCCTTACTTTGGTTCTTACTTCTTTTAAGTTCACTTTAATAAGTATAATATTCCTATGTGTTTGTGGACTGCATTTTCTTTCTTTGTTCATCTAACAACCCTTCACAAAATCAAGGCAATTTTAAATAGGAAGTTTAGAAAGGCACACTACATGAAATCCTTCATTAATGGTCTATTTTGTCACAAATTTCCTATGGCTAATGCAAAAATCATGTGAACTTGCTCTATAAATCTACATAAATGTAGATTTATCATACTTTTAGAAGAAAAAAATAAAAAATAAATGAAATAAGATTCTCCAAAAGCAAAAATTAGCCTTTGCATAAGCTAATTTGGAGAACTCTCTCATATTAACTTCTCCAAAAGCTAATTTTTAACTTATGAGAAGCTTATTTTATTTTTTCTTCTTTTATAAGTGTTTATGAAGAAATTTATCCAAATAGGCCCATAAATAAATACTAGTTATAAACCTTTAACATATTATTTTAACACACTATTTATTATTGGCCAAAATTTATTTAAAATCACAAAATTTTGTGAGTCTTACTTCTTATTTAATGAACCTCACTCATTATTTTGTAATTTTTAATAAATTTTAACCAGTAGTAGGTAGTGTGTTTAAAAAAGTATGTTTAAGAGTATGGCTAGCATTCTTCATAGTTAAAATATATTTTTAAATACTAATAAATATATTATTTTGCAAACCATCTTTTACCACTGAGTGCGTGGATTAATTGACATGAAGTGGTTTCAGCTTAACCAGTGTTCTCGAGTTCGAATTTTGAGTATACAACTATGTTAAATACTCAGAAGAAGAATTTTATCGCCCATAATGATCCTACCCAACTTGATATAATTTCAACCAAAAAATCATTTAAATTTACAAATTGATTTTTACAAATCAATATATATAATCTCACAGTTAAATGAACTAGATTTTTACCTTATTTAAGCCCATATGGATGGGACTGAACAAATGATTTAATGGGTGTGTTTGATATACACCATGGTACAACACAAGAAAAATAACATAGGACATGTGCTTAAGTTATTGGACAATTTTTATTATGTGCATTATTTGATTAGATAATGGACAACACAAACAAAATAATGTGAAATTTACTACAATACTTTTTAATATAAATTATCTTAATACGATAACAATGGTGATGATAGTAGCAGTGGTGGCAGTGGTAGCAACATCGATGACAATAGTGGTGGTGGCAATAGTGGGTGGTGGCAGTAGTGGGGTGGTGACAATAGTGGTGGTGACAACGACGACAATAATGGTGGTAGCAACGACAAAGTTGATAGTAGTAGCGATGATAGTGGTGGGGGAGAGACAAGAGAGAGAAAAATATTATAATTATTAAATAACAAATAAAATAAGTATTTTGTCTTTTGAATATTTTGTACGTGAGACAAAAAATTGTCTCGTGGTTTATTGAATAACAAAAAGGTGAATTTTTGTCATGTCCATCTTCCTTTTCTTTGTGTTGTTCCATAATTTTTTTTAAATTAAACAAAAAATAATTATACTTGTGCTGTCTAATACCTTATTTTTAATTATATTTGTACCTAGTTAGCGGTTAGAATATTTAAGCAAATTACCAGCGGGAGTAAACTGGATGGGTACATAAATAAGGACATTTTCACGGTTAGAAAGACAACAATATGAGATTAGGAGGAGAAAAGATAAACGAGAGAAAGAAAGCAGTATTCTCTCATGTATGGATATTCAAAATTTTGATAAGGATTGAATAACTAGTTGGTCTGAAGAAAGAACCATAGAGGGGATACGAGTTTTGCACCACGCATTTATCTCTATCAGGTATCAACTTGGTACAATTCAAGACACATGCACATGACAATGGGCCACCTACCATGCCACCCAGCCAATCCGTAGCCGAAAGCTTTCAATTACAAATTCCGTAATAAGATGCATGTTTGTAATAACTTTCTACCCATAGGTTGCTACATAGAAAAGAAGGAAGGCTGTTTTGTTCTCGTGTCAATTTTTTTTTGACGAATTTTCCAAATGAAGCTTCACGATATTAATTGAATCTTGTTGTGAACGGCCATTGTTGTTTATTCAGCGATTATTTATTATTCTCATTGAATGACTGATTAATTATTACAGATAAAGTTTATATTAAATTCATAAAATTAAGAAAAATTTCAAATAAGTATTACTTTTTTAGTAGTCATTTATTCTCATTGATTGACTATTACTTTCTATAGAGAGATTATGTATTCTCACTGTGTAGCTAATAATCAAATGAAATTCAATTCTAGATGTACAAAGTTCAGAAGAATTTTGCAAATGATTATTATTTGTTACCGAGTAATCGTTCGTTCTCATTAATTAACAGACTGACAATAAATAATTTTTTATTAAATATATAAAATGTTAAAAATTTATACATAGTTATTGGGTTTAATTACATTTTTGTTGCATTTAGTTTTAATTGTGCATAATTTTGGTTCTTTAAGTTTTTTTCAACCCAATTAAGTCTCTTGATTTTTAAAATTTAGAAAAATTAGTCCCATTGTTAATTTTCTTCTTCCTAAAATTTTTAATGTCTTACTTTTGTTTTTTTAAAAACAATCATAATTAAATTGTTTTAAATCTTATTCTAGCTGAAACTCACAAACCAAAATATCAACTTTACCTAAGGGAGTGTTTGGATAAAAGATTTCAAAATTTTTAAAGAATTTTAAATGTATTAGATTTTTTTTTTTTTGGTCCAGACTACAAGTATCTCTCACAGGAGACAATCTTGCTCGAGTTGGTGGGATCACTTATGGGCACCAAAGCTTTGCCTCCAAGTATTTAACGTAGTTACATACTCAAGACTCAAACTCGATACTACTGATTAAATTGGAACAACTTTGTGCTAGTTGATCCACATACTTAGTGGTAAATCCAAAAAAAATTAAAATTATTTCAATTAAATTCCTTTCATTCTTAAAATATTTTGTTTGGATACAACGATTCAAATTTCTTGTGTTTCATATTCTTTGTTTAGATAAAGTAATTTAATTTTCATCATATAAAAATTTCATTTTATGTTGTTTGAAATTTCTACATTTTAGGTATTGTTTGAAATTCTTCATTTTACTTGAAAAAAAAGACCCTATAAAATTCTCACCATTTTAAAAATTCTTTGCATTTAATATCTAAACAAGTCATTTTGTTGTATGATATTTTAAATTCACTTAAAAATTTAATTCCTTTCAAAATTCTCCATTCTCATCCAAAAAGAAAAAATATCAAAATTTTCCTCCTTCAACCTCTAATCTCGCTTCCTATAAAATCCTTTAAATTTTATTAAATTTTTACTAAATGTTTGACTTTTAACCTTTTAAAATTATTCCATGAATTTAATTTGAATGCACTGATAGTATAATTTGTTTTTACATTATAATTCAATTATAGATAGTCACATATGGTAACATTGTTGACTTATGTAATAATTATTTTAAAAGTCATGTATAGAATGATTTCTAATTGATTAATGTATGGAAATTAAATATTTATTTCATATCTCACATACATTATAACCCCCTCCCCAAATAATTGGATATAAAATCATAATTTAAGGGTTTTACGTAAAATGAGGTAGGTCCAAATTTGCTTAATTTTAAAAATTGAGGTACTTAATTAATTGGCTTGAAAATTTTTTGGAGGATAATTTTTTTCAGCACCAAAAAACAATTAAAGGGACTAAATATAATTAAGTCCAATGTTACTTATTAATACTATTTATTTTTCTACTAAATAGTTGTTAATTTTATTAAGAATGTTTTTTTCACGTAAAATATAATGTTATTATTTCTCCCGGTTTAAACTTTTTATGTTACTGTTCTTTGGAAATGATCTTTTTCCTTTTTTATTCTCTGCTGATTGATCCCCCAGCATTTACAAAAAGGACGTTGCATAATTTTTAGTATTGTCACACAGAGCCAGATTCCATCAAAATGTTCCTTTTGTAAGACATGGATCCACTATACATTGTTTTCTTCAAAATAGAAGTCGCAAAGTTAATTACGTATTATCTCATTGTCATTTTTAAATTACAGTTTTTGTTTTGTTTCCTCTCTTTTCACACTCGTCTTTCTCTCCACATTGGTCTCCCTGCGTTGGTCAGCGATTATAATTATATTTGGAACAAAGTCAAACAGAATCTTCCCCTTCTGTATCATATTTTATTTCTTTTCAAAGGAAAAGCATTAATCAACCATTGGAAACCAAATATTCTTTAGGGCTAAAACTGCATGAGATTTGACTAAACAGACAAAGCATATTATAACACTAGATTCTAGCTGATTACTCGCATGCCAACAAAGTAAAACCACTCCCCTTTTTGTTATGGTGTGATTTGATATGAATAATATTAATTAGGATTAATTACTTATTTGGTTTCTATACTTGCATTATCTTTACTTTTTGGTTTATATACTTAGAACTATTTATTTTAATCTTTACATATGTATTTTTTATATTATTTTAGTCTTTGCCGTTAAGTACGTCTTAATTCTGTAAAGTAAAATCGTTACAAAATGAAAATTGACTGTGTAAAACCACCACAAATTTTCTAGCGGTTATTAAACCACCACAAATTTTATGTCTTTTTTTTTTATGAGACCAATTTGTGGTGGTTTTACACTACTAATTTTTATTTTGTGATAGTTTTATTTCATAGAGTTAAGATACACATTATGATAGGAACTAAAACGATATCAAAAGCATATGTATAAGAACTAAAACAGATAATTTTTAGGTATAGGAACCAAAAAATAAAGATGATACAAGTATATATTAATTAATAAAGTGAAAAAGAAGTCCATCAAAGGATGACCAAAGAAGAAAGAATTAAAATAAAATAAAACAAAATAAATATAAGATCAAACTACACTAGATCGACCTGTTTCATATATTATTAAATATATTATATTCATTTTATATTTTTTAATTATCATATTTAAAAAATTAAAAATAATGTCGTAGTTAAATAATTTATGTTAGTACATTTATATATCTTCCCAGGTTTCTGTTAAAACGGTACTTTCTTCAAATAATAATTAGAAATTTGATAAAACATATCAGAAAGAATACTGTTATAATTATGTGATTTTTGAAATTTATTTCATTTGACTATTCGCCCATGTGTATTAAATTAGGGTTATTTTTTGACTTTAATGATTATGCACTATTAGTATAAAAAGTTTTATACTATCATTCAATCAAAACTCATCATGAGTATGACTTTTAAAATATTTATTATAAAAGTCAACAAACTTACAATAAAATGATGATTTGTGATTGGATGACAGTGTAAAACTATTTTACACTGTCAGTGTATGACCATTAAACTTTATTTTTTTTATTGTAATTAAATTTCTTAATGAACTATCTTTTAAAGAATGATACATATCTTTCCTTAACTTTTTTTTTAAATTTAAATTTATTTTTTTTGAATCGACTTTGATTTTTTCTTGAAAATTTAATATTCTCTCTTTTAATTGATATTTTTTTTATATTACATCTAACTTAAAAATATTCATGTAATGCTTGAGATGTTTAATGGTATATTATGTGCTTTAGTTAGCAACTATATCTTGGTTTTATTTTACTTGATGAAGGCATTATTGTAAAGAGTTTAGTTTTTATGCATGGTATGTTAGAGTAAAATTTTTTACACTATCAATTAATAAGAAATCATGGTAGATATTACTTTTAAGATAATTATTATAAAAGTTAACAAACTTACAATACATGACAATTTGTTGTTAGATGTCAATATAAAAACTTTTTACAAGTCAATGCATTCAAATTAAATTCTATTGAAAAATCAAGAATGTTAGAATTACAAAAAAAAAAAGGTAAATAATATTTTACCTAAATTTTTATATTTTTTTCCTCTTCAAAATATTGAAACTTCTAATTAGTTTATATAAAAGATATAATTTTTTGGAGTTATGTTCACTGAAAAATTTATTTACTTTTAAGAGTTTCTTTTATAATTATGTTTAGTCTAACTTTTCCTTAGAAGAAGTTAAAAAAAAGTTTGACCAAACATTATTATAGAAACTTTTTTAATATGTGCAAAATTAATAGTTAACTTGCATAAATTTGAATGGATCAAGTAAAAAAATCTTTTTTTTTCCTAAAAAAATTTACACATGTTAAATATTATTTTGAGTGTTCAATTTTGAAGTCCTTACCTAAAAATTTTACAAAGAAATCATAGGGAACTTCCTACCTTAAGCGTGGTGGAAATTTATCAAAAGATAAATTAAAAATAAATAATAATCTAGTTCTGATTTGGTAAAAATGTATAAAAAAATCCAATCAATTTATGATTTATTTAATAAAAAATATCTAACCTATTACACACACACACATGTGGAGATCAAATTACTTTAAGAGTAACTCTTCATATAATTACTTCATTCAATAACTCTTGATATATATTAAGTTTCAACGCTCTAATTGTTGATATTTTTGATATTATGCTAATAATCATGCACATCAAATTTTACATAAATTGAACTTTTGTACCTAGTTAATTTTATAGTCGACATTTATTTATAATTTAGAAAAGTATATTATACATTAATTTAAATTTATTTAATGAAGTGTCAAATATTTTTTAAACTTCATTAAAATTTGTAGATTTAATCTACTCAATACAATCTTTTAAGGCAATGGTTGAAGTTGAAATTTAATATATATCATGACTAGATCTCCACCATATATATATATAATATATATATATATGTATGTATGTATACTTAACTAATTCATTTTAGTTAATTTTTATTTTTATAATTGAATGAATTAGTTGTATTTATATATAGATAAATATGGATAATTAGTGGATAAATAGATTGAATTACCACCCTATAATCTAGATAAGACTAATACGGGTGCATGAATATAGAGAAAAATAATAATTAGGGATCAGAGTTAATAACAAGGCTTAATTAATTAAGAATGTCTCTGAATGATTGGTGTTATTTTAACTTTGTCATGGAACCCGGAGTTCTCAATAAAAGGGAATTGTATGTATCTTCTTCTTCTCTTCTTTTGGTAGAGACTATATATATCCTCTATTGGAGGTATTTTTGCTCAAGCTGGATAGAATCACTATGGGCGGTAAAGTTTTTCTTCCGAGTATTTAATGCAATTGCATATCCAGGAATCGTATGTATCTAATAATTAACTATAATAGAATTCTATATTGTGAATATATCATTCAAAAGAGAGTTAAATAACTACGGACTTATCTTTATGTGTTTAACCTTCTAAAAATCTAGACAGTTCATAAATCTTTGCTAAGATAATGGCAATGCTATGTGACCAACGATGCCCGAGTTGGCTTGCATGTACCAAGCTCCACTAATACATCTTTAGTAAATTTTGAATGTGGTGATAACACAGCTAACACAAGCTCCGCTAATACATGTACCAAGCTTCGCTAAATATATATGCATGGTAGGAAATATAAATGAAAGGAGAGTGCAAGGGAAACTAAATGAAAACTATATTTAGAAAGTGGACTTAATTATGTTTTTAGTCTTCCAAATTAAAAATTAATTTTTTTAGTCTCTCAAATTTTAAAAATTCCTGTTTTGGTCATTTTGTTCGAATGCAGTTAGTGAATCTGTCACACAAAACCCATCTAGTAATGTTTCTATCAGTGAAAACATTACACCGAACTCAATTGATGCTGCACATCTAATTCAATTTGTCCTATAAATAATACCGTAGGTGGTCCTAAAGGACTGAAATAATATTTTTCAAAATTTGAGAGACTAAAAATATTAATTTTTAATTTGAGAGACTAAAAAAAAATATATTTCTCTAATTTAAAAAACTAAAAACATAATTAAGCCTCTACACCGACTAGAATTACATTGAGTCAAGCGTTAAGAATAAAAATATTATTATTTTTCACCCTTTTCTTTTCAATTCACTGGTTTTATATTCTATCATATCAAATTCGTCTTAAAATAGTAATGGCCATGTAAGTCACATCTCAATTAATGTGCATCTACATATCTGGAAAAAAGGGTCTTTATCATCAGAAAATAACGTATTATGCCTTCCTAATGAGCTAGCCTTAAAGCGGTAGCTCAAGATGGGAGAATATTTTCATTAATTTCATGTTTCTTGCATTGCAGGCAAGACAAATGATATTTCACTGTATGTGCTTCACATTGTCCACCGGAGATGGTTTCTATGTTGGATTGCAATAGAGAAAATGCAACCTCTAATAGTATACATCAATTACCTACCACTTTGTCAGTTGCAATACGTCACATTAATAGTAGTGGGGGTCATCGCTCAATCTGAATTTTCAAAGCACAAGAATGGTAAAGGTGTTGTAATTATCGATAAAAACCACCCATTGGTCTCCACTAGGTCAAAGTACCGTTGATTTTATTTTTTATTTTTTAAATTTGCATTGAACTTTGGTTCATCGACCATGACCAATATTTTATTACCGTATCCAGGCAAATACTATATAGTTATTTGATCAGCTTGGTTTTGCTCGTGAATAGTAAATACTACATATTAAGCCTTATAATGTTGCATACATTGTTGCTTTTATTGATGATATATCCACATAAAGTCTCCACTGAGAACTTGGCCCCTTTTTATTAGCTGCATTAGCTAGAGGTCACCCTTGTAAATTAATGAACAAGAGTGTGGGGTACTGACTTAGAAGAATCCTGAGCAATTAAGTATATATATGCCCTACAACATGTCATGGTCAGTTTAGAATTTGGACCCCATATATTTTCTTCAATCCCCTTGCCACAAATTCCAATTTGCATGTGGTCCTTCTTCCACGAAGCAAGTGGCAGTACATTCTTCTCCTTAAGAACCATATTGTAATCATGATACTGAGCCTATCACATATCTGACACAGAAAAAAAGGAAGCCAGATTTTTCTTAGGGAAGATGAAGCACAAAAGAAGGAAAGTAACACCGATTTAATATTGCCCAAATCAAAATATAATGGAGAAATATAATCAATGTCATAGACAGTAAAGATAGGAAAAAGAGCAAGACGCTGTGGCAAATACAAGGTTTAGAAATAAGAGGGATACAGAAAGAATTACACTTGCACAAAAGTTAAATCCTTCAGTTTCTTATTCTAACTTTCTCATACCATCAACATATAGATTTGTAGTGTCCAACAGCCACAGCGGCAGTGCACGTCTACCAACTGCAAAATACAAAGGTTAATAGCCATCACATGCCCAAATGAATATTTATCAGAGAATATGGTATAATTGTAACATCTGCAGTTAGGAAAAAAAACTAGCTAGGTAATTATACCCAGGGTGAACATCAACTTATATATGAATATGCTCATTAAACTAATTTATGAATTCTAGTTCTAGTACAGAGAAACGAGATATATACTAATAGATGGTGTAGAAGGGGAGTGAGAAATGGAGGCTGAAGGTGATGACAGAAGTATAGAGAGCACAAAGGAGTGAGATGCACAATTCAGCTCGCTATATATAATATGCATATCATCATCTGTGCTCTCTATCTTCTGTCAACAACCTTACCATCTAGTGCCTCCCTCTCTCCTTTTCCCCTATTCTTCTGCACCCCAGATACTGTTCTAATCCCCTCCCCCACAGAAAAAAATAAAATAAAGATTAATAGTCACATATATAATTATGAAGGGGATGATGATCATCAAAGAGAGAAAAAAGAGTCGAGTTTGGAACTTTGGGGTGTTAGATTTCTCACCGGCCAGGAGCACCTATTTATAGGAAAAATGCGAAAAGAGGAAGGCAGCGAAAAGAAAGGGTAAAAGGGCCTCAAAATATTCCACTAGATTAGTTAGCTAGTACCAATGCAATGACACTTTCCGTGTACTCTCCATTTTGTAACCGCTTCTCACGAGATAAAACATCATCAAAAGGACACCTTATGTAACTTCCTAACAACCCATTCACGTACTCCATGTAAAACCATGCATGCTAATCGACTTCTCAGATATGGACATAGATTTTAATCTCACCCCCCAAGCTACCTAAGTTACATACATGGAACCCACTACATGTATAGTAGCTAGACAAGTGTGTTGTGATTTTTGAGACACTAACGGCCTGAATTTATTCAAAATAAATAGTGCAGCTAGCATGCACTACAAGATCCCTCCTTCAAAGATTTACGCAACTGTTTTTGATATGATATTGATTTGCACCCATGTGCAATTGGATTTCTGTAAATCGTGTGAGATCATCATATTATTTCAAAGTGTTAATAGTCCTGATGCTACTACACATAGTTGTTGTGATTCTCATCTATCTTCTTCGATCACTTACTGTGAGTGGTCTGTGGGGCCCATAACTAAATACTCCACTGGAGTAGGGACCTTTCAGGGGTCCAAGGCTAGTCAAGTGGTTCAGAAATGGTTAGATATATGCTTGTAAATTAGCATTATACTGAGACAATTTAATCTTAATCTCTTCTCTGTTTCTTGAATTGGAAAGCTGAAGGCTGGTTTCAGTAATTTGTGTGAATTAGTTCACCTTATTTAGAGCTAGCCATGACTAATAAGGTCGACCTAACCACACAGTGCTTGAACTTTGTGGATATGTACACGCATGCATGGTTGGGAAGTCACCATCAACAGACAGATAAGCGCGGATTCATAAATCCGTGTGCCAGTGGAAAGTGGGACTGGGAGTGTTTTTCTCTATATGGCTTCAATTTTCTCTGTATCATGTGAGAACCATTTTTTTCAGAACATATAACTTTTTTAAAATGAAAAATTAAACAAAAAAAATCATGATATTTTTACTTTTTATTAATTTCTTGTTTTGTATGAAAGGTGAGGAAAGGCAATGTTTTTATCACTGTACTTAACTAATTTATAAGAGTCAAAATTAAAGACATCCTTTAAGTGATGACGAAGTGCGAATGTAGAGTACTTCACAGTAACAAATCAAGAAAAAGGTGTTTGATCTCGTGTAAAACTTACCTGACTAACAAAGTTGTTGCTGTAATATTATTTATAACGCCATAATTTAACCTTATATAAAATGTTTTTTAAATTAAGAAAAGTGTAACCACTGACTAGATCAATTAACACGGGATTGTTCTATCTTAATTGGTGGTTTCAAGTTCAAATTTTGAGTATGTAATTGCATTAAATATTTGGAAGAAGAGTTTTGACGTCCATAATAATGTTATCCGGCTCAAACAAAATTATTTCCAATAAAAAATACATGTGTACTAAAAAACAATTGAGTTATGTAGAATATGATATTTTGAGTGTGTGTTTGGAGATAAGTTACAAATGCATATGATTCTGTCAAATGGATAAAAATCGGAGAAAGTATAAATGGTAGCTTCTGTGAAAATGACGTCAAATATGGATCGAGACGCATAACCAAATATGTTCAGAGTCAACAATATTGATGTCAGTTAGTTTGAGTAGCAAGAAATTTGATTATTTTTAGACAAATTTTCAGATTTAAATTTTGTGAATGAAGAAATTAAATAGGCGTTAGATGAGATTTTACACCATTATGAATTCAGCTAACTTAATTTAAATTAGTTAGAATTTAAAGTAACTTTTAATAATGATGATGATAATATAATCTTGAAAAAATTACTAGGCACTATATATCTGAAATTGTTATTAGAGAAATGCTAAGAACACTCTCAAATGTTATCTTGTTAACACTCTCTCTACTATTTGTTGAAATTTATTGAAAATCACAAAATTTGATAGGACTCACTTCTCATTTATTGAATCTTTCTTCAAAATTTATGATTTTCAATAAATTTTAGCTAATAGTAGAAAGCGTTAAAAAGAGTGTTTAAGAGTGAGACCCACTAAAATTTATGATTTCCAATAAATTTTAGCTAATAATAGAAAGAGTGTTAAAAAGAAAGTGTTTAATAGGTGTTGCTAGCATTCCTCTCTTTTTTCAATATAAATCATCATATTAGTAGTAAGAAATTCATTTTCTTCCTGTTATGCACTGGGTGGTGTCAAAATTATCGTTTTTAAACCCGATTTTATTTGGTTTTTTCTTAATATATATATTCGTAAATATTTATATATTTATTTAATTTTAAAAATCAAATTTCTGGTTTCAATAGGTAAAACACATATTCGAATATATGTTTCACATATTCAAGTATTGTGTACATAGCAACTGCGGAAGTGTTCGAGAATGCACAAAACAAAAAACAAAGCGAGGGGTATTAACGGAAACTTGTAACCAACACCGCATTTCTTCACATATTTGGATGGATTGAATTTCGCATGGGACCCACAAAAAATTTAAATTTTTTTTACCTATTTCTGCACCATCAAACAAAGAGAAATGCACTTATTCTCTTCTCTTACACGCGCTTCCCTTCTTTTCTTTACAACCTCTTCGTTACCAAATAGAGTGTAAAATATGAGTTATATAATAAAGCTGCTTTAAGTAATTAATTTTTGTCTTTAAAATAAATATATAAGGGTGTATTTGTTTTTAAATTATTTGATAAGTTAAATATATAATTATTTTTGTTATAAAACAAACTTCCGTAACAGCATTTTCATGTTATAATATGTCTGACCATGATCTGGGCCTCAGTCTCCTTTTAAATATATTTGATTGATTTTCGGTTTAAAAATGATTTTAATCTTGTAATTGATATACAATTTTTTTTTATTAATTAGTTCTTTTAAAATTATTGTTTTAAAACGGTCTGTTTAATATTTAATTTTTTTGCATTAATCTTTGTCATTATTTAGTTGTCTTAACTATTTTTATTTTTTTTTATGTACAAAGATGGCAACAAGGATTAACCCAAAGATCTTGTGTAAGTTACCTAAACTCCTCACCATTAAGTCAATCTTAGTGGGCCTTAACTCTTGCTTTAGTCTGTCATGTGATGACGCATTATTTTATATAATTTTTAGTTGACTTAAATATTTTTTTAGTCTCTCAAATTTTGGCTAAGTTTGTTTTTGGTCTTTCAAATTTAAAACTAATTATTTTAGTTCCTCTAATTTAGAAATTGTCTACTTTTAGCCTTTATCAAGGACTAAAAAGATCACAAAATAGAAACTAAAAGTGGACAATTTCTAAATTAGAAGGAAACACTTTTAAATTTGAGGGACTAAAAACAAACTTAATTCAAATTTGAGAGACCAAAAAAATATTTGAGCCTTTTTAGTTTAATTCTTATAATTATACTCCATATTTATTTTTGTTCTTCTAGTTTAATATACTATGCGTTTCATTTCAGTCACTAACTTTTTTATCACCTTAACGATGACTAAGTAATAGCAAGGACTAACATAAATTGAATATTATAGAAACTATTTTTAAAAAAATAATTTTAAAAGCACTAAAATAAAAAATAAATATATCATAAGGACCAAAATATATATTTAAGTCTTGATTTTTCTATCCATGTATTTCAAGTACAATTAAAACATAAAAAATAATATAATAAATAATTTTTGATTTTAATATAATAAATTCATTTTTTTATAACCAAAACTTTTTTAATTTTTTAACATATACACTAAGATATAATTTAAAATTATGATAAAATTATATTATTCATAAAATATTTTTATAATTTTTTTTTCTTTATCTCTATTATATTGATTATTTATCTCTATTATAAAAAATATAAACTTAAATTACATATAATTTCTCATTCTTCTATATATATCGGTTTGGCGTTATGTCATCCAGCTTTCACCGAACTCTAGAGGTATCCAATATGCAAGATTGTAAGAGATAGGCAGAAAAAGCCATAAAAGGAAAGAAACTTGAATTATGGGTTCCCTTTGATCGCACTCAGCAGACAAGAAGTCAAATCAAATTAGTTATCTTTGCACAGAAATCAAGTTTGTGTCACTTATTCCTACTCCATTTTCTTACAGTCATGCGATAAAACGAGTTTGTACGCGGTTAAAACTTGGATATTTCTCTCCAGTTATTTTTTGCCTTGTTACGTAATTAGAATTGGAATTTTATTCCGCTTACTTATGCTAATCTTTAATGTAAATTTTTATTATGTGAAATATTAAAATAAAATTCCAATTTTAATTGAAAAATAACATTAAAAATATCTAAAAACTACGTTTAAATTTTGTCTTTTATATACCATCTTTAATTGATTGTAAGTTGACCTTATATATCAAAGAAATTGCGACCAAATGTTACTACTTATTTTAGATATTTATATTTATTTCAAATATTTATTATTTTTAAAAAGTTAAAAGATATCTTTAATTATTAATATCTCATCTAAATACGTAGTTAGTGTTAGACTTAGTTTTTTTAATTACTTCTCTTGACTTTAAATGGAGAAATTAAGTCAAATATATTTCTTGAAAAGTTCTTTAAAAATTAAACAACTTAATTTTTATAAAAAAGAAAAGAGTGTGTTTTTAATAAATAAAAAAAAGTTAAATAGATTTTAGAAAAAAAAAAAAGTAACTCCTTTTTTCCCTTCTTCTTTCTCTCTCAATCTGCGCCCTCTCTCATAAGTCATTTCTTCTAAGTAAAAACTTAAAAGAAATAAAAACTGTCAAACAACTACTATTTTACTTTTAAAATTCTTATTTTTCTTTTAAAATGCTTTTTAAGTAAAAAAAAAAAAAGGTCATTCACAACTATATTCTAACTTTTTTATTTGAGAAAAAAGGTTATGCATTGACGGTATAAAGTAGTTTACATTGTCATCTAATTATAAACAACTATTTATTGTAAGTTTGTTGACTTTTATAATAAATACTTTAAAGTCATATCAATGGTGATTTCTGATTGGTTGACAGTGTAAATTTTTTTACACTAACAGTGCATGACCATTAAACTCAAAATATTTTTGTTAAAAAGTCATTTTGTCACAATAACTTATGTAATTAATAATTTTAAAAAATATTTTTATTAATTATTTTGGATTATATATACTCTTTTTGTCTTTCTTTTATAAATTTTTTTAATTAATTAACACATGTTTAAAAAATTAAATCAGTTGATAGTCTTAAATTTATAAAATAGCTATTTTAACTTTTCAAAATTACCCTTATTAATTTAAAGGGTCTTGTTAACATGTATCCTAAAGATAGTGGTGAGAGCATGAATAAATTGAATGTTTTTATCAGAAAACATGTAGGGATGCATTGGTAACATTAAATATTGTACTTTTTATAAAATTTTTCACTTTTAATTCTTTAACCAATGTCCTTAACCTTATGAGTGTTCAAAAAATCTATTGTGTCTCATTAATCCCTACCAAGCCGAAAACTAATTTTGATAGTTTAAGTTTTAAAAATTAGACTCAATGTAGTCTAGAGATAAATTCATATATTTTGGTTTGTTTGGACCAGGCTTGATGTCTCACATTCTTTTACAATTTATAATTTTTTAATAATTATGTATTAATAATAAAATTTTATGAGTTAGTAAATATTATTTTAGATATAACATGTTATTTTATATAGATATTATTTGTTTTCAAATATATACATTAAAATTTATCTTAATTTTGGTTTCATGCCTTTAATACTATGTATAGTTTAATTATACATAATGTTAAAATTTATATATTAAGTCAACAAATTAGGTTGACTTACTATTGTCCCATACATCATCAATTTTGGATTAGATTAAGTTTGAGTCTAAGCAAGCTAAATTCATTTTAATTTTGTCCTATATATGAATACCCTTAGTTAACCTAAGATATTATTTATCATTTTCCTTATTTAATAATTGATCAATTCCATTAATTTGTCTATCTATTTTAATTATCTCTTTCATCTTTCTCTCAAAATAGTGATTGGTATAATAATCACTACTATTAGAAAAGTAAAAAAAACAAATATTGGAAAGTGTATACTAGTTAAATATGACATATTAGAACTTAAGGGTAAACTGTTTAGCAAAAAAAAAAAAAAAAACTTAAGGTTAAACTTGAAAAAAAAATTAATGCTTCAAGGATCTTCTAAAGTAACTCACATAAAGGAAATAATAAGAGTTTCTAGAATATGACTATAAAAAGGAATAGATAAACTACAATACATGGGTTGTTTTAAAATTTAGGAAATTAATTTTTGAATAAATAATATTAAAGAATTAATTTTGAAATAATTGGTATTTAAACAAGTATTAATATTTAAGAAGAATGTTTAAATATGAGTTTAGAAGGATTAGTTTTGTTTTAATGAGGTCTGTTTGGTTTAGATTTTGATAGAACTGATTTTGAAATATCAACTGAGGTTGGAAAAATTAAAATTAATTTATATTTGAGAATGACATTTTAAAAATGAGTTTAAAACAGTTGATTTTATTTCAATGTTAAAATGAAGAAAACCTTAGGAAAAAGGTAATTTTTTCAATTTTGGGAAGATATTTGGTTAGACAATCACAATCTTAAAGAGATTCTTTTCTTTTCTTTTTTTCAGGGTCACAATCTTAAAGAGTTACTTCCTAGACGTTTGCTTATTTTTTATGATAAACGTAAGTTCATGGAAGAAATGAGACTTTGGGCAAATGAATGTTGGACTTTGGTATAAATTGGAGGAGGAACTTCTTTGTGTGGTGGGAAGAAGGGATGCCATCTCAAAGGTTCACAATTTATTATAGCTAACTAGATATTTTGAATAACCTAAAGGAAGGTGAGTTCGTGACTCTTAAAAAGTTCTAATATATATGCTTGGTTGCAAAACCACCAGTTCTCTATTCGTTGCATTGTTGGACTCAGTTTAGAGATTTTAAACTATTTTTGGGAAACTCAGCTTCATAAAAATAAGTTTAGCTTTCTCCTGACAAGTTTTTATGGACAGAATTCCTACGAAGCCGAATCTCTTCTTGAAAGTTTAGCAAGATCCATATTATAATTTTTTTTTCTCTTTTTGTATAAATTCGCCATAATATATACAATACATTTGTTATTTCTTGTAAGTTTGTCCACTTGATTTTGACTTTTGAGTAAACAATTCGATTGGGTTGGTTTCCATCCAGTAATGCCATCAAATATCTGAGACCATTACTTGCAGCGATGTGACTTCTTCTCCAGTAAAAAAGGTAAACAAGTCCGGCTCATAATTTAGCATGCAATCATTTAGTCTATTTAGTTTTTGTTTTTATTTTTTATAATGAATCTTTTGACCTTATATATTACTATTGGGCTTACTTTAATTAAGGTGTTACTCATAGTTCTCAACTCGTTTGGTTGATTTTCCGTTTTCTTTTAATTGTAGTATCAACCTTATTGGCTGCAAGCTACGTTATTAGGGGAAAACTTTAGAACATCTGATTGTATATAAGTTGCAATATTTTATGTAATCCTTTTAATTTATTTGGCTTATTAAAAAAGTATAACTTAACGATCACTTAGTGCATACCAGTTAACATGATTTTAGATAAATATTTATATGTTTGGTTTCATGTTAAAAAATTGATTTTGACTCCATAATTAATTTTAGGTTGAAACAACTTTAGGTAGCTTTTGCGTTGGATCAAAAAATTTATACTAAATTTGACTATTAACTTGTTTTTGGAGTAAAAACATCCAAATATAAATCACATCACTTCAAAACCAATTTTAAACAAAATCAATTTTACAAAATCAATTTCATTCAAAATCAATTTTATCAACACTCACCCAAACACACACTTCGTCTTTAGTTTTAATACAAAACATGCACAAGAAAATTGCAAATTTATCGATAAAAAACTCCCAAATTTAAACTCATGTGTGCTTGCTATAAACAAGGTACAACAAGGTAAGAAATTTGGCAATGAATATATTTTTAAAAAGATCATTTCTTTTTTAAAAAAACTTAGAATAAGTAATATATGCATTGAAGTGTAATTTTTTTATATTGTCATTCAATCATAAATTGTTATATATATAATAAATTTGTTGACTTTTACTCTAACTATTTTAAAAGTCATATTAAAGATATTTTTTGATTAATTAATAATATAAATCTTTTACAATGCATATTTATTAAGAGAAAAACTTAAATACAATACTTTAAGTACTGTTAGTATTGTTCTCCAATTAGAATTGGAGATTTATCTCGGTAATCTATATATATTAAATTATTTTGTAGATTACCAAGGTGAATATCCAATTCTGATTAAAGAACAGTACCAACAATACTTAGGTTACTACATCTAAGTTTTGTCCATTTATTAAACTCAAAAGCTTTTATAGTCTTTTTAATGGCACACCGGTCTAAATATTCCTTTGCTATCTATGCTTCAAAATGTTCATGTTTGCAAACTCTTTTGCAGTACAAAAAGCAATAAATATATGCGTACAAACATATTTAATTTTTGTTTGTTTGTGCGTACAAACATTTTTTTTGTCTAAGTACAATTAAGCTTAAATTTTTTAAATAAAATCTTGAGTTTGAAATTCGAGCCTTATAAATTAAAATAAGATAATTGAGAGGAGAAATTTCACAAGAGATGGCCAGCCAGCCAGATTCTCGAATGAATATTATACTTTGCAAAAGAAAAATAATGTATTGAGAGTGAAACGCTAAGGATTTCCGTGCGTACAACTCATTTCTTTGTCCAGTTCATTATATATTTAAAGTGAACACTGGCTTGTGAACTTTAAAACAGGTCCTTTTCTAAACAATGTGGGATATTGTTCCTTTTAAAAAGTTAAACTTTTGAAATATACCCAGCACTCCGTTGCATATATTAATTTTAATTTTTTCTCACACTATATTTTACAAGTATTTAATACTTTTATCCTCTTTTTTTTATTTTAATCCATTATTTATTATATTTTCTTTTATATATTTTGAAGTTTTAGACTTTGTACCGCACCTTGCCCCGTATGAAAAAGATGTAAGTGCAAGGCAATCAATGAGTCAAGAATGACGGCAGCTTGCCCCAAAGCATGGAAGAGAGAGAGAGCATCACTGAACACACATTTCTTATCTTTTTTGGGTATGCGAAGAATTCAACTGGCCATGTGGTTTTTTCCTTTTTAATCACATTTTCTTTTTATTTACAAGTTTAAATCTGATATCTTAATTAAAAAATTTGAGCTTAATACCATTCAGACTAACAATATGTTGATCACACATTTTTTATCTAAATAATTTTATATCTTCTTTCATTTTCTTATTAATCTTCTTATTTATTAAATAAAAACATTAAATTTCTTTTATCTTTTTAAAATATTAAAGAGTTTAATTTTAATATACTAGTCAATGAATTTTAATGGTATAATCCATCATTGAGCATAATCAATATATTTTAATAAATTTAATATTAAAGCTATTTACTTTTTATTTAATACAAATTTAATTAAAATACATTCATTGTATAAATATTTTTTACACAATTATCTAATTATGGATTAACATGTAAAATAAAATTATTAACTTGTATAATAATTATTTTAAAAATTATATCTAAAGTAATTTATAATTAGTTGTTAATATAATTTTTTTACAATGACAATATATTAAAATTAAAGGAAAAAATATATCATTACTTTATTTATCACTCTATAAGTGTATTTAATTTCCTCCGCCGTTTTACAAGCAAAGGGGAAATGAAATTATTTATCAAAGAAAAAGGAAAATGAAATTGCATTGCCATAAAAATGAAACGAAGCATTAGATATAAGGTTATTGTAATCAAATATTATATTTTACATATCTTTTTTTATAATTTTTCTATTCCTTTTCTATCATATTACTTATGAGCTCTCAATGTACAAGTTTTACATTATCAACTAAATAAAATCAACTTTAACGTGACTTTTAGGGTGATTATTATCAAAATCAATAAACTTACAATACATATTAGTTTGTGATTAAATGACAATGTAAATTTTTTTTACACAATATATATACTTTTTCCATATCTCTTGGTACCACCCAAATCCAACTCAAAATGGGGTGGTACCTTTACACAAAGGAATTTAGTGGTGATTAACATTTGTTTGTTATGCGAGAAGTAGTGAGAAAGTGCGGGGAAGAAGAAAGAAGTGAAGAGAAGCGTACGAATTCCATTCGTTTGGTTGCGCAGAAATAGACTTGAAATATTTAAAATTTTAGCAGCCTCATGCATTCTTTTATCTGAGCTCAGCTGCGCGAAAGTGCATGAAATTGAAGATAAATAGAGCTATAATCGATTATACACATTGTATAATCGATAATATGTAGCACGCATATTCGATTATACAATGTGTATAATCGATTATATGAATAACTTATATAATTTATTATTATCTCCTCACTGCCCCCCCCCCCCCCCCCCCCAAAAAAAACATAATTGAATAATAATAATAATAATTAAAAATAATATTAATAATAAAAATAAATAAGATTAATAATAGTAAAAATAATATTAATAATAAAAATAAATAATATTAATAATAATAATGATTAAAATGAAAAATAATTTCAAAAAATTAACTTTTTCTCTATTTCTTTTTTATTTCACTTCAATTAAATAACCTCAATTTTTATTCTAATTTTCACTTTTTATATTTTTTTTTCTATTTTTTTTTCTCTATTAAACACCTAGTTTATCTCCAACACCTGTCAACACCCCACACCTTCTTTCCTCATTTGGCCTCAATAGCCCACCTCTGTAACCGGGAATCAAAGACTACAGATGCTACCATAGAATGTGGACAGCTGGTCTGTGCCATTGGAGGCAATATGGAATGGATCCTCTCCGGTTAACTGGATGCAATCTTAACCTTTGATTAATTTTAATATTTAATAAATTTAAATCAAAATTATACATTAAATGATGGGAATTAAAAATTAGACACTCTTCCAGTTTTTTTCAACTGGAGAGGATCTAAGTCCGGCTATATATCTTGGAACCTTTTTGATTCTCCCTTTTCGGGTTTAGGACCACTCTTCATGCGTACGTGTCCAGTGCTAAGTGGATAATGGATTCTTAGTTGATTGGCCAATATAAAGGTCTAGTTCTCTTTGAATCCAAATTAGCCATACGGCATCACAATGATTGCTCGCTCCATATATCTTGATAGATTTTTTATTGGTTCCAGAATTATGGTTGGTGATGGTATCTTTGAAAAGAATTCAAATTGGGTAGCGTTCAGACCACGATCGTCGAAGGACATGCTATTCTGTTATTGAGAATAAACCTTTCAATCATAACCAGTATCAAATTAATTAACTAGCAGATAACAGAACATATGCATATGAACTTGTACAGTGTAGGGGAGGACAGAGAAAATTAGAATGATGGAAAGTGGGAACTGAATAAGTATATTACTGTGGGATTAATTGAAAAAGAGAGTTAGCCACACTGTACAAGTATTGGACAATAGAGATAAGGTCATTAAAGGGAATTAATTCCATTTTGCTCTATAAAACTTTTCAACGAACTGAAGGAGAATGGTGGACTTAGATCAGGTGGGTCACCCCACTTGCAAAAATCCCACCACTGTGAAGGCAAATCATATATAACTGAATCGCATCAGCAATTGCGGCCACGGGATTTTCATTCTCATTTAAAGCCACGGGGATGGTTCATGAGAATATGGTTCCATTTTCAAAACAACATGCACGCAATGAATGAAGCTCCTGCAATATAGCATCCATCTAGTTGTGACTTTTGAGGCTGTTACCGTGACGAGACAATAGTAAATCTGCTTATATTTTTGTATATAATATTTTTTATAACTAAAAGAGAGATAGAAAGAGAAGAAAAAAGTGTAAAATAAAATAAATAATACAATGACAAAAGATAGAATAAAGAAAAAAAATAAAATATAAAAAGATGATGGAGACTATGGGTATAAAAATAATTTAACTAAAAAAATGTGCCTTCATACATAAAGTCTAGAGATCAAAATGCTTTAATAAATTCTATTAAGTACCGATGAAATTTAAGTTTAATTGTATTTTAATCCTTTTATTATGAAGATTATTGGATTGGGATATTCATATATTAATTATGATTATGTTTTTGTTGAGGAAATAAACTTGTCCACGCACAACAATGAGGATGAAAGGATATGGGACACAACACTATAAAATAGAAGTAGCGAAAGAACACAAATTTAACAGGGTTTGACACTTCTTACCTATGTCCATGGAAACATCTCAATAAATATTTCTTATCTCAAATATTCATCCCATTACAAGTTTTTTGGACAAACTTGAAAAACTCTCCCTTCACATAACTCCCTTCTTTCATAGGGTTTGACACTCTCTACATGTTGGGTGATTTTTCTCATTTTAAGAACCTTTATTTTATAGAACTTGCATCCTAATATTAAAAGAGAAAATAAATCTTAAAATAAAAATAATATCTTCAAATCTAAAAAAATTCCAAAGATTAGATAATATCTCTAAATCTAAACAAAATCATAAGGTTTTAAAATTGGAAATTTGAGTTGTTCTCCTAACAATTTCTCCCTCAATTAAAATTTCCAAACTTTGTCTTCAACTCTTGCTGTCATGGATTTAGTCACAATCATTTTCAATTATGCTTTTGCTTTGCAAACTTTGGTGTGTACCCCACTTTCTCTCCACAAGTATTGGATGGTGACACTTCTTGTACTTGTATTGTTATTAACTACTGAGACACGCTACTTGACTTTCACATCACCAAGAAGACTTTCGACACAAGAATTTGAATTGTCATTAGCTACCAGGACATGCCTCTTGACTGCCATATCACCAAGAAGACTTTTGACGCAAGGATCCCACACAAATCCACTATCAACTTCATCAAGCTTCAATAATTGTCTTATAGCTCACCAAGCCACACAACCATAAACTCTAATACCAGTGTTATGGAAATAAATCCCTTCACGCACAACAATGAGGACCAAAGGATATAGGACACACTCAACACCACAAAATAAAAGTAGCAGAAGAACACAAATTTAATCATGTTTGGAACCTCTTCCCTATGCTCACGGGAACATCTAAATAAATATTTATTATCTCAAATATTCATCCTATTATTACAAGTTTTCTGGACAAACTTGAGAAACCCTCCCTTCACATGACCCCCTTCTTTCTTAGGGTAGGGACCCATTCTACAAGCTGGGTGGTTCTTTCTCATTTCAAAAATCTCTATTTATAGAACTAGCATCCTAATATTAAAAGAAAAAACAAATTCCTAAAATAAAGATTAATATCTTTAAATCTAAAAAATATCCCAAATATTAGATAATATCTTTAAATCTAAACAAAATCTTAAAAATTTAAAATTTAAAATTTGAATTGTTTTCCCAACTGTTTTAAGAGAAAAAGATGTACTTGAGATGGGAAGAATAATTTCTTTTTGCGTATTAGTAAATGATTGATACACTTATTTATATACATGAAGGCTAAATCAATCCTTAAAGTTTGGGAATCATCATTAGGGAGACAAAAAACTAAATGAAAATAAGGAAACAAATAAACTAAATAAAAATAAGGAAACAAGGAAAATACAAAAAATAAGGAAATGAGGAAAAAAGGAAATAATATCTTGTCAAATCCCTAAATATAATCTTGTCAAAAAGCTAGAGCATATATATATCATATTTATATAGGTTGTTACATATATATGCAATGTAGATGTTAGCAAGTTGATCTCTTGAGCAAACAAATGAAGTCTTAATGATGCCAAAAAGGATTTTTTGTTTCTTTGTTCTAATGAAAAACTGAATTAGAGGAAAGATATAAAGTTGGCTAATTATAACATATTAACTCCATGGATCTAGTTGTGTAAAATTGTAACTCTTGAAACAAATGCTTCAGCCATAAGAGTTTGCATGCATGGACCATGACTTAATATTCTGCTTCTGTACTTGATATATTTGGTCAAGTCATGGTGAGATAATTTAAATTTTCCACTAAGCTCTTATATCTGCATGGGTCAGAATATGACTCCCCTTGATTAGGTATAAGCTTCACACATAGGTCCATACGAGTGTCAGCTGCTTTGCAATCAAGCATCTCTGTCTCTTCTAAGATGTCAACACTATTGCAACAACACATTTTAACATCGGTTATTTCGGGGATTCTATATCGGGTCATGAACTAATATAGATCCTACCGATGTAAAAATTGAAACTTTTTTACATCGAAAAAAAAAACTGATGTAAAAAGGACTTTATACATCAATTCAACCTGTAACGATGTAAAAAGTTGATTTCTATGTGTATAAGGTGACTTTTCATATCAATTAAGGCTTTAACCGATGTAGAAAGCAATTTTCTACATCGGTTAAGGTCACAATTGATGTAGAAAGTCATGTTGTCTTTTTCAATATTTTTCTATTTTACAAGTTTGACAATACTTGCAAAATAAAAACAGACTCAGACAGGCAGTACGATACAATCATATTTAAGTACGCTAAATTCGAAATATAATCAAATATGCATTAAAACATAATTATATAAAGTACATCCTAAACACAATTCAAACAATTGTAAACTTCCTAAATCCATCTAAAAATATATAAATTTCATCTACAACTAATAATAAACTACCCCTTACAAACATTCGAAATAAATATATAAATTTCATGATCTACAACTAATTCTAAAATACAATTCCAAACTACCTAAAATAGAATTGTAAACTACTTACATACACATGTGTAGATGTCATCAATGTAGCATTGGAGAATGGATGTGAATTGTTGAATATCTATAGGTTCACATAAGCAGATAAAATGTTAGTTAAAACAATAAAGCAGAGTGATCAGTGGAGAATAAGGAGTTAGGAACCTCATGTTAGGATTGGAAAAACTACCGTTAGAGGACCAATGTAAGCCTTTTCATTTCTAAGTTAATTCATCACTAAAACATTTAGTTTAAGTAGAAATAGTTCAATATTTAACAACTTCTCCTTTTCAACAAAATTCTCTCCTTGTTCTATTTTAAACTTGGAAGTAAAACTAAGTGGTAGGTGATAGGATCCTCCACTCTCTTTTCCACCACTGCAACTGCTTCTTTATGAGGCCGAGGAAGGCCAACTCATGATTACTAAATGCCATATAGTAAAAATGTTAAAACATGACACCATTATAGAAATTTATTACTTCGAACCTTATTCGACATATTTGTTATTTTGCACTTAGCAATCTCTCTTTCAAGCTTCTCAATCCAACCTTCAAGATTATATAGTACTACATCCTCTTTCCAATACAACCATCATATATGTCTTCTTTCTTACTTGGATTTGATTGCTTCCACCAACTTGATAAATACTAGCACATGATGAGCTAAATGACATATAGTGAAAGCAATCAAATCCAAGTAAGAAAGTCTTGTTATGATTTGATATTTTTGATGTATAAGACTGAATTGAGAACCTTGAAAGAGTGATTGTCCACTAGACTTTGTTATAAATATTAATCTTATAACTATAACTTCTTTGAAATTTTACTTTTATAAATTGTTTGCAAGATCTACTAATAAAGTCTTCCAATATTATAGGACATTGCGTTATCAAGTCATCATAGCAATATTAGTATAAAACAAATGGGACAAATAGAATGAGAGGACATTCTATTTGACCCAAATCGAAGCTAACAGATTATTTGACCCATTTGTTTTAAACCAATATCACCACAATAACTTAACTCTGCAAATGTCATGTAATATAGGAAGAAATTATTAGTATATTTTGCAAACAAAATAGAAAAGAGTAAAAAATTAAAAAGTTATAAATAAGAGAAATTTACACAACAGAGTATATTGAGCAAGCACTCTTTCAAGGTTCACAATTGGTTCTTTTACATCAAAAGTATCAAATCCTGGCAAGGCTTTCTTACTTGGATTTGATTGCTCTCATAGTGTGTCATTCAACTCATCATAAATTGACATTGATCGAGTTGGTGGAAGTAATCAAATCCAAATAAGAAAGGAGACATATGATGGTTGTGTGGAAAAAGTGTGTAGTATTCTATGATCTTGAAGGTTAGATTGAGAAGTTTGAAAGAGTGATTGCTAAGCACAAAATAGCAAATGTGTCGTATAAGGTTAGAAGTGATAAGTTCCCAATTATGTCATGTGATAAATCTACATTTTATGTAGATTTATAGAGTAAATTCACATGATTTTTGTATAAGCTCATAAGAAATTTGTGAGAAAATAAACTGTTAAACAAAAGGGCTGGATCCAAGAAGGGGGGTGAATTGGATCTTTCAAAATTTTCAAGAATCCCCAATTTCTTTTCAATTATGAATAACTAGATTTTTCAAAAACTTTGAATCTTATTGATTTGGTTATACAAATGAAATAGATTGGATCAATTTATCTTGAACTTTTCTATGCAAAGATCTTTATGATTTTAAATGCAAGTGATCAAGATACAATATGCTAGCAAGAGAGTAGAGGAAAGAGAGAGAGGAAACAAGATTTATACTGGTTCGATCACTACCACTGTGATCTACATCCAGTTTCCAATCAAACCGATTGGTGTTATCACTAAGTAATTCAAATGTTTACAAACACTATGCACAACACAAGAATTACTACCAAACAAACCACACAATCAAGTTTCTTGAACCCTATCAAGAAAAACTTGAAACCTTTCTTGTGGAACCCTACCACAAGGAAGATAAGAGAGACACCCTCTCAAGAACGAAAATCAATTTAGAAGAAGGTTAGATATCACCTTGGTTTGTGATAGATGGGAAACAATAAAGAACCAATCAACTTTACCCAAGTAAAGACTTTTCTTTATCCTCAAGATTGATCCATGATGAGCTCTTTGATCTTTGATCTAAAACTTGTAGTGGAGTAGAAGAATAATATGAATTCTCTTTAGAAAAGCTCTCTCTCAAATTTAGAAAAGTGAAGTTGTAGAAGTGTTATGAAGGTTTTCTTGAAAGACTCACTAAGGTTTCCTTTATATAGAGAGTTCACTAGAATAACTAGTTATTTAAACTTGTAATCAGTTATTTTGTTATTTGAAATATGGAAAATGAACTTTGAATAGGTTTAACTAGTTATTTCTATTTATAACTAGTTAAAGCAGAGGTCATTCGAATTTGCCTTTACTGGAATAACTGGTTACATAACTTTGTAACTAGTTATTTTCATATAGGACAAAACAGCTTTATATTATGTAACTAGTTACAGAATTATGTAATTGGTTACTGTTGAAATAACTGATTACATAATGTTGTAACTAGTTAAAACAGAAAACATGTAACTGATTACATATTGATTTAACTAGTTAAAACAGTGTATATTTTCACTATTTACATGAAATTAAACAATCTTAATCGATTACAAAGCTAACTTAACCGATTAAGTGGTTCTTTAATATAATATTGAGTAGTTCTAAAGCTTTAGTGTGTAGTTCTTACTTCCTATCAATTTAAAAACAAGTTTTATCAAATTGTTTCTCTTCAAATTCAATTTTAGACTTATAGAAAATATATTTCCACTTTGTTAACCTTTTAAGTCTTAAATCTTGAGCTCATTACCATCAAACCATCAAGGATAAAGATAAATCATGCAAGACCACAAACACATACACATACATAAACACACATTACAACTTTGCACTCATCAAGAGGCTAAATCATCAAAACTATATTAATTTTCCTTAGGGCAAGAGTAATCTTCTTCTTGCTTCTTCATAAACCATTCATGAAGGATTTCATGTGATGTATATTTTTAAGCTTTCTATTTAAAATTGCATAAATTGCCTTAATTTTGTTGGGCTTTGTGAAGGGAAGTTAGATGTGCAGAGAAAGAAAACGCAGTTCACAAGCATAAAATAGTATTGTGCTAGTCAAAGAGGACTTAAAAGAAGCAAGAACCAAGTGAAGATCACAAAAGAGACCGACAAGCACAAGTAGGGGCTGAAAAAGGAGATTAGAAACGCAAAACGGAGTGCATGATGTCGACTTGCCCGGCGGGCCTTGCTTTAATGGCACCCCACTCGGCGGGTAGTGTATCTCGCCTAGCGGGTCAATAAGCCTGACGGGCAATAAAGTCGCTTGGCACTAGCATGGATTCCAATTTTTGAAGAAAAAAAAGCAGCCCAGCGGGTTTCTAACCCTGCTGGGCGAGTTTGAGGTCTAAATTCTAATTTTATTTTAATTCTTAATGGGTTTGGGTTATGCGAGAACTGGCATCGGCGCCAACTTGGCCTATGCCTAGTGCCAACGTGTTCCAGACTTTCTATTTTGTGAGCCTAATTTATTTTACAATCCATTTAGCCTAAACTCACTATAAAAAGGAGAAAATATATATTTAGGGGCATTCTTTGACTCATCTAAGAACTGGAAGCGAGGAAAAGCTGGAAGATTCATCTTTGGCTTTGAATCTTGAAGAATTGGGGTTTGATTTTCAAGATTCATGCTTTCTTTTTATCTTCTTTTTCCTTTTGTTTTGTGTTTAGCTTCTCTATGAGTTTCTAAACCCCTTTAGGGTTAGGTTAGAATGAACCTTGAGTTGAAATTAATGTAATTGATTTATTTTCTAAATCCTTCTCTTGTTTTTGTTAATTTAGTTGTTGAATTTGCTCTTAATGCTTTTCCATGATTGATACTCATTAGGAAATTGATTAGCAATCTAAATCTTACAATTAGGAAATTGGGGTTTAGACCGTTCCAATTCAACAACCATACAACTCTTGAGCCTAAGGATAGGGATAGATTGTATGTCTTCATGCAAATTTCCTTCTCTTAAGGCTTATAACTGATTTTGTTCCTCGCCTAAGGGATTAGGGTTCATCATTGGGATTAAAAGGTTTATCACCTAAGGAATTAGGGTTAAACTAAGTTAGAGAAATTGAAAGTAAATTACTTAACAAGAAGAAGTTTAAGAAAGAAAGAGGTTATTTTAAGGGAGAATCAAAAGGATTCCGACACCTAGCCGTTTTTACTCATTAATTTTCTAAACAACTTTAAATTGCGTTCTTTGTTCTTTATTTTATTAATTAAAAAAATATAAAATCCTCTAATTTATCTTTTAATTCTTAAATTCATGAGTAATTATTTGGTTGCGTTGTTATTAAACCACAATTCCTGTGAAGATGATAACTCTTATTTTTTCCTTTATTACTTATACGACCGGTACATTTGTTGTGATCCTAACATCATGTTTCAACATTTTAATTATGTGCTATTTAGCCATCATGAGTTGACATTCCTCAAATTCATAAAGATGCAACAACAATGATGGAAAAGAAGGTGGAGGATCCTGTGACCCACCACCTGGTTTTACTTCCAAGGTTAAAATAGAACAGGATAAAAATTTGTTGAAAATGGGAAGTGGTCAATTATTGAACTATTTAGTGCTTCTACTGAAATTAGATGTTTTGGTGATGAATAATTTGGAAATGGAAAGACTTATACTGGTCCTTTGAATGTTGTTTTTCCAATCCTAATTATGAGAGAGCAAAGAGTGGATTAACAACTCCACATTCTGTAACACCTAGCTGCTTTCAGGATCGAAGACTATCCCCACAAACCAACACAAGACTTTTCAACATGCTTTATCCTCACTAATATGCTTCTTGGGAAACTTTCCAAGAGGTCACCCATCCCAAAATTGTTCTAAGTCAAGCACACTTAACTGTGGAGTTCTTTAGTGATAGGCTACCGAAAAGTAGATGCATCTTGTTGGTATAGGTAGCACTTATTAATTCCGTTAAGCTATTCTCAATTGTACATTCCCATACCTGCACAGCCTCTGGATCCCTCTCATTTTGGTGTGTATTCGATTTATTCATGTACCCCTCCCGCTGGAAGCCTGCCAGGAGCCGCTCCTTGTCCGTGCCTCATTTCTTTTGCATCAGCGATCACTCCTGATCCTCATCAGCGCCCGGGATGTTACACATTCTCCGTTGATCACTCAAGAGGAAAAGAAGAACAATTTTGTGTTTGCAAAAAGAAAAAACAAGAAAAATGCTTTGTTGTTTGGAATATCACTAACCTTATATTGCTTGCAAGAAGCGTAATAAGCAGGGACGTATGTTAACCAATCATGCTAATACATCTAAATCCTAATATTCCCTTCACATTCACAAAAACCCTAGATCTTTTCTTCGTTGTGCAAAAACGCTATAAGAGAGGAAGAGAGGAAAAAGGAATAATTTGCTTTTCCAAAAAGAAAAAACAAGAAAAAAAAATGCTTTATGATTTAAAATGTATGAAATGGTTCATATTGGTTGTAGGATGCGTATTCGACATCTTCAAGAGTAATACAATAAAATAACAAATATGGAAATTTCACACAAGGTTCAACTAAGCTCTATATGGTCATTCTTATTCTTTGTTAATTAACCAACAAATAAGACAATCCAATCAAAATTTCTACATAAAATCGAACAGCGTTTCCTCTATTTTTTAATATTTTTCCATATTTTACATCTATTCAATCAATACAATATATACCACATGTAAAATTATCCAACAATCCAATCAATAACCAAGAACATCACACAAGGCCCAACTACGCTTTACTGCAACCAATCATGCAAACACATCACAATCACAATATTTAACAATCATACAATTCATGGAGTTGGGAAAAAAAGAGCTACCTTAAGTGCAGTTGTAACGGTGGCGACAAGTTTTGGTGGTGGCATCCATGGCAGTTGGGGTTAGGGAGGAGTGTGACGTGCACGCGAATCGAAAGATTGGGGTTGGGGTTAGTGTCCATGGCAACGAGGCACACATGATGAAGAACGTAGCGAGGGTGGTGATGGAGGATTTACAGAGTTAAGGTTTAGAGTACGAGGGTCGAGAACTTTGCAAAATGAAGAGGAATTATAGAGCAGAGGTTTTAAAAAGCTTTTTTAGATCGATTATAAGTTTAACCGATGTAAAAAAGACTTTCTACATTGGTTACATCAGTTTTTACATCAGTTAAACTTATAACCAATGTAAAACTTTTGCTTTTATTTACAAGTTTGGTACCTGCATTTTTTTTTACGTCGGTTATTTTAAACCGATGTAAAAACCTGTCGTAGTATGTATTTTTTGCACTAGTGCAAGAGTATATTTCCTTTGAGAAATCGCAATAGCTACCTGTGATTGAGCCACTTCAATTCCAAGAAAATAATGCAATCACCCTAAATCTTTGGTTTGCAAGTGCTTAAATAAGTTTTGCTTTAGGTCCTTAATTCCTTCTTGATCATCACCTCTAATTACAACATCATCTACATATAGCACAAGATAAATAAGTTTATTCAAAGATAAGCATACAAAGAATACAAAATGATTTGCTTTACAATGAATCATGCCAAATCGTTGAGTAACTCTATTAAACTTTTTGAAACAAGCTCAAGGTGATTGCTTTAGACCATACAAGGATTTTTGTAACCTGCAAACAAGACCTAGTAAACAATTTATCCCGATCAGGAGGAAGATCATGAACAAAACAAGTCGAATCAAACATTTGAAAGGGAACAACATAAAGTGGATCCTTGGGAAATAAAAGAAAGTGAGGAATCTTATCACCTAGAACTGATGATGGCATCTGATTTATCAAAACATCACCCAAACACTCAAAGGTGCATTAACCTTTATCAACAGTGTCTGAGCCATATCAACACTATGATGATGTTCACATTTAGCCACACCCTTTATTTCTAGTATGTGAGGGCAACTAAACTTATGTATGATGCCATGAGAAGTCAAAAATGAATTAAAGGGCACAAAAAAAATTCCTTTTCATTATCAATATGCAACACCTAAATTAGTTGTCCAAATTGATTCTTTATCTTTGTACAAAAGGCTTAGAATTCAACAAATAACTCTAAACAATCTTTCATTAGAAATAATCATGTGCTTTTTGAGAAGTCATCAATGAACGTGACACAACACTTGTATCCAAAAAAAAAAAAAAGGCACACGACTAGGATCCCAAACATCAAAATGAATAATAGCAAAGGGAGATATAGCTCTATTATTGATACTACTAGGAAAGGATGTCGTAACTGTAATGCCTAGCTGCTTTAAAGATCAACTACTGTCCCCACAAACCAAACAAGACTTTTAGCGTGTTTTGTCCTCACTCACACATTTTCTAGGAAACTTCCTAGGAGGTCACTCATCCCAAAATTACTCTAAGTTAAGCATGCTTAACTATGGAGTTCTTAATTGATAGGCTACCGAAAAGTAGATGCATCTTGTTGGTATATTTAGTACTAATTAATTTCTTTAAGCTATCCTCAACTATACAGTCTCATACTGCATAGCTTTTGGATCCCTCTTATTTTGGTATGTATTCGATTCATTTATGTGTCCCTCCCACTAAAAGTCCTGCCAGGAGCTCGCTCCTTATTTGTGTCTCATCTCTTTCGCACCGCCTATCACTCCTCACCCTTTTAGCGTTCGAGATGTTACACTAACATGTTACCAAACTGACATGACTCACATTTCAAGGACTTCAAATATGAAAGACAAGGAACCAATTGCTTTAACATATCCAAACTTGGATGACCTAGACGACGATGAATAAGATTAGGAGACGCAAACACAACACGTATAGTGGATGAAGAAGGTTGAAGGGAATAGAAACCTTGTGATTCAAATTTTGCTCGAATCATATATCACGTACTCTAGTCTTGTATAAAAAAGACCCAGAATTAAATGTTAAGAAACACTTGAGAGAATGGGTAAGTTGACTGATTGAAATCAAATTGAAGGGAAAAATAAGTACAAATATGACAAAATTTAGATATAAGTTTGGAAGAAGTGAAATTTGACCAATATAGCTGGCCTTTGCTTTAGAACTATCAGCAAGGGTGATGTGGTGAGGTGTTTTAGGAGGTAAGAAGTTAGAAACAAGAAAGGGATTACCAGCTATATGATCAAAAACATCAAAATTTAAAATCCATGATTCCACATATAGAGCGAGATAGGCAAATAGTAGGATTACCAATATGAGTTGTCTTTGCTAAAGAGAAAACTTGTTGGGCTGCCTTAAGTTGAAGGTACTGTTTATATTTAATGAGAGAAAAAAGATGAACTCTCTTAGAACCTCTTCTACCACAGCCACTACCCCTACAACCACGATCTCTTTTCGCTTACAACAGGCTTGTGTTGATTTTGTGTTCTCTGCATTAATTTTTTTCTAGTCATTTTATTTTAGAAATACCAGTTAATTATAATTGTTAATCAAACTAATGTCAAAAAGAACAAGGTAATACCTGGAAATTCAATCCTCATCGAAAATGAAACTCTATTTCCATGTCATTATTTGCAGGACACTGTTCACTTGTTGACTTAAGTTCATAGTTCATATAATCACTGCAGTGGTCCTTGTCCAAGTTCAATGTCCGTGCAAAATACTATCAGTCGTACGTGGGCTTATGAATTTGACTCTGGAAGTAGTTGTGCTTTCAATATCAATCTCACTATGCGTTGTCCATTTTGTGTTTAAAAAGGAAAAAGGCATAAGGATAATGAATGTTGTGCCCATTTTGTGAGAATAAAAAGGAAAATGGTACATAAAAGGACTAAGGACGATGCATGTTGTGGGTCTAGTGTGTCTACTAAACTGCAGTACTTTGCAGTTGGCCCGGCTCGGACATAAATTATTTGCATTGAAATTGGATATTGACTGGTTCATTCGTGTACTTTTAGAAAGAACATGCAGTTAGTACATTTTGATGGTTACAAAGAAACAGTCAAGAGTCGTAAATTATAATTTTTTTTAATTAAGGTTGGTGTTCTGGAAGACCTGAGTCCTGGATAAAGATTCAAATTCTGCGAACTCATTAACGCGTCATTTGGTAACAAAGTAGTCGAGAAGAGAAGAAAAGTGCAGTAAATGTACTGTTTTTTGTCAGTTTGATAGCAGAAAAAACCAAGAATTATTTGAAAAAAAATGTGGGATCCATCGTTAAATTTTTTTCACAAAATAAAAAAAAAATGCACAGAAATTTAACTCAAGTGTAACAAAATTGATTTGTTGTACAACAAAATCGATTTTGCTACCTATTATTTGCAAAATTGATTTTGCAACAAGAGCAAATTGATTTAAATCCCCCTTTTTTTTTTGGGATAACTGTTCCCCCATCCCCTATAATAATAAAAATAAAAATAAAAATAAAAATAAAAAATATTAATAAAAATAAAAAATATTAATAAAAAATATTAATAATAATAATAATAAAACAAATAAAAATGATTAAAATAATCTTAACTTTTATTTTATTTTTACTTATTTTTCTTTAATCAAACAACCTTAATTTTTATTCTATTTTTTACTTATTTCTTCTCTTCTCTTCTCTTCCTTTCCTTTTTCTATATTTCTTTCTTCTCTATCAAATCCACTCTAAGTTGAACAACGTTAGGCTTAAATCTCCAAGTGTCCTTTCTGAAATGGATCTGTAGCGAGGAATAATTTTGATCAAAACCATGGGTAACACAAGTCTAACAAATTAACTATATGTGTTTGTTTAACCGAAATTGAAGCAAAATAATTGACAAATAATGCACTGATAGTTAGAGGCAGAAAGAAATAAAATTCCCTTGCGGGACAATATAACTGAAAATACATTTTTCTCACCTAACTCACACACACAGAAGCAGAATAGAAGAGGAAGAATTTCACTCAAGTGAACTTCATTTCAATAATAAATTGATTCTACTGACATTCATATAAGTGATGGCCTTTTATAGGCAAAATCTAACAATATAACAATATTAAAAAAATTAAACTTAACATAGACAGTGGCAAGACTTGTAATGCCGAGGAAAAAGCTAACAACCACCAGCAATTTCTTGCATTTTTATCAATACAAACACGCAATGCATTATTCTCTAGCCGTGTACCGGTACACTTGCAGAGCAATTGCTTAAACAGTCCAATAGAATTGGTTGTCAAAAAACTATGCAGCACTTTTTCTTCCATATGCGGTCCAATTTCAGTTATTGCAACTGTAGACATTTTAAAAGCTTGATTTAATAATTTTATATTCACCAGTAGAGGAGGGGAAGTAAGTGGAAAGAAAAGAAGGTTAGAAATAGCGAATGTGTAAAGGTTACGAGTCAACGGAAGAAGCTCATGATATTCCTCATGCAAGCTAGACAACAAGAAGACAAGCATGAAGGATTTTCTCATTTTCATAATGGTTTAGGTACCACCGAACTGCAAAATGGGTTAGGTTGCCAACAGCATTTTTAATTTATTTTTTTAACCATTAGGAAATTTTAATTTAAAAGGAAATGTGGTCATTTGATCTCATCATAAGGACCACAAATCTCTAATAACCATTAGGAACACATAATGTTGCCAAGGATCATATTCTGCACTGCGGTCTCCCTAGCAACAATAGCAGTTATTCTATTGGCTGTGCTATCACCTGTGTCCCACAAGAAGAGCCATTCAAGGCCATGGTTGGATCTGTCATTGTACATCCAACAACCTCACATACCAACCTCAAATACTCACCTTGTACCCAGGGAAGATGCTGTGGCTTTCATCTTTCGCTGTGTGCTTACAGAGGGGCCAGAGAACACTTCACGTGTGGTAGGGAGAGCACAGGGATTTGTGATTCCCACGGAGCAGTTTGAGCAATCCGCATTCGATGTTATACATCTGACTTTTGATACCCCAGATCATTCAGGTAGCCTCAGCGTGCAGGCCCATAAAGACAAAGAAGAATTCAAGGTGATAGGGGGGACTGGTTCATTTGCCTTTGCTCGTGGTGTTGCAGTTTTTACTAAAACTGATTCACAACAAAGTGAAGTGGCTGCCACTTACCATGTAAAACTTCAGCTTGAATTCCCAAGTCATTCCCCCAAGTTAAGACGTTGAAGCGGATTTTTGCTTCTTTTTGCTTTATTTTGATGCTGTCCATTCTTTCTTCTTCGAAGAAATACAAACACTACCAACACCCCAGATCCATCGTTTTTCCTTCTCATAAGTCTTAGTGTATGTTCTTGGGAATATAATTTATTTGCTATGAATATATATGCTTCTAGAATTGTTAACCACATGTTAATCTATGACCTATATATCTCAACCTGTTGGAATAAATTATTAGGTAATTCAAAATCACTAAGTACTCATAGTTTCAACTAATGTTTGTATAATACATGTTCAAATTTTATAATTTACAAGAAATAATTAATAACATTTGATCATATGCCATGTGTAGATAAATAGGGATCATAATAGTCTATAATCACCTAATAATTTCCCACCTCTTGGTCAGGTTTATCTATGAGGTATATGTCATTGAAAATGGGTCAAATGGTTAATTTCTGCATTACATGTTCTCTATAGGTGTCATTTGATGTAAAGAAAATTTCTTTTCTAACTACTTTTTGGAAATAAAATTCCTAATAATAGAGTTTTTGAGAAAATCTATAAAATATATTTGGTTATTGTTTAATTTTCTTAAAAATAATATATTTACCATCAATTATTGTAGAAAAATTTAATAAATTTATATTTAATTATAATGAAAAATATTTATGATCACCTATAAACATCAAGAAAATTTAATCCCACTTGTTTACAAATTAATATTTCCAAAAATATTTTATTTTTAGAAAATATTTTTATTATCTTTTATCAAACTTGAATAACTTTTAACCGCCAAATAGTGTTGAGCCACACAATGTACATTTGAAATTATAGGTGATAATGTGATATACTCTTTTGTTTTGTCGTAAATTTAATATCGATTTGGATTCAATTTCAAGCACTTTAAGCCTTCAATTGAAACAATTCAATCAGCTGTTGCAGTCACTCCATTAATGTGTTGGGACTTAAAATTAACAACTAAGAATAACTTCTTCTTTTTTTTAATTTTATGTTGATAATTAAATCAAAGCATTCTCTTTTGGGGGGGGGGGATCAGGGGTGGTAATTAAGGCCTTTGGCTTTCCAGTGAGACCCTAAGGTGTTTCCATGAGCTTTGGTCCTTTAGATCGACTATGAGACTAATCCTCAGTCCCATAGATAACTAAATCAAAGCATTCTCTTGAATAACTTAAAATGCTAAATTTACATGGTCAACGAAATTTCAGATTACAAAAAACATAATTGTATTAAATCAGAGGATGCTAAATCCACACGGTCAACGTAATGTCAGATTACAAAAAACATAATTGTATAAATCGGGTCGATGTTTATTTGTTGTGCGCTTAATCATGATGTGGACCTTGGTTAGGCATGCATAAGTCCTCCTAATCTCCAACTCCGGGGACATAATTCCATATTACAAAAAACATAATTGAAAACACCAGAGGAGCCAAACCATTTTTTTGTCCTATGGGCCTAAGAGATAAGCCGGCCCGGGCCCAACAGCAACCTGAGGTGGAGGAGGTGGGCTTGGGTTGCCGCGAAGCGTCCTCCTGTTCTCCAACTCTTCTCCCATTCACCACAAACAAATAAAAAATAAAGTAAATTATATAGTCGTTAGTCAATAAAGGTTAGCTCTTACAGATTTTGCACTCATGATGATATGATCCCTTAATTATTTACCAGACATTTGAAATTAATGTCCCTAAAAAATAAACATTTAGCAAAGCCAATGTTCCATTAGTTATTAAAGGTCTATTGGATTAACCAGTTCATGATGTTGTCCGTAGATTTCTTTCAATGGATGCTACGGATAACCTAACAAATATTTAGTATTTCCATGATTAGTGCGGTGTGATGAAATGCCTTTGTGTTTTGAATCTTCACAATTTCAATGGTAAATATAAGAAATGCACAATCATCAAGACAAACCTGCACTAACGTGAGTCGACAACACGAAGGAAAAAGATGCGATTAATACAAGCACAATTAGAAAATGGTAGAAGGAATATGGACCCATCTCCTAAGCTTAAGCCCGTGTGTGGTTCTGCGCCCGAGAGGCCAATACGTGCGTAACTGACGTGAAAACCAGAAACTTCTATTTCAAACAAGCTTTTATGTTAAAACGTGTCTTTACGCGATTTTGGTTCTAGCTAGTGGTAGAACCAAACACGCTGTAAATGGCAATGTAAAGGCAAGTTGTGCGATCATTCAAATTTAAGTCGTCATGACAGTTGTAAGACAGATCCAGTTGTTTTTTAATTTTCCACGTTAACTATGGCCCATTGGATCGAGGAATCAAAATTTTGACTGATTTCACAGAAAAAAGATGAGGAGAAGTATTTATAAACGTCGAACATGACATTTTATTAACCAATTCAATACCGATCGGAGAATCGCAAAGATACTTATTAATTCTTATATTATAAATATGAGTTTGTATTATTGAATGTGCAGGCATTTTTATTTTTATTTTACATTTTGTATATGTTTATGACATGTGGTTTCATAGTACTTATTTTATATATTAATTCTCAAATTATTAATTAGTTTTATTTTTTATGTTAAGATATTTTTCTTTTTTAAACCTTAACTTTAATTATTTTTAAATTTTTATATTAAAGTTTTCTTTTTTTCTCTCTCAAATATCAGCTACTTATATTCTTAAATAATATTTAAAAAAATTAATTTTTTTAATCTAAATAACTAATATTTTTAATCATTTTTAAAATTATTTTGCTTATTTTTTTATAATTTTATATGTTTAATTATATTTTTTCAATTTTATTTAAAATTTTAAATGTGTTCTTTTAATCTTTAATATGCGGACATTTACTAATTACGCATTATTCCCGTGTTCATATTCTTTTTTATGCAAATTTATAACGTATTGAGTTTTTTTTATTATTATTAAATAACGTATTGAGTTATTTACTTAGTAATTTAGTCAATGAAAGATAATGTACGCGGTATTATTTATGACTTATGACTATTTTTTTTGTTTTTTTGTACAATGACTCATGACTAATGAACCTTTGGTTTTAGAGAATGCCTGAACCAGTACGTACGTGGCAGCATCATGACTCAATTAATGCATGTTTGAATAATTGTTACACTCTTTTTAAAAGTATTTTTAAAATAAAAGATATAAAAAGAATCATTTTCTAAAAGAATGTCCAGCATTCAAAAATATGTTCAAAGTGTTATCTAAACATGCGTGGGTCTATAAATTAATTTTTGGTTAAATCAATTTGTCAATCCTTATAGTTTTATTAAGTTTTTAATTAACCTACTAGAATCGGCCTTAGTGGTAAGAGATTGAAATAGTATGCACAAAATTCTAAGTTCTAATCTTGATGCCATCATTGTACACAAAAAAAAAGTTTTTAATTAAGTCCTTTTAAAACGTTTTAAGAAAGCCATTATAATTCTAAATTTTTTTAATTAAATCTCTTTACACTAACATCGTTATATCACTGTTAATTGACATTGTGACTAGGCAATAAATTGCAAGAAATCCTCTTGTAGCAAGTCATGCACATTACTTTCCTGATATTGACAATTATAAATATGGACAAAACTTATATACAGTACCTTAGGTACTGTTGCTGCTGTTTTCTAATCAGAATTAGAGATTCACCTCGGTAATTCACATGATAAAAGCATGTATTAAAGGATTTCATAAATTACTGAAATAGATCTCCAAATCTAATTGGAGAACAACACCAACAGTACCTAAAGTACTGTATTTAAGTTTTGTCCTATAAATATAACCTTCATCGATTGATGGCCTTAGGAGCATTGACAATTATAATATCCTAATTTTTTGACCCATGTATTGCACTGGTAATATAGAGGAATTTATATATTACTAGAGGAGATTAAAGTTACTTGGACACTAAACTTGTCTATAATCTTTTCTATTACATACATGTAACCAAATGATGCAAGGGCATTTTACATCAAATATAAGAACATGAAAATATATTTGCAATTAAAAAAAGCAATTTAGATTTGGGTGAGGAAATATGTTAAAAACCAAGAAAAGGTTGGTTGATATGTCAACATAGTAAAAAATTATATGCAATTAAAAAATATAATCACAATTCAAATGTGCTTGAGACAAAAAGTAAGTTATCATTTCAAAGAGCAACAAATGTTTCAAGTAGTTTTAAAACAACCAATGCTTCCTATCCTTCTATTAGAGATTAACAAAAATCATTTGTTCAGTCAATTGTCATTGAAATTACTTTTGGCCATATTGAAAATTCTCATGCTTTATCTCATTTCTATAAGTTAAGATGACTCTTGATTATTTATCCTTCCATTTTCGAGGCTTATTATAACTATAAAGTTTATAAAAAGGTAAAAAAAAAAAGCTAATATTATTGGTAGACTGTATCATTCAAAATGTTTGGATACGCAAGGAATAAATACAATCAAGTCCACATGGATGAAAATATAAACACTTTTATAAGCCTAATGAAATCCAGCATGTCAAGAAAAGTAACACAGCAACATCCATATTCTAAAGGCAAGAGCTAAATAGGAATAGATGCAGGCTATTTAAGTCAATATATAATTAGAATAATTGAGCCTTCATGCAACATGATTGAACTCCAAACTACAACATATGCAGAAGAACCAAAAAAAATCACTTGTTATATGCAATTGTTTGAAACTCAATTAAGCAGGCCATTCTACCAAAACAGCACACAAATACCAAAATCATAAGCAGAACATATCCTGAAACTGATCATACTATAAGACCATAGCCACAAATTCTCTCTTTTCACCTTTTATAATCATCAAAGAACCTTTCATTTAAGAACGTCCATCCAAATGAATTTAACAAAATAAAATAAAGTTGAAAAATGTCATGAACATAGATTCTAACTTCATTTATCCCAGTAGAGAGCATTATGATGAGACTACTAAACATGCAAATATACTTTCTAAACATTATTCCCCATCAAACTTTCATACAATTATATATAAACAAAATAACTGAAATGCTAAATTTAGATGATTTTTGCAATTCACTCAATGGTTGATAAGGTGTTTTGTAACTCTCAATAGTTCTTTGATGAATATACGTACATGTGTGTAAAATTGGAGCTCAAATGCAATAACCAATGGCACCTTCCTCCTATACTGTTGAACTTCAGTGACGCTTATAAATTTTAGAATTGATTAGTTCTTTTTCATCAAGCACACTGATCGAACATGTAGTAAACCCGATGAGTAGGGTATCATTTTCACAAAGATTGAGACAACGTTCAAAGGAATCAATTCAATCAATCAATTACTATCAAAGGAAGGCAAATTATGTTTGTCATGTGTATTAGTTCAAACCCAATTTTGTGGCATCCAATCACTTTGAATCAATCCTAATGTTTTACTTTCGTAGCTCCATTATAATCAAATCAAGCATTAAGTTTGAAATCCTTAAGAATACTCGTATTAAGAAGTACTATTCCAAGACTTTAGACATAGTAATCGTATTGAAATTAGAATATACACATTATTTCTCATCATGCACATATTCAAGATCATTCTCATCAACGATTTGTTGCAAGAAAGCATTAAAAACAGAATTGATTACTCTAATCATAAAAAATTATATTAGATCATAGGTTTTACACAAAAGAATTCCACAAAGTTCATCTAACCCTAACTATAATGAGTTTAGCAAAATATGGAAAAAAAAATACAAGTGGATGAGGCAGAAATGGTCATGGATGAATGTGAATCCATTAAATCTTCAAGCTCCTCTTCTAAAGGTTGCTTCTTCAATGGTGGAAATGTAGAAATTTTCCTAGAAATTTAGGGTGAGTGATGTGAGAAGTCTTCTTCCAATGCATTCTAACGAATGGGCCTTGCAAAAAAGGTTAACTATTAGCTAGAATGGACCCAACTCATGGAAAAATTCACTTCTAGCCCTCAGGTAAGTCATTGCTAGCGTCTAATGTTGGCTAGGCTTTTTGGACATTGTGGGAAAACATCTGAAAGGCTCCTCAAAAACAGACATCAGATTGGCATTTAAAACACCAGGCTTTTAGTGAAATTCGCACTACTTTAAATCTAGCCTAATGCCTCTCCCTTTCCTACCGTCTCCCACGCTGCATCTCTAGTAGAAATCAATGCTTCCAACAGAGAACTAACATCTAAGCTTGTGCTTAGTGTCCTACACTGAGATTCTAAGGGAGATTTTTGCTCTCTTTGCATGTGGCAGGAGATGTGCCACTCTAGCATGTTAGATGTTGTATTATTTTTGCAAGTATTTTCTTTATTTTTCCTATAAAACAAAAAGAAATTCCTCATAAGTGTCATTATTTACAATTGAACTAAACATTGACTATTTTTATGAATTTTGTGGGTTTTTCTTCTTTTAATATCATTTTTCTATATTTTTATTGAAATCATGCACATAAATTCATCAAATATGAATTTATCACAACCTTAAACTTAGAACTAGGGGTGGGAATAGGTCAGGCCAAGCCAGGCTTTGGTAGGCCTGAGCCTAGCCTTCATTAAAAAGATAAAGCTTGAGCTTGACCTATTTGCCTGTCATAAGCCTTTTTTAAGGGACTGGGCTTGACCTGCATAAAAGTCTGGTCTAGCCTGTAAACCTGCTTGAAAGCCTATTTTCTTATAAGACCTATAAAAAGGCTGATAGACCTATTGATCTAAGTAGGCCAGTTAGCCTAACAAGCCTATTAACATAAAAAGGCCTATTAGTAATTACACATTTTTTTATATTATTATATGTATTATATATAATTATGTATATATAATATAGCATAATATATAATATAATAATATTTTATTATATATGTATATAAATGGGTCGACCTATTAGGCTTAATAGTTTTTTTTAAGGCCTAAGGTTTGGTCTTTTTACCTAAATAGGCTTTTTAAAAAGCTTAGGCCTAGTCTTTTTAATAAATGAGTCAAGCCAGGCCAAGCCTTACGTAGGCCAAGCCATAGGCCCCTGACAGGCGACCTGGCCTATTTCCACCCCTACTTTGAACTTTGCTTGTCCTCAAGCAAATAGTTAATCACAAAGGAATTGCAAAACAATAAGCACAAGTGCATGATTCAATTGATTCACTTACATTTTCCATTTATTGTTCTTTTTCTTTTTATTTCTCTATGAATGCTTTTCAATTTTTTTTATAAACCAAAGGTGAAGGATATTATTTTCTTTTATTTTTTCCAGTTTTCACCAATTGTAGTTAGAATTGTTCAATTGAAAAAAAAAATTGTACAGGGAGTCCATGTGGCATGCCACATTGGACTTGCCTGTCAAAATGGTAGTTTGTGAACTTGCCATTGTGATTGATGAGTTCAACGGGGCACATCACATGGACTTCTAGTTCATTCTTTTTTTAAAAGAAATAAAAAATGCTAACATGACACTGAACTCACTGGTTAGAGTGGTGGGTTGACCCGGTCAGTGGTCAAAATAATCTTACTTTAGTAATATATTTCAAAACAATCTTTTTTTGTAATTAGTTTTTAAAAGTGCCTTACTTTGGTAAAAAAAATTGATGCTTTAACATAGGTAGCGTTGCAATGCCATGTGTGTGTTTTTCATGCCCATTTTTTGTCATGAGGCGTTTTTATGCTATCCCTACATCCTCGATGCTAATAATTTGGTGTGTGATTGGAAAGTGTTTCAACATGATTGAATAGAGGTTTTACACATTCCAAAGAAAAAAGTAAAAAGAAGAAGAGAGTTGAATTGGCATTTTGTAGGATAAAACGAAAAATCAAACATATCCATAACCCTTCATATTCTTTCTAGGGATTTTGCTTTCTTCATGCTAGAAAGAGCACAACATGCTGGCCATGCTAATTTGGACTCTTGCGCTATTAACGCTCTTTTAGCATTTTTCACGTTGTTCAATTCAAAATTATGGACTCTCTGTTTCATAAAATTTTAAGCGCCATGTCAGGTGCTTACTTAACACTTTGTAATGGGAATTTCATTTACTACAATTGAGCAGTTTAAATGCCTGGAGGGCATTTGAAACATTCACATTATCAAATTTTCCTCTTTTATGTGATAGCAGAGTTTTCAACGTTGGAAGACATTGAAAACTGTAACACCCCTACTTTTGTATATTAAATTATTCTGTATGTTTAAAAAAATTTTTAAGTCATCAATGTATTTAGAACAATTAATAATAATTTTAGAAATTTTTCTAGAATTTATTGAGATAATTTTTGTAAAATAACAAAAATACCCCTGGTTGACTGTGGGAACCAACCAGGGACTTTTTGACCTCAAAATATTTTGAAAATTTTATATTAAGTATCTCTCATTATAAAAAATTTATTTTGAGAGAAAATTAGTGAAAAATATAATAATCCTATTTCAATTCTTCCACTGTTTTTTATATATATTTGGCAATACAATTCTGAAAAATCGGAAAGGAATTTTGAAATTTTGACTCCCACCATTTTACCCAAAATTTCAAGAGTTATTTAATCGTGATTTTTAATAATTTTTCTGAGCCGGAGCCCGGAGAAATTAGAAAATGACAATTTTGTCCTTATTTCTCAACATTAAGAACTGACATGAGAAAAAGATTCAATTGATATTAAAATGTCAATTTGAGCTTGGAATTATGTCATATATATTAAAATATAATTTTGGAAATTTTTGGAATTTTTGTGTAAAATGACCAAAATGTCCCTGCGTGTCTAATAAGCCAGCCAATACTGGTTTGACATTCAAAAAGGGTGAAAATGGTAATTTTAGTTTAATTATGGGTAAAATATTTAATTTTATAATTTTGATAAAAATTTTGGTATTTATTGAATTAAAATGGATTTTCTAGCTTAAAAATACAAAATAAATACATATAATTTGAAATAAATTAATAAAAATTAAAATTTATTATTAGAAATTTATTTTTGATGAAAATTAATGTATTTGTCCAGTTTTGAATTAAAATACATTATTTTAATATTAAAAGCTAATTTTTCAAGTTTAGGCGTTTTTGTCAGTACCGGTTAATTCACTTACATATAAAATTTGACACATGGAGACTTGGGACAGCTGGTGGAGCACGTCCCCAACCCCAAAATAGGTGATTCACCACCTATTTGAGATATGTGTCCCTAAATTGGATTAAAAATAAAAAAAATTAGATTTATGACATAATAATGACATAATGGATTATGTAAATCTTTGAAGACCTAACCCCCCTCCTCCTTCTATAAATAGGCCTCAAAGTTTTCAGATTTTCACTCATCCTTTCCTCTCCCAAGCTAGAGAGCTTCTCTTTCTAAAGTTTTCTCTCTCTAAAATATTTTTTTATCTAGTTTTTATGTTAAAATTTTGCTAGTTTTCAACTAGTAGAATTTCTCTTCCTAGAAGCTTTGCACCAACAATTCCATCCTCTTCATCAACTATCTTAGAGGTAATGGGGGGAGTGGGATTGATTCTAAATTACTGTCACTTTGCATGTTGGTAGGAAGGGTTTTCCCCTAAACCCGTTTAGACTTAAATTTTAGTATTGTTATTATTGTTTAAAGTTAAACTTTAATTTTTACTAAGTTGTTACTCTGCCCAAATTTAAATTATTAAATCATGATTATTAAATTGTTACTCTGCTCAAATTTAAATTATTAAATTTTACTTGCTAAGCTGTTACTCTGTTCAATTTTAGAAAATAAAAATACATTTACTAAGTTGTTACTCTGCTCAAATTTAGAATATCAAAATGCATTTATTTAGTTGTTATTCTGCCAAAAATTTTAGTAATTATACTATAATTGTTATATTGTTATTCTGTTAAAACTTTGGTATAGTGCAATCTCTGTAAAATAAGGCAGAAATGTTGATTATACTGGTGCTCAAATTAAATGAGACCAGAGAAACCTCTTTTTGAGAAATTAGGAAGTAATAAATTAGTGAGTAATGTAAAGCAAGTGACATGCAGTGGCATGACACCTTACTAGGGAAGCCACGGTTTGGTACACTGAGGAATGAAAGGCAGGGACCCACTTGCGAAGGTCTTAGGGATAGGCATCGAGTGGTGAAAGTCCCAATGACCAGGGTAGCGCCTTTGAGCCAGGATATTCGCCTGACCAAACTCGATAACCCCGACAACTGCTCAGCATTCCAGGATTGGTTTGAGAGTATACCTCTATAAATGGATATCTTAAATTGTTATTTTGTTCCTCAATAATGACGAGGACTGTACCATGTGATGGTGTTGAGAGAGGTATATGTACTTCCAATCACTTCCCAAGTTCTGTTGAGAACTATTACCCACTAATGGAAAGTATGGATCCATACCTAGTCAAGGGTAGTCGGATACAACTTAGAATGAATCTTAGGATCTTTTGTGTTGTCAATTATGTTTTATCTTCGTTTTATGGTAGATTTCCTACCGCACATGTAAAAGTTATTTTAGAACAAAACACCTCACTCCATTATTTTCTTTTGTGTATGATTGGTCGTGATTATTGAAGATGACATTAACGCTTTGTGATGCTGAGTACGAGATAAAGAACATCTCAACGGGGGAGGACCTAAAGACCTATAGTATTTTCTTTTTGTATAAGGGATAGGGTAGATAAATACTACTCTGTATAGGATCTCTTTTGATGTATATAGTGGGCTAGGTAGTATATGTATTTCGATGTACTTTTGTTTTCTGACTGTTATGTATTACTCAAACCATGATGTACAGTTTTATGAAATATATGTATATATCTTTCATATTTTATTACCATTTCCAAATTCTGTTAAGTTGGAATTTCTTTTAAAATTAGAAAAATTTTACACACATTTTTATTTACTTAAACTTAATAGCTAAAGTAATATGAATGGGTGTTACAAAAACAATAGCTCCTGACTCTTCATTTTTCACATTGCTTTTTAAACGTTCTCTCAGTGTTGTATATGCTAGGACTTTTTAAAATTAGTCTGTTTGGGGCACGTTTGTTGATAAAAGATAGAACATAAGAATATGATAAGAATAAGATATGATAAGAGTAAGATAAGATATAATCTTATCTAATATTTAATGCATACTAGATAACAAACCTGATAATGATAAGATAAAACAATGTTTTAAAATTCAGGCCAGTCATCGACTTGATCAGTGCACTGGGTCAATAATTGAACCGGAGGGTCACTAATTGAACCACAAGCGAGGCCACAATCTCATCAAGCTGGTGGAGCCGGAGATCCTCCTTTTCAATGGCCTTTGAGCCCATCCTTCTCCTCGGCCACCACCGCTTTGCTAAGGTCGACATGTGCATCCATGTCAAGGGCGATGACCACCCCTCCCAGATTTACGCCATTTGCCAAAGCATTGCGAAGTAGTCGAAGAGCAGTCACATTCTCCACAACGTTGTGCATGTGAATGTTTGGGATAAGGGTTAAGTTTGTGTGGTTGTGAATGAAAGGGTAAGTTTGGAAAGTCCAAATTTTAAAAATTTAAAATATTGTAGAGTTAAAGCTCTGTCTATGGTGAACCTATATAATAAGTGGTTCATCGGTGAGCCTTTATTTTAACATCGTTGGATATAATGAACGATATAGATTATATACTGATTAGTTATATAAAAAATTATATTAAAATTACATTAAAAAGTGAATGGTCATTTTTAGCCTTAATCCTTAAGCCCTTTTGTAGGTGTTCCCTTACGCTGGTCTCCCTGTCACGTTCAAAGGCGCATCATCATTTTGTCCAAAGACCTTTGACAAATCATCAAAGGAGGCAGCGCTTCCATGCAATTGTTTTCACCGCCACATCTCAGAGAATGAAGAGGAATCTTCCAGAACCTTCTAAAACCAACGAGGGAGCTTCTACAATTGTGGACGAAGAGTTCTACGACGAAATCCCGCACTTCACCCAAGACTCTTTTTCCTTACAAGTCTAAGTCAAAGGTTAAACCGTTTCTCTATTGTAAATATACTAAACTAGAAGATTATATATTAACATATTTGAACCGTTATTGATAATTTTTTCTACGATTCTTTTTCACACGTAAAGCTATTAGTTCATAGAAAGGCAAGGCAAATTAATCAATCGCAACCTAAAGACGCGATTTGAGTAGATAATACTCGTAACTCTTGTGATAACTTATGATGTGTGCATAATTTGGAAATAAGGTTTTATGATTGAGATTTAAGGTTTGTTTGTTAGTAAATAGAAGTTTTAGAATTGTGTTGTTTATCTTATTTATGGTTATATTTATGTACTTGAGGCTTAAGATTAGGTTTTTGTTAGTATAATTTTGGTTTGCCAATGCTGCTTTATCACTTGCCCTTTTATTATACATTTTGTTCTTTGTTGTCTTCTGACTGATTTACTTATTAGCTTCTTTACTGATTTACTGATTGGCTTTTATTTAGATTATTACTTATTTGTTTGGCTTCTTTATTTGGACCAGACACTGTTTTGGCAAACACACATGTAGTTTGTCAATAAATTTTCATCTGAATCCCTATGACAGTGTCCAGTGTTGATCAGTGTTCTTTAGTTTTGGCAAACATACCTTGAGGTTGATGGAGTTGATCAGTGTCCTTTATGTTTTTCTCAATTTCATCGTTTCTCTTTTCTCTCCTATAGAAAGCATGTAATATTTATTTATGCCTATGCTTACACATATAAATGCAAGATGCTTAATTTTTAATTAAAAAAATGTGCTTGTTCAGTAATCCTTGAAATAAGCTCTTGCAATACATGTTTGTGTTTGTAACAAGTTTTCCCTTACTTTGTAGAGTCTTCACATCTTAATTTTTCCTCTTTCTCTCACTGTCGTGGACTTTATATTGTTTAGTTGTTTGCACAGGATAAGACATATGCACCATATGTGCCAGTTTTTAGTGAAAATGTAGGAGTGCAATTTTCTCCATATGAAGGAGGAAGTTGTTGATGGCCTTGGGATTGATGTCCTGGAAACAGTAAAAATGGTTTTGAAACCTAAAATGGCACCTAAAGCAACAAAATGAGATCCTAACACATTCCTTGAATGAATTACTTACCAGTTTCCTCAAAAATTAATATTGATTTGTTATGAAAAACTTCACCTTTGGCTCAAGATCTTGAATGTTGTCAGCAAGAAGGTCATTCCAATTAGAAGGTGAAGTGTCATAATCATTGATTAGTCGCTTAGCCCACTCCTGCCAATCATTTTGCTTGCAATATTCCTCAAATGCCATGATAGTACAAGCATTGTTTTCTACCCTATTATTATCAATAGAGCTATTTGCAGGAAAATCCAGAAAGCTAGGCAAAGAATCTGCATGCCATGAAGCATTATTTTCTTTGGAATAATGGCTTGATGTTGCTGAAGTTGGAGGTCTAGGATTTGAAGAATATAATGATGGAAATTGAGCCATGTTAGTTGATGATTGTGAAATAAAATGAGCATTAGTAGAAGCTTGATTTGCTGCAAAGAGAAGAGGAATGTAAATGTAATAACAAAAACTTAGCCTTTTAAGATAATCTGCGTACAAATTCTTAACAATATGTAAAGCTATGAAAAAATTTGTTTTACTTTATTTTGTTTGTTCAGATATGTTGCAATAATTTTTACATGAATGTTTTGATTCATTTTTTAAGATTAAAAATAATTGCTTTAAATGTAGCGCATAAAAATAGTTTCTTTAAATAAAATTTTAAAATATATCAGTAAATATTATTTATTCAATCAAACTATTTTTTATAATTTTAGTTTTTATGGATTTATAAGTCAATTCAATTTGGTCATAAAATAAAGATAAGGAGATATGTTTTATTTTAATAATATTTGTATTGGAAAAAAATGTCTTAAAGATTTGATTAATTTTATTTTAAAATAGTTTTATGTATTTGAAGTATACTAAAACTATGTAATGTATATTAAATTAAATTATAAGATAAGTTATTTGTTCAAAGGTCACGAACAATATAATTGATTTGATTTAATATTATTATTTTATAACTTTATATTTACACATTAAATATAAAAATGTGAAAAGAAAAATATTGTGTTTATTAAAATTAAGTTCCATCATTGTATATGAGAGAAAGGTATACGACGAGTGCTACTTGTGTTAAAGTCGTAGACCATTTCTTGCTTAAATCCAATATATAATGAAGGGGGGTTAATTTGTCATTTTACAATTTTTAAATAAAAAATAATTAACTTGGTAAAATAATATTTGGCTACTGTAGCCAGTTTTCTTGCTGCCCCACCGGTGCATCATTTGGGTCACTTCTTCACCCTAGATAGAAAGCACCGTTAAATCAATTGACAAGTGTCAACTTTTAATAGTTCAGAGGATCATTTAACCTATTTTTTTGGAGGCTATAGCATTTCTCTTGTTTCAAGTAGACTAGGATCCACCTGGTCCACATCTCATTGGAATTAATGTTAATTCCATTCGTTTCATGCAAACAGTGTCGTGGCAGATGGAGAATGGCGAAGAAGCCGCTGCCTTCATAACCTACTTGCTGACATATAGGGGGGCGAAGAACCGACACTCGGCTCGAACCCGAAAAACCCGAAAGTAAAAAAAGACTTTTGGGTGGGTTCGAACAGGTTTTCAGATTAAACGGATGGAAAAATTAGTTTTAAACGGGTTGTTATGGGACGATTGCGATCTAAGAAAAATTGTTTTGTCAGTAACCGACCCAACCGATAATGCATATTATAAGAGAATTTATTTTTTTAATAATCATACAAGTGCAAAAATTATTTAAAGTGAAATCACATTATTAAAATTAGACAGTACAAGTTTCTATAATATCACTAGAAAAGTAAAACCGTCAAAGAAAAAAGTTGGAACCCTATAAATGTAGGCAATGGTTAGCGGGTCAATACATGTCACTCTAATTCTTTCTCTCATTCTCCTCTTTCTTTCTTGTGATTTCAGAAGTTACCCTCCCCATGTTGGAATTATCGTTTATAGTTGAATGTTTTAATTTTTTAATTTATTTTTACTAAATTCTCCTACTCTCTCCGACCCAATGAAATTCATTGGTTGAAAAGTTTCATTCCCCTTAATACGTCCAAAATGTCTTCAAGTGTCTTTTGTCTATAATATATTAAAAATAAAAAATAGTTTTAAAACCAACATGCTACTTAACCAAGCTAGCAAAAACTAATTTATTAAAAATAAAAAATGTCTTTTGCAACTTGCAAGAGACTTTGAGATCCTACCTCATCAACGATCATCTTTCATGCTCTCTCATTTCAAGCCTTCACACCACCCCCCAGAACCAAACATTCTATCTCCATTTACATCCACTAAAAATCGCGCCACCACCTTGTATCAACTACCATCACCACACTGTCTTTTATCGAGTCATCTTTGTTGAGTTGTAGCCACCAAGCACACTTGCCATCAGCCAACCGAAGTTTTAGCCACTTCGCCACAGTGTTGCGGCTGGTCCCGGTTCAATTCGAGTTACACCGAAGAAGGAAACAGTTTGGTGTGCAGGAATTAAAGAATCTGCGTATAAAGAAACAAATTGAAGTGAGAGACCCGAAATAACCCACCCATGTTCACCCGAATCCGACTCAAACCAAACTTGCCTTAATTTGGAAGTTCAATGGGCGGTAAAGGGTCACATTTTTGTACTGGTTGATTTTGAGCAGTTTGAACTTTTTGGACCTGAATCTGATCGAACTCGACCGCTGCCCACCCTTATTGACACCAACTACCTAAATGTTACTTTGATCTACATTAATAATATTAAGAGTAAATTACATTAATATTTTTTGAATTTTTTTGAAATTACACAAAATCTCATTTTTTTTAACGTTTATAACAATTTTTTTATAGGGGCACACAGTGTAATGTTTTTCAAACAATTAAGGAGTGTTGGTGTAATACATAAGAGGTGTCAGTGTAATGTTTTTCAAACAATTAAAAGGGTTAGTGTAAGGATAAAAAAAGAAGGGCATCGAGTGAAATTTGACGAAATCTTAGGAAATGTCAGTGTAATTTATTGGGAGTGTTAGTTTAATCACACTATATTAAACTACATATGAGGAAGTGTGACATGACACAAAACAAGCATAAACCTCTCTTTATTGTTATACATTAGGAGATGATATCAATATTACAAAGATTTACTAGTAGGATTATTTAGGAAAAGCCATGGCACGATGCTATGGAAGGAACTGCATCATGGCATCATGCAAGGTCCTGTCGTCCTCGGTGCTGCTTGGTGTGAACTCCTGGAAAGACCAGGAAAGAACATCGTGTGATTCAAGGTGGTTTGGTGATAGACCTACGGTGGCAGAAAAGCCAAACTTAACCCACTCCGAAAGAACACGCTTCTAGTCGATGAATTGACCAAACCCATGCGTTTGACGACCATTCCTATCGAATACATGGATGCCTAGGAAGTTAGCATTACCCCCATAAAATATCATGGCGGTGACTTTTTCGCCATTCTTCATTTGCCATGGCACTATAGCCATGGACTAAATGGAATTAACATTACTTCCAATATGATGTGGACCAGGTGGATCCCAATTCACATTGAAACTAGTATCAAATTCCACAACAACCATTCTTCATGAGCTGTCATTGAATTTGTCAAAGTTATTGAAAAGGCCAATGAGGCCTTCACCTGAGCTCGTGGGAATCTGAGTTTAGTGGTGCAAGGAAGAAGGCAATCCCATCAGCAGTAAGGTTTGTGGCTGCTTTTATAACAAAGGTGAATTCAGTCACAAAGGTTATGGCCCTGTTATTGTGCTATCCCAAATTTGGAACGAAGTAAAGTATAAGGTTCGTCTTGTATTGCCCCTCACGGGCAATGTTACATCAGTCATTGACTCGGTTGAGCCATTGGCTCGATGGATCACTGGTTGAACCAGTGAGTCATCGGTTCAACCTCATAAATCGGTATATATTAAATAATTAAATTTTATATGAAAGATATGTATATAAAAAGTTTGTCATACAATATTTAATAGTGGGCTTTGGTGTAGTGGCAATTAATGTTTTTAGCTCCTTGCCACCCATAGAACCTGAGTTCAAATCCCTCCTCTTGCCAAAAATATTATTTTGAATTTCGATTTGCAACGTTAAAATCTAGTGACTCTCGCTCTCCCGCCTAGTTCCAACCCTTCACATTGGACAGTGTGAGTTGCTGGGTAGCATGCTGAGCAACTTAGACAGGGTAAGTAACTCGGTTATTCCGGAACCCGCCAAGTTACACATGTCAATTGCAATTCCGATGTGAAGGGTTATCCGGACCGGTCATGGGTTCGGTTCCCGGGTACACCATTTTCTTTTTTGGTTATATTTCTTAATTTATACATTATCATTCAAAGTTGATAGATAAAAAGGAATGAATGAAGTATATCATAAAAAATAAAATTGGTTATTTTTTATAACTAGCTAATATCCCGTACAATACAAAAACAAATACATGGATATTTCTAAGGTTAAATACAATTTAAAAACAAAAATATATGAAATTATCATTATTGTTTAATATGGTGAAATTATGCGTCTTGAGAAAAAAAAAGTATCATAAAGGATGTTTTCATTGTTAAGAATTAATATTCTATGTTATCGTATAAGAATAAATTTAAATGATAAAACTTTTAATATTGAAGAAGAAATTATGAATTTTTTTTATTTAAAACACGTCATCTTTTATGTCTATTAACTTGATATGGTGTATCAAAAGCCAAATTTTAACCATCATGTCCTAATTCATCTTAGTGAACTTGGACTCGAATCCTTTATGCAAGATCTTACGTTCAAGTCTTATAAATAAAAAAAAACATGGTTGAGAGAGAAAACCTACTAAGAATGGCCAGCCAAATTTGTTGGCAGAAATTAGTTATCGACAAAACTAATGGATACTTTGCACCTTATAACATGATGATCCAAAAAAATGTCAAAATTTAAAAATCAAATATTAATTGAGATTTATTAACTTTATTTTAAAAAAATAGATCTCTTCAATTTCATAAGATGTATCTAGATTTAAAATTTTAATTTTAATTCATGTTTAAATTAGGAATAACTAAATTTAAACAATAATATTTGAGAGGACTTCAAAAATCTACTTTTATATTATGAATTAGGATACACAACTTAGAAAGTGAGATTTTCACTTTCTTAGTTAAACATTCTTAATATTCTATTTTTTTTGTTCTTTGAATATAAACACTCATAACTAGTTAAGGATTTTTTTTTTCAACCATCTCAAATTATCTTTCTTTACCTGAACAAAATACAAGCTAATAGGGAATAAGTGGACCCAGGTTGGGTTGGGTCTAACCATGTTTAAGACCCAATCCAATTAAAAATAGTCGAGTTTGGTTGGGTCAAGTTTGTGTTTTTTTTCGAAGTGACCTAACCCAACCTGACCTTAATCGGGTCAGGTTAGGCAATTAAAAAATTAATATAATTTATATATTCAAAAAAAAATCAAAAAAATAAAATACTTAATTAGTTCAACTCATTTAACGTATGCTTAATTTAAAATACAAATTTAACCACACAAATTCAACATTCAAGAAAAGTACAATATATGTGAATATTATAATATTTTATTTTATTTTATTAATAAAATATAGGTCAGGTTGGGTTATGTTGGGTCGGGTTAGGAATGCATCAATCCATGACCCAACTCAATCTTAATTGAGTCAACAAAAATCAACCACCTAACCTGCTAAAATGTAATTGAGTTGAGTTGAGTTCATCTGGTTCGTGAGTCAATGTGACCCACTTACACCCCTACAAGCTTTTTTTTAAAATTCACTTCTAGTTTTATTTTCTCTATTTTTTTCTATTTCTTCTTTCTTATTCTATTACATTCAAATTTTGTCAAATAAAAAGGCATAAATGCACTTTTTGTTTCTGAAGTATCACAATTTCACAAATTTTTTGTCCCCCATTTTTTTTCACGAATTTCCCTCTTCCCAATTTACAAAAAGTCATGAATTGTCTTAATTGTGCCTATTTAAAGGAAAAATTGTTACAAAATTTTCTTAATTGTGGCAATTTAAATACGTTAGGATAAAAATTGTAATATTTTATAAATTGAGGAGCTAAATTTGCAACAACAAAAAAAATCTTTAGAGACAAAAAATATAATTAAACCTAAATAAAAAAAAAAGTCCTCCCTCCTTGCCCCGCAACAATGATCAACGAATACCGCACGTAAAATTAGAAAACTTTCTATGATAATATCATCAAATATTATTATTTTAGGTATTAAATTAATCAATAGGTTATTCACCTATTTGAGAATTTTTAGTTAGGTTATCAAACTAAGAGAATTTGTAATTAGATTCCTAATCTTATAAAATTTTTGTAATTAGGTCCCTAAAGGTTTTAAAACTGCCACAAACTGTATTTTTTGGCAACTTCAAGCCATCATAAACTAATTTTAAGGACTCAATTACAAAAATTTTACAAGACTACGGATCCGATTACAATTTTTTTAGTTTAGGGACTTAATTAAAAAAATTTAAATAGTTTAGGAACCTACTGATTAATTTAACTATTATTTTATTATTTATGTAAAGCAAAATGTGGCTTAAGGCTTGTTGTCTTTAAGAATGACAATGAATAGGGTCTGAGTAGGTATTATGGTACCTGTCCGTATACTCATGTTTGAAAAAAAAAATACTAGTATATGCTCTTGTGGCACATGAGTAACAATTTTCATCCTTATTCTCATATTCATTGAGTATCTATATACCTATACTCACATTTGCTATCCTCATTTTATTTAAGTGTAAAAGATTTACTCACTCTTTTTTTTCATATACTCTTCCACCTCATGTTTTCCTGTCTCTTTCGTTCTCTTTTCTTTTTTCATTACATCACTCATCACATATGTCACTCCACCTCTCTCTCTTGTTTTTTTTTATCTCTTTTTTCCACAATATCGACCCCCTTATCACTGCTCTAACATTTAACATACTATACTTTGTCACTCAGAGAAATTGTTATATAGTCTAATGCCACCACGGTTCCAATCAATTTTCACATGACACGTAATCGAGTATTATTAATTATTGTTTGTAAATCAATAAACTCGACTACTTGTAACATAAAGATTAATTGAGACCATAATGACGTGATAGTCGAAAACTACCTAATAATTTCTCATTGCTTTTCATGGGTGTACGTCTAGAAAGTATGTCGTCATCTGATAAAATGCTTCTTTACAGATTTTATGGGATGAGTTGAAGCAACAACAGGATTCACTTTAGTTTGATCAAAGTTTCTACTCTTAATCACTGTATTAAACTTCTTAATGTTTCCTGTAAATTTATTTTATAATTTTGTGTTATATAAATAATAAAAATTAATACTTAGACAAAAGTAATATAAACGATAAAACTTGTTGATTTTTTTTTATTGAAAGAGTGACATGACACGAGACAATTAAAAGAGCATGGACCTCTCTTTATTGTTATACATTAGGAGAGGATATTAATATTAATATTAGAGAGAGTTACTAGTAGGACTGTTTGGGAAAGGCCATGGCATGGCACGATGCTGCGGAAGGAACTGCATCATGGCATCACGCAGGGTCTTGTCGTCGTCGGTGCCGCCTGTTCTGAATGCAACAAAAGACCAGGAAAGAACATCGTGTGATTCAAGGTGGTCTGGCGATAGACCCACGGTGGCAGAGAAGCCAAACCTAACCCACTCCGGAAGAACTCCCTTCAAGTCGATGAAACGACCAAACCCGTGCGTTTGATGACCACTACTATCGAATACCTGGAGGCCTAGGAAGTTAGCTGCATCCGAGTAGTATATCATGGCGGTGACCTTTTCGCCACTCTTCATCTGCCACGGCTCTGTAGCCACGGACTGAATGGAATTAACATTAATTCCAATATGATGTAGACCAGGTGGGTCCCAGTTCACATTGAAACAAGTGTCGAATTCCACAGCCACCGTTCTTCGGGAGCTGTCGTAGAATCTGTCACTGAAAAGGCCAAGGAGGCCTCCACCCGAGCCCGGGGGAATCTCAGACTCTGGTGGGGCAAGGAAAAAGGCAATCCCATCTGCAGTTTGGTTTGTGGCCGCTTTTATAATGAAGGTGAATTCAGTCACAAAGTTTGTGGCCCTGTTAGTGGTGCTATCCCAAATTTGGAATGGGGCAGAGTATAAGGTTCGTCCGGTACTGCCCCTCACTGGCATACCGTTTTCTTTCTTGGTAACTTCTAATACCCCTGTTGATGACACCCGGGCATCACCTTGGAAAATTAGGTCCTGTTGATTGACTACGAACCTGTCCATGGTGAAAGATAAAGTGGGTTGGTTTTGGGCCTTCACCTGCAAGGAGAACAAATACATAACCAGAATTAGAAGAACGGAATATATGTGCCATTGTCTCCAGTTTGTGGGAGCCATGGAGTGTTACCCTTGAATTCAATTCCTAACCGGAACCACACGATTCCTAATTATTTATAGCAGTGTCGGGATGAGTTTATGTTAAAAAAAATTATGAGTAATTAATTGAGTTCAATAGTAATGTAAACTAATTAGAAATTATTGTTAGTATAATTTTTAAGGTAATTATTAGAAAAAAAAATAGGTTGTGTACTAATAGTGTAAAGCAATTTTATATTATCATCTAATTATAAATTACTGTGTATGGTAAGTTTGTTAACTTTTATAATAACCATCTTAAAAGTTATATCAACAGTGATTTCTAATTGGTTAACGGTGTAAAACTTTTTATACTAATAGTACATAGCAATTAAACTCTTATTATAAAAATCAATAAACTTATCATATATGGTAATTTATAATTGAATGACAATATAAAACTCCTTTACACTATCATTACATAGTCTCTTTTCTCTAATTATAAACATACAATTCATTCCTTTACAATTCACTTTTACCTTTTTTTTTTTTTCTTATCTCTTACTAGCCTTTTCATCACATCACATATTATATCTAATACATTTTTTTTCTACTTTTTCTTTTTTCTCTTTATCTTTCTCCTTCCTCCACTTCAATCCATCTTAAAATGAAGTAGACGTTTAGTATTATTCAAATTTTATACTCAACATCTCTGTATATAATACATTTGCAATATAATTATTGAAAGGTGCTGTAGTATAGTAGTATGTTTTTAAATTGTGATATAAATCATAAGGTTATTTTTAAATTGAAACGTATTTACATTTAAGAAAATTAAGTGTACAAATATAGATAAAAGAAGAAGAATTTAAAATTGTTGAGAGAAATAATTTTTAACTAATTGTGGAGATGCATGAAATGCACTTTCAAAAAAAAAAAGTATTAAGAATTTTTAATTGAGAGTGAGGAAAATGAAATTTTATTTTATAGACTAAAGATTTTAATTTATAGTATAGAATAGATGCGTAAAACTTTTTACTCAAGATGTCTGCACATAATATATTTGCGATATAATTATTGAAAGATGCTGGAGTATAGTGGTATATTTAGGTACACACGTTTTTTTTTTTTTTATACATTAGGTACACACGTTTTTAATATGCACAGCGGTCAGAAACAATATCTCATTTTAAAGTAAAGCATTCTATCCTTATAATATTTTTTATAATTTATTTTTTCTCTTATTTTTTCTTTATCACTATTTATTTTATTCTATACTTCTCTCTTTTTTTTTATCTTTTTTTCAATTATAAAAATTACAAAAATACATGAGTAACAGTAGAATTCTTTCCAAAATTAGGGTCCGCTTATTTCATTTTTTTTGGTGCAGAAAATTGGACTTTTAGGCAAAATTCAATAGATAGGATTGTTAGCTGTACGACTTCCTAAGCATGTCCAACTCCAACGACAGTAAATATTTTTAGCTGTAGCGAACTAATGAAGTTTGAACATACAGACAAACGGAGCCTAATATGAGTTTAAAATTGATTCAAGTTTAAATATATTTTTGGTCTTTTAAAAATATGATATAATTGGTTTTATTTTTCAGAAAATTTTTTGTTTGAATAAAGTCCCTCAAATATTAAAAATATCTTAATTAGATCTCTGTATTAAACTTTGTTTAACTTTTTTGTTAAATAATGTTCACATCAACATCACAGTCATTATTAATTTACTGATGTGGCCGTCTATGTCAATTGTTATGTCCAGGTTAGATTAGTAACATACTTTTTAAATAAAATTATTACATGTTTAATCTTAAACCACAGATTTTTTTAATCCTAAAACAAAAGTAATTATACAATTTTTATTAAAAATTATCATTAGGCACTTCAAGTAATAAAATACTTTACTTGAAAGCTAATGTTGTCATCATTTAATAGAAAAGTTAAATAGAATTTAGCTCAGGATTTAATTAGGGTATTTTTAATATTTGAAGGACTTTATTTAAGGAAAAATTTCCTAGGAACTAAAACCAATTTTGTCATATTTTTTAAGGATCAAAAATATATTTAACCCTTTGATTTATTTCAATATAAAAACTTGATGCTATTTTTTTAGAGTTTAATGGTTATGTACTATTAGAGTAAAAAGTTTTACACTATCAAGTAATTAGAAATCACCGTTGAAATGACTTTAAAGATAGTTAATGTAAAAGTCAACAAACTTATCGTACATGGTAGTTTGTGATCAGATGACTGTGTAAAACAACTTTACATTGTTAGTGCGTAGCCTATTTTCTCATTATTGTATACTCATTTTTTTATTCATATATTAGAAGAAAGTTTTGTTTTTATTTATATATTTTTTTAAAGCTCAAAACAACATGAATTATTATTTTTTGATTATATTTTTATCTCTGCTTAATTCTTATGTGAAACACTTATCATGAATGAAAGAAAAATGATAAAGGAAGACATATCAAGAAGGTAAAATAATTTTAATCTAAATTAAGATATTAATTATATTTTTTAATTTATGTATTATCATTCAAAGTTGATACATAATAAGGAATGATGAAGTAATATCATAAAAAAATAAAATTGGTTATTTATGATAACTAGCTAATATCCCGTACAATAATTGGATATTTCTAAGGTTAAATACAACTTAAAAACAAAAATATATAAAATTAGAGTTTTATGGACATGCACCATTAGCATAAAAGATTTTACAATGTCAACTAAAATTAAAAAAAGTTTTGGTGTAATTTTTAGGGTAGTTATCATCAAAGTTAACAAACTTATCAGATGTAGTTTGTAATTGGATGATAATGTAAACAACATTTACACTATCAATATACATACACACACACACTTTTTTCTCATAAAAATATTATTATTATTATTTAATATGGTGAAATTATGTGTCTTGAGAAAAAAAAGTATAATAAAGGATGTTTTCATTGTTAAGAATTACGATTCTATGTTATTGTTTGAGAATAAATTTAAAAGATATAACTTTTAATATTGAAGAAGAAATTTAAAAGTCAAATATTAATTGATAATTATTAACTTTATTTTAAAAAAAATAGATCTCTTCAATTTCATAAGATGTGTCTAGATTTAAAATTTAAAATTTAATTCATATTTAAATTGGGAATAACTAAATTTAAACAATAATATTTGAGAGAAGTTAAAAAATCTACTTCTATATTATAAATTAGAATATACAATTTGGAGAGTGAAATTTTCATCTTCTAATCCTCTCGATTAAACATTATCAATATTCTCTTTCTTCTATGATTTGGATAATGAAACACTCATAACCTTTTTAAAATTTTTAATTAGGTCTTTAAACTAAAAAATTTGTAATTGGGTACTTTATCTTCAATAATTTTTGTAATTGAGCCTTTAGAGTTAGTAAACCATCACAAATTGTTATTTTTAGTGGTTTCAAGCCGTCATAAACTAACTTCAAGGATTTAATTACAAAAATTGTAGAAGATCGATGACCCAATTGCAATCTTTTTTAATCTAGGGACCTAATTAGGTACCTAAACTAAAAATATAAAGAATTTTTTAGTTTGATTTATTTTTAGCATTATTAAATATTTCACATATTAAAATGGCATAAATATGTTTTTAATATTTAAAAAATGTCAGTTTTAGAATTAGTTTATTTTTAAATTTTCTTCATTTTTAGTAGTTAACAAATATAAAAATTATTTACTTATTTTAATGCCTATAAACATCTAACAAGGGGCTAAAAGTACACTATTTTATGTTAAATACAAAGAATAAAAGAAAAAATAAAAAAATGGAACTAATTCCAAAAAAAATGTCATTTTAATAGAATAAACTGCATTTAAACTCTAAAATAATTATAACTGTTAACATTTTACGTTTAATAAAGATATACCTATATCGAACGATAAATTATGTTAAAAATTTGTATTAAAGTAAAATAAAATAACTAAATGATTGAATGTTTAAGGCAATGTCCATGTATAGCACAGATAGTAATGTCAATAAATAACAAAAATAATATAGTTTAACTGTATGCTCAATCACTCTTCCTTACATATATAATTTATTAGCAAGCTATGACAATTAACAAAAGCTACAGTAAGACATTATTATATGTAGGCGTTTACATGACAAGACTAGTTTTTAAATATGAATAATTGTATGTTGCAATATTTCGAGAGTCAAATTTCAGTAAGAGTTAAAAATTTTGATATGTGATGATGATATTGATATTCACTATAGATAAACTACAAACATAGTTTACAATGAGATTTTCTAGAAGATATGATATATTAATTTATTAAACTGTCATAATGAACTCAATTTTATTTTATTTTTACTTTCAATCTTAGTATTTATCCATTTAAATGAGAATGGATATTTTCTAATACTAGACATTTTCAGTAAGAGAGAGATCCACATAAAGAGAAAGATGACTGTGTTAAAATTTTCTTTATTATTTAACTTTTTTGTGTATATTTTTCTCCTACAAAAAATTTTCAATACTGAAAAAGATATACATACCATTTAAATGTGTCATGCATTGCACGGGTGCAAAAACTAGTTTGCTTTAAAAGAAAAACAACTATTTTGGCAATCCGTATAAGCTAATATCTACCATACTTTGTTTATATATATGAGAAATGCTAGCAATACTCTCTTTAACATTCTCTTTATTATCTGCTAAAATTTATTAGAAATTACAAATTTTGGCGGGTCTCACTTTTTCATTTAATTAATCTCTCTTCTTATTTTATAGTTTTCAATAAATTTTAACTAATAATAGAGAAAGCGTTAAAAAGAAAGTATTAAAGAGAGTATTGTTAACACTCTTCTTATTCTTTTACATAAAGTCAAACATAGCTTATAACTTTTAGGAATTAATTAGTGAATGAGGACAATGGTTAAGAAATTTAAACCAAAATATTACTATTGAATAAAAATAAAGTATTTAACATATCAAAAAATTTAAAAGCATTATTATTATTTTAAATAATTAAAAAAATTAATAAATGATATTAAATATTATTTTTCGTAAGTAAGACTCTATAAAGATATTCCTAAATATAGAAATAAATTTTACAATATTAATTAAATTAATTAAATAAAAATAAATACATATCCTTACTGTAAAAATAAAGATATATTCCTAAATTAATTAAATTCAATATAAATCATAAAAATAAAATAAAAAATATATAAAACAAAAGTTCAAACACACACACACACACTCAATGATACCTAGAAATTTTAACATTATATTAATTAATCATTTATATTTTAAATTCATGATTTGTGTATTCACCACACACACACATATATATAATCTCGTTTATTAAATTCCCATACTAAGAAATTTTATTATTGTATTGATTATAATTTATAATCCCAACTTGTGGTTTATGTATTCTAACAAATATGACAATTAATGCCTGCTGTTATAATTTATTGGAGTAAATATTCACTACTTTATTTATTTTTTATTATATTTATTGTGCATTTCATAATTTGTTTGCTTCCTTACAAAAAGAATAAAAAACAAAAAGAAAACAATCTAAGGTAAACTGTTTTAAATTACATTGAATTAGATTAAATTTAAATTTAAAATCAAATTGGTTGGATGATAAAAAAATAATGAAATTAGATCAATTTTTCACAAAATTAATTCAATCAATTCTTAAATAATTGAAAGGTTATACTCCTCCCGTTCTTTTTTACTTGGCAGTTTTTTTTAAAAAAATTGTTTATATTTGTCTGTCGTTTTCAAAGTTCAAGATAACATTAATTACTTCTTTGTCAATTATATCCTTACCTTTCACCTAATTTTTAATTAGTTTACACATTTACAACTAGTATGCATTTATTATGTAGTAGAAATGAGAAATGGTACAATAAGAAACTTCAAAACTATTCTATGGAAAACAAGAAAAATTATTATATTTCTTGGTTTGTGTATAAAAACCTTAAACAACACTTAAAAAGAAATAGACATAGTAACTTTTATCTTTATTGTTAACCCTTACATATTAAGGGAATCCTTAGAGGAGCTTAAAGAAAGTTTAATTTCTTTGAATTTGTGAAAATTACTTATAATTTTCATAATTTTTTTGGAACTTAATTTAATAAATTTATTGACGTGATTAACTTACCAAAATCAACTCTCTTTGACTTATTTTAATAAATTGTATGGTTAAATTTATTACATAATCTTTTACATAATAAGAATCTATTGAATAAAACACTTAATTAAGTTGTTTATTTAAACTCACCCTAATTTGAGTCCTTATCAATCATGTCTTTCTTTCTTTCTCTCTGTCTCTTAATTAGTCATTTGATTTCTCTTAAGCAAATATTAAAAATTTTTCATTTTTAGTTATTTTATTTTTCACAAATATTATAGCTAGTTTAAATTAATCCAATTTTTGTTTGGTAATGGCAAAACTTCCTATATCTGTAAATTTAGAACATAAATTTAAATTTTGATACACTAATACACCTTATTGAATTAATAGTTGTTGATTCAAATAATTTACTCCTTAATTTAAATTTCTTTTAATTTTTCTTTAATTTATACATGCATATATATTAAAATAAATATCAAAACATACCCACAAAACGAGCACATGAAACTTGTTAGGTTTTCTATGTTATTTATAACAATAATAAAGATGATATAAGTTTTTGTTTAGACATTTTTTTTACCCATTTTATCCCTTATCTATTATTTGTAATTGAATATACTCTCAACAATCTCTCATATTCTCTTCTTTGTGACATCACCTTGAATTAATTAATGATAAATGCAGAATCAATTCAATTTTAAAGAAATGCTATGAATTTAATTTGGTTATGAAAATGCATATAAATTTTTAAGTTGAAAAAAATGAGATAAACAAATATATTAATCGATTAAACGTAATTAAATTAATAACCATAACATATATTACTGAATAAATTTCTATGCATCATAAATAAATTAAGTGTGATGCACCCAACAGTGTTACAAAACCGAACCAAACACATAATATCAATTCTATGGAGGAAAACTGGTGAAATGATGAATAATTACTCTATAAGATGAGGAAACCAAACCAAATTACAACCAAATATAAAACCCTATGCTGACTCACTAGACTCTAACTCTAAGTCCAACAAAAACTCCAAGAGGATCTTCCTTGAGACTCGGATGTCAACTGCAAGTTGGTGACGTAGAACTCTCGCAGATAAATCCACAGACCAACTCCTTAGTGCGCCATTTGCTCTTGCGATATAGATATTACGATCATTGCACAAACACAAATAATTAAGAAGGGTAAGCATATAAAACAAAAATGCTACAAAAGTATATGTGTAATGATGTAATGCATTGCTAGCACTACATAAGTCTAACTATCGAAAAATGCAAAATATTCAATTTTAAATAAAAGTTTATTAATTTGATTACAAAAATATATATTTTTTGCGATGCAAAAATAAAAACATCATACATAAACATCTCAAATTAAGTGAAAATAAATAACCATAACTGAATGCAACTAAATAATATCATGCATAAATAAGATAAAGCAATGTACCATGTTATACGACACTATTTATACACTCTTGAAGCTGAGATCATTCAGACCAATAACCAAAGCATTTCAAATTAAAACTGTACATGTTGTGGTGATAAGATAATCAAAATAAAAATACATTTGATAAGGGGAAGGGACAATCCTAACAAAAATAGTCTCTATGCTAGTCACTCTACTACTCTAAACACTTCAGCTTTGACGCCTCAAAAGGACTCTCCTCCTCAGAGCTAGGCAAACATATTGTTGCGTGATGACGAGGCCTGCCACGGGTGCTACTATGTGCAAAGGAAGCCACTAAGCAATCTCTAGATGTGTAGAATGATGCTTGCCACATCTTTGAGATCAGAAGCCAAAACTCCACGGTCATGTTAATTGATAACAAGATTGCGGGAACTCCCGCAGAAATGTAAATGAAGATAATACACCAAGTAAACACGCCAGGCCCTGCCCCATGGATGTTTTCACAAACTCAACAAACATAGTCCCTATATAAGTTGGCTCACCCTTGTCATATGCTTTCGCGAACACAACATGGGAGTAGTCACCACCACAACAAGGGATTTTCAAAGGCCTCGACCTCATGTAGATTCACACGTACTATATATGTATATATTCCTTGAGGTTCCACAAGTCTGCTTGCACTAGTCCCATACTAAAAAAATGAGGTCCAGGACGAGACTATACGTGTAACATAGAGATTAGTTGAGACCATTAACTATGGTGATCTAGAACTATCTAATAATTAATTTCTAGCATCACTTAATTAGGTGATTTAATGGGTGTATGAGAGAAAAATCAACGGTAGAGAAGATGATTACCTAAAAGCCTGTGATCGTCTTAATCAATTCGTCATCAGATAAAATACTTCTTTACAGATTTTATGAGATGAGTTAAAGCAACGATAGAATTCACTTTAGTTTGATCAACATTTCTACTCTTAATCACTATATTAAACTTCTTTATGTTCACCTGTAAATTTATTTTATAAGTTTGTGTTATGCAAAAAAAAATCAATACTGTGAAAAAAGTAATGTAAACGATCATACTTATTTTTATTGATTGATACATACAAGAGAAGAGTGACATGACACAAAACAAAAGAGAATGGACATCTCTTTATTGTTATACGTTAATATTACGTAAAGAATTACTAGTAGGACTGTTTGGGAAAGGCCGTGGCACGGTGCTGATGAAGGAACTACATCATGGCATCGCGCAGGGTCGTTTCGTCCATGTTGCCAATGGATCTGAATGCATGAAAAGACCAAGAAAGAAGATTGTGTGATTCAAGGTGGTCGAGTGATACACCTACAGTGGCAGAGAAGCCAAACCTAACCCACTCCGGAAGAACATCCATCAAGTTGATAAATCGACCTAGCCCAAACGTTTGCTGACCGTTAGCATCAAATAAAACGACGGCTAGGGCGTGATAGTCAGCCATGTAAAATACGACGGCGTTGACTATTTCGCCATTCTTCATGGGCCATGGCGCTATATGCAGCCCGGACTGAATGGAATTAACATTAATTCCAATATGATGTAGATCACGTGGATCCCATTCCTCATTGAAACAAGTATTAAATTCCACATCAACTGTTCCTTGGGAGGAGGTGTCGTTGAATTTGTCACAGTCACTGAAAAGGCCAAGGAGGACTCCACCCGAACCGAGAGGAATCTGAAAGTCTGGTGGTGCAATGAAGAAGGCCATCCCATCGGCAGTTTGGTTTGTGGGTGATTTCACGACAAAGGTGAATTCAGTCGCAAAGCTTAAGGCCCTGTTAGTTTTGCTATCCCAAATTTGGAGTGGGGAAGAATATAAGACTCGCCCTATACTGCTCCTCACGGGTACATCGTTTTCTTTCTTGGTAACTTCTAATACCCCTGCTGATGACACCTGGGCATCACCTTGGAAAATAAGGTCCGGTTGATTGGCCACGAACCTGTCCATGGTGAAAGATAAAATGGGTCGTAGTTGCGCGTTCACCTGCAAGAGGAACAAGTACATACGTAACCAGAATTACAAGAATGGAATACATCCAGTTTGTGGGAGCCATGGTATGGAGAGTGAGTTACTGTTGAATTCAACTGACTACCGGAACCACACTATTCCTCATATTCATAGCAGTGTCAGGATGAGTACTGTTGGATAAACAAAAACATTCGTTAAATCTGAAAAATTTTATGGGTAATGATAACCATATATCTTACTTTTTTTTATGTTGAATGCATGATTTAGTCCCTGTACGTGTTGTAAATTCTCAATTTAGTTTTTATATGTAAAAACTTATTAAATCGGTCTCTATACATGTTGCGGATTCTCAATTTAGTCCCTGCCGTCTTGACATTATTTATACATTCTTAATTTAGTTTTTATACGTACAGTGTATTCTTAATTTGGTCTCTATACATGCACACATTCTTAATTTGATCCTATATACAGCGTATTCTTAATTTAGTCCTTACAGTATAGGAATCAAATTAAGAATGCACTACACGTATAGAGACCAAATTATATGTTTAACTTTTTTCTATAACTTACTTTCACACTATTTTTTTTTTCTTATCTCTTACTAGCTTTTCAATCACATCACATATTACCTGCATCACTTTTTTTACTTTTTTTTTTCTCTCTCTTACAATTTTAGTTGGCTAACATACTCAATCTCATAAAATCGTCCTGTAAGGTAGAACTTGGGTTTTAAACAATACTCTCTCCTTATTATGAGAAATTATTAAGTGGTCCTAAACCTCCACGATCTCTATTAATTTTTACATGACATGTAATCAAATATTATTTATTCTTTTTTGTAAATTATAAAATTTAAATATATATTATATAAGCATTGGATGACATTATGAATACTTGATAGACTTGAACTACGTAACAATTTTTTACCTACCTCGATTCATCAAAATAGAGTGAACGTTTAATATGATTTAACTTTTATACTCAACATCTCTGTATACAATACATTTGCAGTGTAATTATTGAAAGATGATGTAATATAGTAATATATTTTTAAAATTTGATATAATTCATATAAGGTTATTTTTAAATTTAAACATACATACACTTAAAAAAAATTAAGTATACAATCATAGATAAAAGACGAGATGTTTGAAATTATTGAGAGAAATATTTTTTAATTAATTGTGAAGGTGTACTATGAAATGCATCCCCCAAACAAAAAAGAAAGAGTGTTAAGAATTTCTAATTGAGAGAGTGAGAAGAGTGAAAATTTTATTTAATAGACTAAAGATTTTAATTTATAGTATAGAATAGATGTGTAAAATTTTATGAGTTTATATGTATTGTCAATATAAAAAATTTTATATTATTAACCAATCAGAATTATCATTAATATGACTTTTACGATAATTATTGTAAAAATAACAAACTTACCATATATAAGTAGTTTGTGATTAAATGACAATGTAAAAGTGTATAGCCTATTTTCTATACTCAAGATCTCTTGTACATAATATATTTGCGATATAACTATTGAAAGATGCTGTAGGATAGTGGTATATTTAGGCACACACTTTTTTTTAATATATACATTAGGTACACGTTTTTAATATGCACAACGGTGAGAAACAATATCTCATTTTAAAATAAAGCATTTTATTCTCATAATGTTTATAATATTTTTTATAATTTATCTTTTCTATTATTTTTTCTTTATCACAATATTTATTTTGTTCTATACTTCTCTCTTTTTTATTTTTCTTTTAATTGTAAAAATTACAAAAATACATGAGTAACAATAGAATTTCTTTCTAAAATTAGAGTCCGTTTATTTCATTTTTTTCGTGCAGTAAAATGGACTTTTAGGCAAAATTCAATGGATAGGATTGTTGGCTGTACAACTTCTAAAGCATGTACAATTCCAACGACAGCAAATGTTCTTCGCGGTAGCGAAATAATGTTTTAAACATGTGGAGAAATGCAATCTAATATGAGTTTAAATTTGATTATTTTCGGTATAAACATTTAATGCTATTATTTTATACTCATTTTATATTCATTGAACCACACTTTTCCTACTTATTTACAGCAGTGTCAGGATGAGATGAGTTACTGGTGAATTGCATACACAAAAACATATGTTAAATGTGAAAAATTTTATACTCAACATCTCTATATATAATATATTTGCGATATAATTTTTGAAAGATGTTGTAGTATAGTAGCATATTTTTAAATTGTGATATGAGATTATATTTTTAAATTGAAATGCACAGACAATTAAGAAAATTAAATATAAAAATAAAAATAAAAGAAGAATAATTTGATATTATTGAGAGAAATATTTTTTAGCTACTATGGAGGTGTATGAAATGCACCTCCAAAACAAAAAGAACGAAAAAAGTGTTAAGAATTTTAATTGAAAGAGTACAGAGAGAGAGAGAAATTTACTTTACATACTAAAGATTTAAATTTGTAATATAGAGTAGATGTGTAACATTGTATACTAAAGATCTCTGTACATAATATATTTGCAATATAACTATTGAAAGATGCTGTAGTATAGTGGTAAATTTATGTACACACGTTTTTAATATGCACAACGGTGAGAAACAATATCTCATTTTAAAATAAAGCATTCTATTGTTATAATATATGTTTATATTATTTTTTATAATTTATTTTTCTCTTATTTTTTCTTTATCACAGTATTTATTTTATTCTATACTTCTCTCTTTTTTATCTTTCTTTTAATTATAAAAATTACAAAAATAAATGAGTAGCAATAGAAATTCTTTCTAAAATTAGAGTCCGTTTATTTCATTTTTTCCGTGCAGTAAAATGAACTTTTAGGCAAAATTCAATGGATAGTATTGTTAGCAAGGGCTGCACGACTTCCTGAGCATGTCCATGTCCAACGACAGCTAATGTTTGTCGCGGTAGCGCCAAAAAAACACGTTACACATGTTTACTCTCTCTTTCATTTCACTTTTACCCCCTTTTTTTTTTTTTTTCTGTTTTTCTCTTTAACTCTCATCATATCATTTGTTATATCTTTTATTTTTTATTCTTTTATTTTTTTTTTTCTCTTTGTCTCTCTTCTTTCCACTTATACACCCCATTTTTTAGATGTACGTTTATCATAACTCGTAGCGAAATGGGCAAAATGATGTTTTGAACATGTAGAGAAAGGAGCCTAATATGAGTTTAAATATGATTATTTTCAGTATAAACATTTAATGCTATTGTTTTATACTCATTTTATTTTTTATTTATTCATATTTAGAATAAAATTGTTTTTATTTATATATTTTTTTGAAAAGTTTAAAACAACATTAATATTATTTTTTAATTATATTTTTATCTCTACTAATTAATTCTTAGATATGTGAAACTCTTATCATAAATGAAAGAAAAATGATAAAGGAAGAGATATTAAGAAGTTAAAAATAATTTTAATATAAGTAAAGATATTAACTATATTTCTTAATATATATATTATCTTTCAAAGTTGATAGATGAAAAGGAACGATGAAGTATATCATAAAAAATAAAATAGGCTAAGTAATATTTAAGCTAACTAGCAAATATCCCGAACAATACGTGGATATTTCTAATGTTAAATAAAATTCAAAAACAAAAATATTTAAAATATCATTATTATTAAATATGGTGAAATTATGTGTTTTGAAAAAAAAAAGTATAAAGATTATAATAGTCTATTTTATTGTATAAAAATAAATTTAAAAGATAAAACTTTTAATATTAAAGAAGAAATTATAAAAAAAATTGATTTAAAATAAATCAAATTTAGGTCTATTAATTTGATATGATATGTCAACGTCAAAATTTAAAAGCCAAATATTAATTGAGATTTATTAAATTTATTAAAAAAATTAGATCTCTTTAATTTCATAAGGTGTGTCTAGAATTAAAATTTAATTCATGTTTAAATTAGGAACAACTACATTTAAACAATAATATTTGAGAGGAATTAAAAAATCTAATTCTATATTATAAATTAGAATACAAAATTTAGAGAGTTAGGCTTTCACTCTTCTCATGATTAATTAGACATTTTTAGTATTCTCTCTCTTTTCTCCTTTGAATGTACATCTCACACACTCCCTGTAATATAGTATATCAAGGAGGTAATATAGTTGTAGTGTTATTTTTTTAAATAGACTTTCTATATAAGTTTTTTTCAAAATCAATCTAGAAAACTACTTTCTACATTGGTTTTGGCCCAAATCGACGTAAAAAGTTGATTTACTTTCTATATCAATTGATTCAACAGTCAATGTTAAAAACCTTTTTATTATTAATGTGTTCTCCTTTTAACTTCACTACTAGGTTCCATTTTGTGCATGAAATTAGACTTCAAATTCCAATTCCAATTTGTCCAAAATTGATTTGTGAGGCCCATCACTTTGAATGTGTTGGAAAATGACTTCTCATCACTCTTTGCTCATTTTCTCTATGAAATTCTCTAGCACTCATCACCATTGAAGGAGCAAACCTTGGGAAAGAATCTTGAAGAATTGATGGAGATACCAGCACCCATCAACATTTTTAACTTTCTCATCTCATCTTTTATCATGTTTTGCTAATTCCCTTGTGGTTAAGGTTAGATGAACCTTAAGGAAATTCACTGTAAGAAAACTCTATTTGATTCAATGCAAGTTATTCACAATATTGAGTGATCATCTATGTTTTTATTGCTTTTTATCAATTAATCATTGATGAACTAATTTCAAGCCATATGCATAATGAGAAATATTATGTGTTAGTGCTAGAACTGAGTTTGATTGCCTAGTATATATGAGTCTAGAATTTTGATACATGTGTTATTTAAGATTTCTTAAGTTGATCTTAATAGAGCTAGGAGATTAGAACATTAGGGTTAATTTCAAAGGGATTTTATGTCAGAGATTGGATTTAATCTATTTTTGATGAAATCTAAACTTCAATGTTTGTGAGTATTCTTGTATTGAATTTGGGTGAAATTACAGTAGGAGGAATATAAGGGGATTTGAACTGTTGCAATCTTACAAGCAGTTATCACATAATGGACCTTCTATATCTCATTTGTTCTTTATTGATGATCTCTTCTTGTTAATTTGCAAATGTTAAAAACTCTCAAGTGAGATTCATTAATAATCTCTTTGATACTTTCAATTGAAAGCTTATAAACTAGAAAGCGAAGAGCTAAAAAGCTAAAAGCTTATAAGCTAGCTGATTGAATTAAAAGTATTTGGTGAAATTAGTTAATAAGTTAATTGATAAATGTAAAAGGACAAAAGGACATATTTTCTTCTTCTTCTTCTTCTTCTTCTTCTTCTTCATGATGATGATGATGATGATGATGATTGTTGTTGTTGTTGATGATGATGATTTTGTTTAATCCTCATCAAGTATTACACTTGAAAGTAATGGACAGTCATAATTTATTTTTTTTGTGATGTGTTTCCTTTTTTTTTTTACCAAAAAATTATAATTTAATTAAATAAACTTTTATTGTTTAAAATCAATTTTTTAATAACATTATTTTAAAACAAAAAGAATAATTATTTTTCTTTATAATTTTGAATTTTTATCAACTTTTATGTAGTGATCAAATATTTTAATTAAAAAATTAAACAATGCAATAATTAATTAATGTATTGTGAGAGACAGAACATGGGATCACTAAGAGTGACAAAGTAGACAAAAGGGTTACTAAAATGAAAAAAAAAAAGAGATAAAAAAGAATTTCAAGTAAATTAGTGAGGATAAAAATAGAAAAAAGACAAATAAAAAAGTTAGATTACAAAGTAAGTTCTTGAATTATTTAAAAAATTTAAATTGGTCCTAAACTATTTTTTTAGTTGGATTCCTAAACTAAAAAATAAGCCCTGGGGTTAGTTTTTAACAGTTTAAAACTATGCTAAAAAATGACAATTTGTGGTCGTTTTAAAAATCATAAGAACTTAATAAAAAAATTACATGATCAAAGACCTAATTAAAAAAATTAGTTTAGAAACCTATTTAAAAATTCTCAAATAGTCCATAACCTACTTAGTAATTTAACCTTAAAAAAAACTAGTAGCTTATAAACTAAAAACTAGTTGAAATGACTTATGCAAATAAGTTAGAAACTACTAAAATAAACTCATCTACCAAACAAACTTATTTTAGTTAAATCAATTTATAATCTATTAAAATGATATGCCAAACATACTCATAAACTATCCTGAAGAGCTTATTAAAATAAGCTACAAACAACTCATAAGTTATTAATTGTCATAAACTCTTTAAAACACTCACTCAATTACTTATATCACAAAAGAAGTTCAAATAAGCTATAAACAAATTCTTCTGAACAAACTTAAATGTTAATTCTTTAGTCAACTAATTAAAATACTTGCTAGCAGCCAACTTTTGAGATGCCCTATAGTTTCCTTAGGAAATATCTTACAGTGCCAGATAGGAATGGTAAAGTGTACCCAGATCCTATGAAGTACCCATAAAATATCCGCAAATAAGTAGGGCAAATACTCACTTATTGGAGATGGGTCTAGGAACGAGTATTTACCCACAATTTTTAATGGGAATGAGTGCGGGTATAGGACCCGCACATATTATATATATAATAATTTAATTAAAATATCTTATATATATATATAATTATATAATTATATATTTTATTAATTATTATTTTAATTAATAAAACATAGTATTGATTACTAAAGACATGCATTAATTATTTGTACTTAAATATTGTCTTGAAAGATTAGGTCCGGTTGATTGGGTACGAAAGTGTCCATGGTGAAAGATAAAATGGGTCATAGTTGCGCGTTCACCTGCAAGAGGAGCAAGTACATAACCAGAATTACAAGAATGGAATACATGTATGAAATGCACTTTCCAAAAAATGAAGAGTAAGAATCTCTAAGCTTTGTTTGGGTTAAAAGTGAAGTATAGAGGAAAAAAAATAGAAAGAAAAGAAATAGGAAGGGTAGAAATAGAAATGAAATAAAGTGAAAAAGATGTGTTGTTTGGATAAATAGAAATAGGAAAGAATGAAGTAGAAAGATTTCTTTTCACTTGTTTGGATAAGTGTAAAAGAAAATAGAAAAAATATAAATAAATTACATAAAAGTATATTTATACTAATTAAAAATATATTTGTTTACTTCATTATTATTTTTCTTAAGGCAAAAATTATTTATTATTTTATATATTATAAAAAATTTATTTAATTTTTAAAAATTAAAAAAAGAAAAAAGAAAAATAGAGATACACAATAAATCATCTACAAATCATGGCAAATATGAAAGAATTTCTAAAATAGTAGACCCATGAAATTTGGCACTTTCTCCTTCATATTTCTCTTCCAACCAAACAAGGAAAAGTTATACAATCCCTCTTATTTCACTGCCTTCCATTTCTCTCCCTCCTAAATCACTTAATCTAAACATAAGGTAATTGAGAGAATGAGGAAAAAGAGAAATTTACTTTATAGACTAAAGATTTTAATTTATAGTACAGAGTAGATGTGTAAAATTTTATACTCAAGATTTCTGTACATGATCTATTTGCCATATAACTTTTGAAAGATGCTGCAGTATAGTGGTATATTTAGGTATGCATTTTATTTTTTTTGATACATTAGGTACACACGTTTTTAATATGCCCAACGGTGAGAAATAATATCTCATTTTAAAATAACGCATTCTATTCTTATAATATATGTTTATAATTTTTTTATAATTTATTTTTCCCTTATTTTTCTTTATCACAATATTTATTTTATTCTTTACTTCTCTCTTTTTGTTATCTTTCTTTTAATTATAAAAATTAAAAAAATACATAAGTAACAATAGAATTTTTCTTTCTAAAATTAGAGTCCGTTCATCTCATATTTATGTTGCAGTGACACTGACTTTTAGGCAAAATTCAATGGATAGGATTGTTGGTTGTACGACTTCTTAAGCATGTCCAAGTCCAACGACAGCAAATATTTTAGGCTGTAGCGACGTAGACGAGTGCTAGTGTGGTACTCGAATATAAGTGGTCCACGGTGATCTGTTTTTATCCATCAGTTGTTTCAATTTTTTCTGGGTTTTCTTTCTTTTTTTTTAGGGCATCAGTATGTTTTTTTAATTTTAGAATGTCTTTTTTACCCATATTAATATGACATTTATACCCTTAACAACCAAAAGAGCCACTCCCTACCGCCTAGACACAAATTCACACCCTTGCTTCCTCGCATTTGTGATTCGTTGCATTTTATACTATTATTTACATCTTAATTCATGTAGGTTTACATGCATTTTAGCTTGTTAGGAGTAGTTTTAGTACTTATTTCCTTAGTTTTCCTTCATTTAATCACTTAGAATGCTGAGGTGTTGTGTTTGTTTGTAGATTTTAGAAAGTTTAACATGAATTGATTTGGCTTTGGAGCTTAAACATTTAGACTTGAAGTAATTTGAAGCTAAGGAAGAGCAATAAAAGAACTGTTGAAGAAAATTGTAAATCTCACAACTAGAGAGCGCCATGACTTGTCCGTGGCAAACTTCACACCAGTGGTAAATTCAGGAAAATGCCACAAGAGCTATCAGAGAGCGTCACGGCTTGCTCGTGGCGCACTACTAATGTTAATAATATTTATTTTTCTATTTCTTTTTAGTTTAAGCTTGAACCCTTTTGTACTTTGGGACCTATATAGACTTCTTAGGCTTAGGAAAAAGAGTTTGAACCTTGATTCTTGACAGCTTAGAGCGAGAGCTTTGGATTGGAATCTTCTTCTCTTTTCTTTTTCGATTTGGAATGCTTTTCCTCTTTTCTTATTGTTTGTTTTCTATGGCTATGTGTGAGTAGTCATATTTGTTCTAGGATTGGGTGTAGTCTTATGAATGCTTAATAAATTGATTCCTTTTATCTTTGTGTAATTCGTGTTCCTCTCCTGATTTCTTCTTTATTAATTTTCTTTATTGCGAAACTAATTGGCTACATTTTACATAACCTTAGGGATTTGAAGAAGTACCGAAAGGTGAACTTAAATACAAGAACTATAGGAAGAAACCTAGGTCTAAACCACAAAAGTAGGTGTAACCTTTGGGGATTAAGTGAATTGACAAAGAGCTCATTGGATCTAGCTAAACACAATCACCACGAAAATAGAGGGCTAATTTGATTAGACACCCCTCCATATCTTGAAAGAGAACGGAAGGTACCTTAGGTTAATTCACCCTCAAGAATAACAAGTAGGAGCACAGGATAAGAGAATTAATTTCATAAGCGTCATAGGGTGAACCTCGATCCTAGAAGTTTTCTTTACTGAATTATTATCAATCTTATTTGTTCTCTTAATTGAATTCCTAATTTTTAATTCTTTTACTTTTACCCTAAAAACCTAAATTCCAAATTAAACTCTTTTTGTTTAATTTAATTAAATTACGATAATCACAAAGTCAAACATACAATCCTGTGAAAAGAACGATATTTATTATTAGGATGATACCGTACACTTGCGGTAGCGTATCAATTTGCGCTATGACTCTAAACATGTGCCCTCCTTGCTTTCTTGCCTACTCCACCATCTTTCCTTTACTCTTCCCAACTTCTCTAAAACTTGTTCCAACCACACCACCAACATTCCTTTTCCCTCTCTAATTTTTGCTGCTTCCTCACTCCTCAACCAATTAAGGTTCCTAAATGCTAAAGCCTATGAAAGAGGGAACCTCTCTAATTTTCACTGCTTCCTCACGTCCTTCTCCATGAAAACTTGCTTAGTTACTTTTGTTTATGCCAGCCCACAGCCAACTATTCATGTAGAGCTTGTGGAGAAAGCTTATTGGTATAGCATCCTCTGTTAATGGTCCTTGGCTAGTCCTAGGAAACTTCAATAGCAATGAGAAGAGTGGAGGGGGTCTTCCAAAAACTCACACCATTAAGAGCTTCTCAAATTGCCTCTCAAAGTGCAACCTTTCTGACTTGGGTTTTAAGGGCCCTCCTTTTACCTGGGAAGGAGAAGGGTTAAGGAGAGAATAGATAGAGGAGTGTGCAATTTGGATTAGCATATGATGTTCCTTAAGACATCCTTACTTCATATGCATTCCTTTAAATCTGATCATAAAGGTCTATTGTTGAAAGGTCTCAGCCTAAAGAAGAATACCCCAAGTAATAAGCCTTTTCAGTTTATGGTCTCTTGGCTTGTTGATAAGTCTTTCTTTAAGGTGGTTAAGGGAGCTTGGAGTAATAACTTTGATTGGTGTCATGCTATGCAAAGGTTTTAGATTGATGTTGCTGAATGTAACTCTTCTTCTTTTGGAAATCTATTCCACAGGAAAAGAAGAGTTATGGCTAGATTGGAGGGAATTAATGATGCGTCTAGAGCACGCTTAAGGAAAAGCGTACTCTATCGCAATAGTAACAATGGACTTGAGTCTAGATATCATACTCAAAGGACTAATATGGGATACCTTTTAGAGAAATTCCTATGTACATTGTCTAGGTTATTCAAGTTTTATGGATGGAGCTCAAAGAATTAAAATGCAAGGGGTTGTAAAGAGAATAATTAAAATTAAATTAGATTTCAATGAGTTAAGAACCTAGGATTATGGGTTCACCTATACCTTCAATTTCTTTCCCCCCAAGTTAAAATGTAATTTTATTTTCAAGTTCAATTGTTAATATCCCTCTACCGAGTTCTTTCACAACCTTTGGTCAGGGTTGTAAAAAATCTTTCCTGTATTAAACCCCTGGTTAGTCATGCAGTGGTTTAATCCAGGAAAGGATTAGGAACAAGAGGGTAAACTAATTCGATTGAGAACTTAGTTCTTAGTTTGATCATGCAACGTCCTAAACTCAATTACCTTAAAGGTCTACTAATTAATTACAGTACGATTGCCGATTAATTAACTAATTAAAGACGTGCAAGGAATGATCAATTCCAAACAATATAATGAAGAACACTAAGACAATTCAATTGAAAGAAAAAGGGGAATAAAATTAACAATCAAAATAGGATTCCAATTATCTCAAGTATGGCCTACACCACAATCCTAACCTAAGAATTAGTTCTCCTTAGCAATAGAGAAGCAACCATTACAATATATATCATTAGAAACTAAAGGTAAACCTTAACAAAAAGCCTAACCTTTAGCCTTTGTCCATTGGGATGCAGAGAGAATCCTCTGAAGCTCTTGGGAAGTCCTTCCTCTATCTAAATCCAAGAGAGAAAGTAGAATAAAAATGATACCGGCTCTCCTCTGGGTTTGCTCTTTGCTATTTGTAATGTATCTCCGGAATTTTAGAGAAGGAGGCTTAACCCGTCCGTCTCACACAACCCAGGCCCATTGAGAATTAAAATAAAATTAGAATTTGGACCTTAGACCTGCTCGACGTGGTTGGAAACCCGTTGGGTGATTTTTGGAAAAAAAAAATCAGCTTTTTGGTAAAAAAAAAAATCAGCTCTGTCTTAGGTGCTAGGCATGTTGACTTACCGAAGGGTGTCACTAAAGGAAGGTCTGCTGGACGGCCTACCAAGCTTGCTGGGAGGTACGATTTCGTGCACTTCGTTTTGTGCTTCTAGTCTCCTTTTCGGCCATTCTTGTGCTGTGGGCCTATTTTGGGATCCTCACTTCGGTTCTTGCTTTTTTTAAGTCCTTTTTGACTAATAGAAATACTCTTTTATGCCTTATGCCTATGGACTATATTTCTTTCTCTACATATCTAACTTCCTTTCACAAAATCCAACAAAATTAAGGTGATTCATGCAATTTTAAATAGAAAGATTAGAAATGTACATTACATGAAATCCTTCATTAATGGTTTATTTTCTCCCAAATTTCCTATAAGCTAATGTAAAAATCATGTGAACTTGCTTTATAAATCTACATAAAATGTAGATTTATCAATTAACAATAAACATAGTTGGGGGACTGATAAATACCTTCAAAAAATTCAAAGTAAACTCTAGGAAGAGTATAGCTCTTTTTGGAACAAGAGGAAGTATTTTGCTACCACAGGGCTAGATATGACTGGTTCAAATTTGGTGATGCAAACACCAAGTTTTTTCATTTATTAGCTATAATGAGGAAGAGGAGGAATATGATTCAGGCTATTCAACTTCCAAATAGGCAGATGACTATGGATCATCAACAAATCCAACGTATTGTTACTGAGTTCTACAAGGATTTGTTTGGAGCTCATGTTTCCCTTAGTCCTTGGTCAGTTTAGGAGTATGTTTTCTTTTATTGATTTGCATACTATTCAACAAATTCAAATTTCTTTCAAGGAGAAGGAAATTAGATGTGTAGTCTTCAATAAAGGCTCTTTTAAAGCTCTTTGACCGGATGGGTTACACCCTATATTTTTCCAAACTAACTAGGAAACTATTGGGAGTTCTATGGTGGAGAAGGTGCAACAATGCAATAATAATCCTGCTAGGATTAAGGATATCAATGGGACCTTAATCTCCCTGATTCTGAAAGTTAATGACCCAATCCACATTTCTCAGTACAGACATATTAGTCTTTGTAATGTTATTTACAAGACTATAACAAAGGTGATTGCTAACAGATTGAAGAGTGTTATGCCAATTCTGGTATCTCCCAATCAATGTAGCTTCAGTGCCAAGTAGACAGGGTTCAGATAATATAGTCATAGCCCAAGAAATTTTCATTCTATGAGACAAAAAAAGGTAGCACAGCCTAGTTAGCAGTTATAGTTGATATGCAAAAAGCTTATGATAAAATCAAATAGGAGTTCATCTTGGATACCTTCTTGATATTGGCTTTAAGCATTATTTTATTGAATTGATCAGTTGGTGTATCTCTTCCTTTACTATGCAATTGGTAGGTGAATAGGGAATCTATCTAAGGAGATTATTCCTTCTAGAGGCATTAGATAGGGAGATCCCATCTCTCTTTACCTTTTTGTCTTGTGCCTTAAACGTTTGGCTCATATCATTAACTTGGCAGGTTCAACAAGGTTACTAGCAACCTATAAAGCTTAGTCGTAAAGGTCCTCTAATTTCTCATTTATTTTTTGCAAATGACCTTCTTCTCCTTGGTGAAGCTTTAATGAATCAATTAGATGTCCTTATGAGAAGCCTTAATGTTTTTTGTGCATCCTTAGGCCAAGAAGTCTCGATTACTAAAACAAGGTTGTTTACTTCTAGTAAAATCCACCATTCAAAGGCTTTGGAGTTGAGTAGATTATTGGGATTCAAATTAACAAATAATCTGGAAAAATATTTAGGAGTGCCTATTCTCCATGGGAGAAAGAAAAAGGAGACCTATAATTACATCTTGGATTGTGCCAAATCTATACTTAGTAATAGGAGGATGACTACTCTCTCTTTTGCTGGAAGATCAACTTTGGTTCAATTGATTCTAGCGGCATTGCCCACATATACCATGCAGACTGTTCTACTGCTTAAATATATATGTGAAAAGCTAGAGCAGATCAATAGAGATTTCATTTGGGGTGTGAGACAAGGTGAAAGAAAATGTCAGACTATAGCCTAGAACAAATTTTGTATGCCAAAGGTTTCAAGAGGTTTGGGGTTTAAGAACCTACATATGTTCAACAAGGCTCATGCTCTTTAGGTCCAAGTGTTGAGGAATAAATATAGGTGTGGGGATGAGTTGTTTCCCATTGTAAACAAAAAAACTAATTGTTAAGAGTATGGAGAGCAATTATTCATCCTGGACTTTTATTGGAAAAACGACTCACTGGATTCTAAGAAATAGGTAGGAGCTAGTTTTAAATTCTAGAGGGATCCTTGGCTACCCTCACAAGTGATAGTGTGATACTTATTAATTATGTCATTACAAATATCCCTCAATTGCTTTTGGATGGAATGGTTGCTGACTTTGTGGACCAAAATGGTTGCTAGCAGTTACATGTTATCTCCACATACCTCCTAGAGTATATTGTAACAGAATTTATGGAACTACTCTGCCCAAAGAAGATCTTGGGGATGATGTTTTGATCTAGGTCTCACTTCAAATGAGAATTTTAGTACAAAGACAGCCTATGAGCTAATTTGTTCACAATCACAAGATTCTTCTTCTTTTGTCCAAAACTCTACTTTCCCTTTGTATCCTTGGAAAAAGTTTTGGAGAAGCTCTCTGCATTAGAGATATAAGGTGTTTGCTTGGAGAGTGGTTCATCATGGGATCTCGACAAAAAGCCTCCTTATAGAAAGTGGAATTTTGGATGATCTAATCTATCCTCTTTGTAATGAACTAGATGAGACTACCTTGCATGCTTTTAGGGACTGTGTTAGAGTTTCTTTGGTTTGGAAGCCCTATTCCCTCAACTGTCCTCCACGTTCTTTAGCCAAGATCTTCATAGTTGGATTCAATCTAATATCACTTAAACTCATAACACTGTATATAATGTGGTATGGGGAATTTTGTTTGGAATTGTGCTTGCAAATATTTGGACCCATAGAAATGAGCTGGTGTTTAAGGGAGTACAAGTCTCACACCACTTTATCATCTCAAAGTCTCGCATGAGTGTGTCCATGTTCAAACATGGCCATGAATCCAACCACCTTATAAAAAGTCCTGAATAGTCATTGATCCATCATTCCTGTCTGATGGGAGCCACCACCATTTGGTTGGATAAATGTAATACAAATGGATCATTTCATGACAACATTATGGTAGCCTGTACAAGAGTCTTTAGAACTCATGATGGGAACTGTTGTTGGGCTTTCAAAGAAATCTTGGTACTGTTTCTACTCTTATGTTAGAGTTGTGGGGAATGTTGTCATTTATTGAAATTGCGTAGGATCACAACTTTTAGAAAAGTGTGCTTTGAATATGACTCCCTATCTACTGTTCAGCTTATTTCTAGAGGTTGTTAGGATAATCATCCTTATAAAAGTATGGTGGACAGAATTAGACAGTGGAAGGAGTGTCCTTGGCAACTTCATTTTAGGCATGTCTTCAGGGAAGCCAATTGTGTGGCTAATAGATTGGCTAATTCAACACATTCCTGTTCCTTGGGTATCCATGTGCTAAATTACCTTCCTGCTTTAGTTTCTTTGTTAGCTTTATGTGACAATATGGGATTTCATGATTCCCGTCTTATTAACTTGAATAGCTAGTTGTTTTCTTCTTTGGCCTTTAAGCCTCCTTAGTATAAAAAAGTATTTGAAATGCAAATCTTGTTCACTTTTGTCTTTTCAGTTTCTTCTTCTCTACATGTCTCGCCTTTTTAGTTTCTTCTTCCTCTCACCTTATTTATGTTTAAACTTTCAAATGGTTTTTTTTCATTTTCCTCATGCCATCCTCTCTAGCTCTCCCATCTTATGTAGATTCCGATCACAGTGTCACCATAGTCGTCCACTGCAATAGTGCTACTTCTCTATTTATTTTCTTCCTTTCTCTTCTAGTGAGTATGCAACGGTAAAGATATTTTTTTTTTATGTTTTTTACATGACTGTTCGATTTATTAGGAATTAGCGAGTCACTAGTTTTCACTAAAACTGGCCAAGTTAAACCGATTATTACCGAGTTAGGTACATTTCCAATCTAACATGTTGCTCGAACCGGTGAGATGTCTGATTTTCAGTCTGACTGGCCGATCTGAGTCGGTTTTGATAACACTCAAGAAATTATGAAAACATTTTTGGGAGGTGCATTTCATACACCTCCACAATATTAAAAGATATAACTTTTAATATTAGAGAAGAAATTATGAAAATATTTTTTTTACTTAAAATACGTCATCTTTTATGTTTATTAATTAATTTGATATGGTTATCAAACGTCAAACTTTAAAAGTCAAATATTAATTGAGATTTATTAACTTTATTTTAAAAACAGACCTCTTCAATTTCATAAGATGTGTCTAGAGTTTTATTAGTATAACTATATAAGCTTAAAATATGAATATAAGTGTTATTGTAAATTATTTAAGTATAATTTTATTATTTATTTTAAAAAGTTAAGAAAATTATTTTGCATCTATTTTGGACTTTACCTCTCTTGATCACCCTAAAAAAACTATTGAAATTAGTATAGAGTTTAAATTTAATGAGTGAATTTATGATTGATATATAAAAAGATATTTTGGTGAAAATATTGAAAATAAAATCACACGTTTAACTAAAAATTCTTTTCATATGGACCATTTTGTATACATATTAGATTAATTTACATCTTTAGTTAAAAGTCAATGTGAATAATTTTCAAAATATAAAATTACTTTTAATTTTTTATTTGAATTCTTAAAATTAAAAACTTTGGATGAAGAGATGGAGTGAAAAGAATATTATATTAATATTTTTTAAAAAAATAAAGATATTGTAACAATTGCATATAAAAGAAATTCATACTCTACTACAAGTATTACATTATATCAAAAGATTTTATTCTTTTTAAATGCATGCATGGCTTTTAAAATATTATTAATAATATTTATAATCATTGTTACAATTTTTTAAAATTAAAATTACTCAAATTTTATCTAAGATTACATGTGTTAAAAAATATATTAAATGAATTTACTATGTTATATATTAAGAGTGAAATATTAAAAATACTTAATTATAAAATTTTGATAAATAATTTTGTAGTTATCAAAAAAATAAAATTAACAAATTATATTGCAATGTATTATTATATAAGTTAAATTAATTTGTAGGTCCTTACACTATTTGAGAATTTTTAATTAGGTCCCTAAACTAAAAAAATCGTAATAAAGTTATTGATTTTGTAAAATTTTTGTAATTAGTTTCCTAAGATTTTTAAAACCGCCATAAATTGTCTTTTTTAGCTATTTTGAATTGTTAGAAATTAACCTCAAGACCTACTTTTTTAGTTTAGTAACCCAATTATAAATTTTCTAACTTGAGATGTTGATTATAAAAAAATTTAGGTTTAATTGCACTTTTTGCCGCAAGTTTTACAATTTTGCAAATTTTGACATCCCAATTTTTTTTTACAATTTTTTTTCCCAAAGTAGAACAATTGCCACAATTAAGACATTTTGTAGCAGATGTTCCTTTAAACTGCTACAATTAAGATAATTTTGTAGTGTTTTTTTTTTAATTATGACAGTTTTTCTACTTGAGGACAAAATCTGCAAAAAAAAAATTTGGGATGACAAAATTCACAAATTTATAAAATGTGAGGGTAAAAAGTATAATTAAGACAAAAGTTTACACATTTAACATATGTTTTGTTTATGCGAGTCAACATTAACTCATCTCATGCTGACACCGCTATAAATGATTAGGAATTATGTGGTTCCCGTTGTGAATTGAATTCAAATTGAATATCAACAGTAACTGTGGATACCATGGCTCCCACAAACTGGAGACCGCGGTACATGTACGCAATTAATATTGTGTTTACGTACTTGTTCCTCTTGCAGGTGAAGGCGGAAGAAGAACTGCTGCTACCCACATTTTCTTTCACCATGAACAGGTTCGTACCCAATCAACAGGACCTAATTTTCCAAGGCGACGCCCAGGTGTCACCAACAGGGGTATTAGAACTTACCCAGAAAGTAAACGGTGAACCGGTGAGTGACAGCATAGGACGAGTCTTGTACTCTGCTCCATTCCACATTTGGGATAGGAGAACCAACCGGTCCACAAGCTTTCTGACTGAATTCACCTTTGTCGTGAAATCCCCCACAAACCTAACCGCTGATGGGATGGCCTTCTTCATTGCGCCACCGGACTCTCAGATTCCTCCCGGTTCCGGCGGAGGCCTCCTCGGCCTTTTCAGCGACGCGTCCGAGGACAACTGCCGAAGCACCGTTGCCGTGGAATTCGACACTTATTTCAATGAGGAGTGGGACCCGCCTGGTCTACACCACATTGGAATCAACGTTAATTCCATTCACTCCCAGCGAACAGAGCCGTGGCGTATGAACAATGGCGAAATAGTCCACGCCGTCGTAATTTACTTGGCCGAAAACTTAAACATCCTATACTACCTTTTGTTAGATCCTAATGACCCTCAGCAGACAACGCATGCCAATGTTCGTCTCATCGATTTGAAGCGTGTTGTTCCGGAGTGGGTTAGGTTTGGGTTCTCTGCCACCGTGGGTCGAGTACCCGACCACCTTGAATCGCACGATCTTCTTTCCTGGTCTTTCCATGCACTCAAACTACCAGACGTCACCGCCCGGGACGAGAAGACCCTGCTTGATGCCATGATGCACTTCCTTCAGAAGCAGC